>OZ024836.1:48044874-48574874 GCA_964016985.1 Anodontia alba
TTAAAGACACCTTTATGATAGAACTGGAGGAGATCCGCATCTAGAGCTACCGAAAACGGACCAGTCGTCATCAGCTGTTCCGCAATCACAGTCTCGTTCTGAAAAAAAAAAATGCAGGGGATAAAAGCTAAACACGGATCAAGGTTCTGATTTTACATTAGTAATTTCAGATCACAGTGAAAAAAAATATGGAGCGGTTAATAAAATCGAGTTTCCGATTTTCGCTCTCTGCTGTATGATCTTTGCTTCCAAAGGCACCTTTTGGATATTATTTGATTTGAAATAAGACAATGTGTTTGATAGTACTTATTAGACTACATGAAATTAAATTAGATGTACCTTGATTGATTGTGTTGGGGTTTAACGACACGTCAACCCTTGTGGGTCATTTTATGTCGTCTCCCAGAGAAAAGGAGAAAAGAGATAGAAGAGATAATAGTAGAGATGAAAGAGAGGAACAGGGAAAATGAAAGTGAATAAACAGAAGAAATAAAAACATCTCCCCCCTTCCCCCCCCCCCCCCCACGCCCCTTCTACCCTTACCTGCTACAAGGATAGCAGGCCTTGCCCAACTGTAAGCCAGTATCAGTTGGACGCCCTGGTGACGTAAGATACACGACACCTTCGCACCACCCGACCACTTCCTATTAGATGTACATTATGTGTCCGAAAAGTGAAGGAAAAGTATTATTTTCTACAAAGAAATCTGTCTTACGTCATTGAAACATGTACATGTATATGAAAACCTTTTAAGTTTCGTTAAGGGATATGACAAGCAGAGAGAGAGCTTCCTGGCTAAAGGAAGTCTGTGAATGAATATCTAAAATTCTTGACTTCTAACTGAGTAGACTTGAGCACCAAAGCAATACAAGTAAAGTTGTCTTTAAAAGAATACACATATTTAGCAAACTATATGTAACAATATGATCAGTCGTCCCAGAAAAAATGGTTAAAACAAATAATAAAATATCGTCTGATCAGAGTCCCACTTTTTACAAATAGTTTAGACATTTTTCTCTAGGAATATCTAAATCACATAGTCTGACATACATAAAATTGAAATTTCGACTCTTCCAATATACAGTAAAATCGCTATGGCTCGAACATCTTCGCAAATCTATTCGAGACATGGGTAGTTCGAGCCACTGAGGGTTAATCATGGCGCCAATGGTGATAATTTAGTGGAGTCTTTTTGATCTTCTACACAATAATGGTATGTTATGTGCACTCATTAGAATCGCGTCGATAAGACGATTCTAATTAGTACATGCAACATATATTTAAAAAAAAAATAGAAAATGTCTGGAGCTGTCGGAAAAAAATTCTAGGGACTCAAAATGAGTTTGAATCAGCCATGGTAAACAAGGCATCGGTGTTTGAGTCATTGAAGTGTTACTGTATATGGTGTGGGGGAATCCATTCAGTCTAAAATGGGTTTTGGGATAAAACAGAAGAAAAAGGACTGGTCGGCCCAGTTTTCACCAGAACAACACAACAAATGTCTGTGGCATATTTGCAAGTTTTTTATAGTATAGAAAAATAATTACTTGATCAATAGCCTTCCAGTCTGCAATTTTTAACCCAGGTACGAATTTAGACGAGTCAATGTTTGCTGCACAGCTTTGGGTCATATTACAATAGGGGACTGGCGGTCCGCAAAGGGTCCAGTTATATCCGGGTGCGGGGCACGGATCACACGTTCCCGGCTTTCCACCGCCGCCAGAGCAATATGAAAAATCGTCCCAGGTTTCTAGGCCACCCTATAAAATAAAAATACAGGCATTATTAGTTCATTAACTTTTTCATCCCTGAGTTTCTGAAGTGGACTCTCCGATCCTAGCATTAGGATACTGATGCAAAACGGGGTTTCAGTGTAAAATCAAGAACAGAATGGCAAACAGTATAGATCCTAATAAGATGGCTCGTTACGAGCCGTCTCATCTGGGTCTACGCAGTTTGCACAGGAATATGTTTTGGTCTGCCGGGCTGAAAGAGTTAAATAGGTAACCTTTATATTTTATACATATTTATAAGCAAACTGCACAGTAATTCTGTTGCACGTGCATAATCTGGAAGAGGTAGTTTTTGGTCAGTTATGTCTAATATATGTGATAAGCTGAGAGAGAGAGAGAGAGAGAGAGAGAGAGAGAGAGAGAGAGAGAGACTGTTGGAAGTAAATGTAATGTATTTCCAAACACTTTAAAATAATGCTGCAAAGAGGATTTTGTTTTTATGTATCCCATGGTCGTTTGGCTGCATAAAAGTAATAATTAAATGTCTTACTTAACCCATTGTAGTCTGGAGACCCCTAAAAGGGTAACTGGCAAACAGTGCGGACCCAGATCAGACTCCGTAGTATGTATTGTCTGATCAGGTACTCCACTGTTTGCAAATAGTTCAAGCATTTCTCTCTTGGAATATCTAAATTGCATATAGCCTGAAATACCTAAAATCAAAATTAGACTCTTCCAATATCTAATTTGGGGGAGTTCATTCAGTCTACAATGGGTTAATTTCTGATTTCGAATATTGTTCTTTATCATCACTTAGAAAGAAAACCTTCATTTCATAAAAAGAGTCAAAAGATTAGAAAGCCTTTATTTCATAAAGATGAGTCTCACTCATAGCTACAGATATGATGGTATCCGCATTATAGTTTTCATATTTCTCGACGAAAACATACGTTGTGGGTACTCATTAGAAGCGCCTCGCCGAGGCGCTTCTAATGTGTACCACAACATATGTTTTCGCCGAGAAATAAATAAAACTATCAATACTTGTCGGTTGAAAAAAAAAAGCCCAATAATCTCGAGCTATGTCACTAATTCCTCATATAATGGAAACGTACCGCTTTCATAATGTATTGATACGCCAAATATGGCCAGCCACCAAACACTCCACAATCCGCCTGGCCACTGTAAAATAGAACATTTTTCTTGAAGTTAATATCAGGGTTACGCCATGGCAGAATAATCATTGTGCAAGTAGTATTCATTGAAGTTACCAAGTGTTATTTGAAATCGGACATTTTTCCAAAGCCACTTTACAAAAATCTGTAATTAAAACCGGTTTGAGCCGTCTCATCAGGATCTACACTGTTTGCCATTCTGTTCCTGATTTACAAATGGCACTCCTTGGGCAGCAGAGGATGTGTCCAAATGCATAGATGGAAATGTCTTTTAGAAACTCGGGGTTGAAAGAGGTAAGCAGGGTATAAATATTTGCTGAGTTCATGGTTTCTTTAAATCTTTCCCTAATAACGCTGTTCCTATTCGCTTATTGATTGTGTTTTTCTGTGACTCAGTTGATCACATTTGTAAACAATAAGGATATGATCCATCTAGAAGACCGACTGTGCTGTAGTCAAACTTGTAGTCAAGTGCGATGTGGCCGCCCTAAAACGTCTCCCCGTACTCCAACATAGTGCAAATTATGTTGTTATTTCCTTTGGGATTACTGAGCCTTTTCTACGTTGAAACTCGAATACCGTTTAAGCCGGTGCTAGCGGAGAGGGGGCGTACGCAGACTCGCAAACTACATAGATGTATATGAAACGACTTATATGATATTCGTTCATTTGGTTGGTTGCTTGTTTCCAAAGGCGACCTTTTAGATTTTCATCATATTATACACAAGTGAAACAATGACTGTCTACACCAACCTGTTCAGGCTCTTAACATTTAACCATTTACATGTTTCAAGATCTTTTTCTCAATATGATCGAAAAACGAAAACATTTGACAGACAGAATGGAAAAGAAAAGCTGCGTTTGTTCAGAATTTTTATGAAAACCTCTCTTTCAACACTTTATAGAGTATTAAACTGGACTGACTTTATATAGTTTACTCACTGTTTAGGGTCCTGCATACCATCACACTCTACAACCTGCTCCACGGAGAAGCTCGTCAAAGGCTTTCCAGACAGTTGCCATTGTCCCTCTATGTTCTCTATGGCACTGAGAAAATATCAGGTTTACTAGCAGCATATATCCAGAGCTCCAGATAAAAGGGGAATTCACATATCTTTCTTATGTCACCATGAAAACTTATGTTGTGGTTACTCATTAGAAGCGCCTCTATGAGGCGCTTCTCATGAGTACCGACAACATATTTTTCGTGTGAAGAAATAGGACAAATTATCAATTCTTTTCCGGGTAAAAAGTGCCTTATTTAGAAGGGTGTTAAATATGAAAGCTAACTTTAACATTATAAACCTAAGGTTGGACGGAATTACTACCCTATTTTCCACTTGGAAAATATAGTTTCTCGTTACTTTAAGCCATAAAAATGACTTGCACATATGTTACTATACATGTATATGTAACAAGTATACAGTCGCCTCTCGTTATCTTCGGTCCATGGCACTGTCTGTAATACTTCAAGATATCCGTATCTCGATATATCAGATTTGCATAATTGAGGAAAAAAATAAATGGAACATTCACATTTTACAAATGAATACGTAATTTGACTCCTGAAGTTAGATATGTGGAAAATATTGTGGAAAAAAGGAGAAATTAATTCTTTTCCACAATATTTTGTTACCTGTTGTTAGATTCCCATGTTAAAGCAGGGACCAGATTTTCACTTCGAGATAAACGATTATTCGAGATAAAGAGAGACAAATGTATTTTAAGAGAAGTGTTTTATTTTAATTTCTTGCATGTGCGATTTTTTTTTTAAATGAGCTATTGTTTCGTTTTGAAATTAGATTACAGTAATAATATATGAAACTTGCTACACGTTGATATCATTTATTTTTTTATTTATTTATTTATCTATTTATTTATTTTTTAATTTATTTTATTTATTTTTTTTTTTTTTTGTATCTTCAGGGGTTCAAAAGTTTTAAAAAAAAGTTTGACACCCATAAGAACCTTATTCCATGGCGAGTGACATATATATGAATTTATCCGATGAATTTGTTGGATTAACTGTATTTTTTGCTCTATAGCTCATCTTACCTGAATGCCCAACAAGAACCAGCAGAGCCTGAAAATTAAAATCAAAATTAACGAAATGACAACACATAAATTGCTATTACTGCTAGCAGTAGTAGTCAGGGGAGTTGATGTTTGAATAATAATAATGATAATAATTATTATTATAATAATAATATATAATAATAATAATAATAATAATAATAATAATTATTATTATTATTATTATTATTATCACATGAAAGACCATCACCAGCCTTATCAAGACATCAAAAGTCTCGTATTGGATAACCAACTTTACACTGTGTACGAACAGCAAAAGGGCAACTATCATGCGCACAAATAGAGTATTTTCACATAGAATATCTGTCTACAAATACAATGATATTCACCGTTAACTGCAGATTTGTTTTCCACAAAAACCTTCTTATGTGCATGGTAAAGCCGGGACATTAGTCAGTGATAATCACATGGACAAAAACCTTAAGGAAATTTTGGTGTATGTATTGTTAACAATCGAGCCGAAATACTCCTTTGGTTTGTTTACTTTTCCCTTGACACTGTTTACGTATACTGGAACATTTGCCAAAGTAGCAACTTACCTTGGTCTTTTACAGAAGTTACTGCACCCTTTTGGGTCCAGTCGAACGAGTCGGGCAGTTTGAGTCCAAGAAACCGCCTGTCGTACCTTGAAGAGAAAAGAAATATACGCCGGGACATAGCATTTCGAACAAGAATGTGCGCCCAGCGAAAAGACGTCAACCTGCATATTAGCACAGTCTGATCAGAGTCTTCGCAGGGCACCCTGTGGGTAGCTAAGGATAGAAACATCTTCAGACGGACAGCGAAGTCTCAGGTTAGCCTGCGCGAGTGCCAAGACTGATCTAAGTTCGCTGGGCGCACATGCAATTTTGTAGGAAATGCTGTGTCCCGCCTCTAAACATGCTAATTGCCGGACTCCATAGAGCAATCCGTATCGCGTCTGACTGCAGCTGCTTCAAGAAGGGCAGTTGTCGCTTACTGGCAAAAAAAAGTTCACGAATACTGGTTAACTGCTTAAAGGGCTAAACCTACCCACGAAAAAGTGTTAGTAGGATAACCGACCGGCTCGACATGACCCTAACAGTGTAAACTGGGCCGAAAAACTCTTACTCAAACACAAAAAAAACATACCAATTATGAAAAAGCAAATGTACGCATATATCAATGTACAAGTGAATATATTAAACTGGTGTTTTCATCAGAAGAGCATTGCCTTATACGTCAAGGAGAAAATGTACATGAAATGCCAAACCTTAGATAGGGAAAATAAGAAAAAAATGTCAGTTTGTAATAAGTTGAATATGTCCAGAGTGTTTTAAAGGTAGGCCTAAAAATATGATAATTTAGGACTACCTATCATTCTCAAAGTTTGGCCATCTTCTCTTTGGCATCAAAATCTTGGCCTTGAACTCTTCTTTTGTTAGGTCTGCAAACTGATTTAGAATAAATTCTGTCTCGCCTCTGAAACGAAAAATGCAAGTATTCATTAGCAAGTAAATTTAAAAAAATGGTTTTCAGGAAAAAAAAAAAAAAACAAAAAAAAAAAAAAAAAAAAAAAAAAAAAAATCATATATGGGATTCTTATGCAGAAGTAACAAAACTATGTTTTGACAATAACGTAAATTGTGAATCAAATACTCCATTTTAGTAATTTGCAACGGTGTCTGTGGATTTCCCCCCTCTCTCTCTCTCTCTCTCTCTCTCTCTCTCTCTCTCTCTCTCTCTCTCTTAAACAAATGATTCCACTCCTTCATAGAAAACAAGTACATATGTTTTGTCTTAAGGTGACTTAACACACTTGATAAATTTTTGTACAAAGAAGGCAGTTTTTTGTTTGCTCCATGGTACATCAAATCTCTTCGGAATATGGGCCTAGCTCAAAAGGAAAGCATATGCTCCCATGGGGAGCAAACTCTCTCCTTTTTGAGAAGACCCGTTTTTTTAAATGGAGGCAAACTCTACTTGTTGATAGAGATGCCTCCCTGAAAGTGTATAGCAGTGCTTAAACATGAGTATTCTTACTTGTATAAGTCGTTTAGGAGATTGATTTGCTTGACGTTCATTCGGAATGCCTTGAATCTCTCTTCCGCATCGGCCTTGCTTCTGTAAGTTTTCTGGTATTCCTGGCGCCAATGCCTAAAATAGGGATGGACAAATTATACCTTGTTCAGAAAGATATAAATCTTAATTACTTTCCCTGAAAACTATTTCACTATTTCTAAAATCAGTCTACGAGCCCAAATACAGTTAAATATCAATGCCTCGAACACCGATGGCTCGTTTACCATGGCTAATTCGAACTCGATTTTGAGTCCCTAGGAAGTTCTCTCGATAGCCCAAGAAAGCAAATATTTATGGATATTTTAGGGAAATTCTCTTATCTTATCATGAAATATATGTTGTGTGACCCACATCAGACGCCATAGAAGGCGGTATTTGATGAGGGTATACATTGTTTGTCATACATCCAGCAGTTTCCCGATAACGGCTCGCTATAGATTTATGTAGAATGCTTACTTGGTTTAGACACATCAACAGGTATGATAAAAATAGACGTTCAAATTTAAGGACAAGTATGGTAAGGAGTTAAGGTGTCCCAATATTTAAAGTAATTACGGAATCCAAAAATATGAAAAGTGTACTTACAGGGCAAGTTTTTGCAAGGAAGCTTCATCTTCTGGATAACGTCCATAACTGAAAAAGTACAATATAAAAATACAAAATGGTAATCGTGTGAACAATATGTGACCTTCAACTTTGTTCAGCGGAATGTATGAATTGTAAGGCATGTTCAAAACGTTTCTTCTTCTTTTTCTTCTTCTTCTCCTTCGTCTTCACAAGTAGTCTTCTTCTTAAGAAAGCAATAATAATAATAATAATAGTAATAATCTTCATCATCATCATCATCATTTTCATCATCATCATCATAAATTCGTTAGATACGGCTACTGTATGAACTCATTCAAGACTTTATGGACACCTAAATACTATTATACAGTAAAACCTCAATGACTCGAACACCGATGGCTCGTTTTACTTGCTGATTGATTCGAACTCGTTTTTGAGTCCCTACGAAATTCTTCCGATAGCTCAAGAAAAGAAATATTTAGGGATATTTTCTTATTTTATCATGAAATTGTACGTTGTGTGTACTCATTAGAATCGCCTCGTCGAGGCGATTCTTATTAGTTTACTCAACATACCAATACTGTATATAAGATCGAAAAGACTTCACTAAATTATCATCATTTGCTTCCTGACCTGGTGCCATGATTAACCCTCAGTGGCTCGAACTACCTATGTCTCGAATGAAGATGTTTTAGCCATTTAGGTTATGCTGTAAATCAGTCAGATCAGATGAAGATGAAGGTGCTCTTATGTTTAATGCTTGTCTGCAGTTTATAGTAATGTTTGTAGCCTAAACGGTCTAGCATAGTTCGATTTCGAATTCCTAGCGGCGTTATTTACAGACTGTTCAAAACCATAAGTTTGCGAATCGGTTTCCCAGCTATCATTCTTTATAAGTCTATAGCGGGCCGTTATCGGCCCGTTATCGGCCCGTCAGCTACCCTGACGGGCCGATAACGGCCCGCTATAGATTTATAAAGAATGCTTACTGGGTTGTTGTTTGATTTGTCCATGGGCTCAGCATGGGCTTGGTTTCTGGTTTAACAAACACACGTCCATACCATGTAACCATCCCCAACCGAAACCATGATTGACATCGCAAAGAGAAGAAGAAAGACGGTGTGAGCCAGTTGTGCAAGCGGGCTTAAGGACATGCTGCCGGGTGGGCGAGCAAGCTAGTGGATAATGAATGAAAACCCGAATGGTTTAGCTTCAGATAAGACAGGATATTCCGCGGGATATCCACATAATGTTTTTCCTGTTTCTCCATGAAAACATATGATGTGGGTACTCAATAGATCGAAGCGCCTCACCGAGGCGATTCTATTGAGTACACACAATCTATGTTTTCGTTGAGAAACAATAAAATATCAGTACTTTTCAACTGAAGAAAGTACCCCATGTAGAGTTATGAAATGAATGAATGAATGAACGAACGAACGCACGCACGAACGACCGAGTGAATCGATATTACGGGGGCACGATTCGTTGACTGAGTAACTTGTAACTTATTGTTTTTAAAAATCAACATTAGACATAAAATGATAAATAAACCACGATGCAGAAGCACTCGGGATTGTTCATTTATACAATTGTAAACTGTAAAAGACACCCACCACAACGTGAGGCAAATACCAAGCAATAACAGCCTTACGAAAAAATTATCCATGTTTATTGAAATTTGATAACTTTTAGTAATAATAATCTGTAAACTGGGCCAAGTCATGTAATGATAAATTTAACCTTTACCACTCTCTGGTCTATTTCAGCAGACGGCAAATTGGCCATGTTTTTCTTATTTCCCCCCCAAAAAACAGGATTTGATATTTCATGTAAATTGTCTCTTTAAATGATTTGCACGTAACGTCAAATCCTGTTTTCTGGGAAAAATAAGAAAAATATGTCAAAATGTCGTCTGCTGTAATTTTTACCTAGCATGCTAAGTGTTAACGTTTAGATCTAGATCACGCTGCTCTTTCGGGCATTCTTACACGGGCCTTCATATTTCGCTGGAGGAACATACAGGACTCAAAGATTCTGCAAACCAACAGCGGAGCCCTTGATCAGACTGCGGACATTCAAATACTGGCGTCCTTCGCGATACGCACCTTTTTGCGTGATGTGACATTATTTTATTGGTCACATGTTTCTACAGATACTGCTCTCAATAAAAATAATTTTTTGATGATTTGTATTATAGATTAAAGAAAAAGGAGATAAGTAGTATTTGTTTTCTTACTAAAAAAGTCATTATTTTGACAGTTACCTCCCCTGAAAGAAAACCATGGCATGCAGTGAATGCATTTAATGCATGCTATGGTTTGCTTTCAGGGGAGGTAACTGTCAAATTTCAAATGCATATTCAGAAGGTGCTTTGTTTGCAGAAAAGCAAAACATGTCACAAAAGTTGTCATTTTTGTAAAAATAGACAAAATCCACCGGGTCGACAGTATTTTTCTTTCTTTTTGTCATTTTGTAGACATAATAATGTTTCACTTTTAATGCAAATTGTCTGATTAGCGGACGATTCACATGAAATATCAAGCCTTAATTTCGCTGAAAAAATAATGATAAAAACAAACAGAATTTCTCCTACAGCTTCTATAGAAAGTATACAAGTCCAGACATACGCCTCCACTATTATTAAGTTTTATGGCTGATTTTATGACCATCAGTACAATATTGTTTGGTCATTATATACTGACTCCAAAAGCATGCAACATTTCTGAACTGCAAAGAAAAATAAGATAAGTACAGTATTTTTTTTCTGTCGCAATGAAAATTATCTATACGTGTTGGTCCAACATATCTTACCATGTATACTTTATGCTGTGGAATAAACAATTCAAATAAACCATCAATTGTTGAGTTGCATGCACATTTTACACACTCGATCAGTTTTACAATATTAAGGTATTAGAGTCATTTCTTTTGCCAATTAGTTTTGTTGCAATTCTTATTTGTGTCAATATATATTAAGATTTGCCTCCCTAGTCTTCTCTTAAAGGCAAGAATTAGCTCCCGAGGAGAAAAGAGCACATTATATCCTTTCAGAATAAACCCCTTTTCAGAAAAGAAAGGAAATAAAACCAGTTGACGGCATTGCCTCCCATGAAAGTGTATCAACTCCCCTTAACCCTTAAAGTGCCAATCACAACAATTGTCGCCTGCTTTGTCATCTGCTTGTGATTTTTAAAGTCATTTTTGCAAATAGTGTGGACCCAGATCAAACTGCTCTTAGTCTGATCAGGGTCCACACTGTCTGCCTGTATGCAAAAATAGGTTTGAAAAGTTTGCAAGAATATTCAGCAGACGACATAAACAGACGACATTTTCAGATGCACTTTAAGGGTTAAGAATGATATTTACTGCATAGAAAAATAGCTTATAATACTAATAATATTACTGACTTAAGTAACAAACTGTACATATCATATCAAAATATTAGTTTCACTTTATAGCAGCTGATAATAGTTTATATCGGCCACGTCATTAGATAAGTGCTTTTTGATCATAGGTTGGCAGTAAAGACCCAGATCAGCTGTGTATGCGCGTAATCTGTTGAGTGCCTTCATTGTCCGCGTACTGATTCATTGGCTACTGTAGAATTTGTGTTGACGCACTGCAAAATTCAGGTTAGGCGGTGATGATGCGCTGGCTGATCTAGACAGTCACTTTTCAAATATATCCCTAGGATCTGTTTTATCATGGTACGTTGACAATCAAACCGTGTAAACTGGCTTCAACGCATATGATACCCGAGATCTTATACCAGCAGATAAACAATATATATATAGGGCTATAATTGGGAATAGATATATTTTCAGGGGCAGTGGAGGGAATCCTCTGTTTTAGCCTGCCTTCTGAAAAGGGGTCCACTTTGAAAGGAATGAAATAACTTCCCTTGAGACCAAATTATTTCCTTTTAGAGAAGACCTCTTATTGGAAGGCACACCGGTAGCAAATAATAGTACTTAAGTTATTCAATGGGCATTTTCATTCTAAACGTCGGAATTGACAGTTTCAAGCCGAATAATATAATATAATATAACTCGAGTTACTAAACGGACATTTTCACTCTAAACATCGCAACTGACAGTTTCAATCCAATAATAGAACTCTAGTTAGTCAAGGGACATTTTCACTCTAAATATCGGAATTGACAGTTTCAAACACAATAATAAAACTCCAGATACACAACGGGCATTTTCACTCCAAACATCGGAAATGACAGTTCCAAACCCAATAATAGAGCTCGAGTAACTCAACGGGCATTTTTACTCGAAATATCGGAATTGACAGTTTCAAACCCGATAACAGGACTCAAGTTACTCAACGGGCATTTTCACTCGAAACATCAGATTTGACAGTTTCAAACACTATAATACCAGTTACTCAACGGGCATTTTCACTCCAAACATCGGAAATGACAGCTCCAAACTCAATAACAGAACTCGAGTCACTCAATGGGCATTTCCACTCGAAACCTCGGAACTGACAGTTTATCCCAATAACAGAACTCAATTTACTCAACGGGCATTTTCACTCTAAACATCGGAATTGACAGTTTCAAACCCAGTAACAGAACTCCAGTTACTCATTGGGTATTTTCACTCGAAACATCGGAATTGACAGTTTCAAACCCAATTATAGATATCGAGTTACTCAACGGGCATTTTCACTCGAAACATCAGAATTGGCAATTTCAACCCAGTAATAGAACTCCATATACTTAACGTGCATTATTACTTTAAACATGGGGAATGACAGTTTCAAACGGAATAATAGAACTCAAATTATTCAACGGTCATTTTTACTCTAAACATCGGAATTGACAATTTCAAACCCAGAAATAGAACTCGAGTTACTCAACGGGCATTTTCACATTGAACATCCGTACTGACAATTTCCAACCAAATAACAGAAGTCGAGAAATAATAGAAACTATAATACAGAAGCCAAGTTACTAAAACGGACCTCTTCGCTCTAAACATCGGAATTGACATTTTCAAACCCAGCAAAAGAACTCGAGTTACTCAGAACATCGGAATTTACAGTTTACAAACCGAATTATAGAATTCGAGTTTTTCAGTAATAGAACTTATATTACTCAACGGGGATTTTCTTTCTAAACATCGGATTTGACAGATTCAACCCCTGTAATAGAACTCCAGTTACTCAACGGGCATTTTCCCCTTAAACATCTGAATTGACAGTTTCGAACCCCATAATAGAACTCGAGTTACTCAACGGGCATATTCACTCTAAACATCGGAATTGAAAGTTTCAAACAATCGTAGAAGCCAAGTTAGTAAACGGACATTTTCACTCGTAACATCGGAATTAACACAAGCTAAGCTGTTTCTGCATAAATATTATAATGTTACATAACGTAAATAAACAGACGTTATCGAAAACATATAATTGAAGATACCCAGGACAGTTTCAAATCCAGTTATAGAACTCAAGAGAAAATTGTTTCCTTTTAGAGTAGACTTCTCCGGAGGCAAATAATGAACACAAGTTATTCAACGGGCATTTTCACTCTAAATGTCGGAATTCACAGTTTCAAACCCAGTAATAGAACTCAAGTTACTCAACGGGCATTTTCACTTGAAACATCGGAAAGTACAGTTTCAAACACAATATAAGCACTCGTATTACTCAACGGGCATTTTCACCCTAAACATCGGAATTGACAGTTTCAAACTCAATAATAGAACTCGAGTTACTCAATGGGCATATTCACTTAAAACATCTGAATTGACAGTTTCAAACCCAATAATAGAACTCAAGTTACTCAACGGGCATTTGCATTCTAAACATCGAAATTGACAGTTTCAAATCCAATAATAGAACTCGTTTCCACGGCGGGCTTTTTTCACACTAAACACTGGAATTGACAGTTTCAAATCCAATACAAGAACTCCTTTTGTCAACGGGCATTTTCACTCTAAAAATCGGAATTGACAGTTTCAAACCCAATAATAGAACTCGAGTTACTAAACGGGCATTTTCACTCTTAAAATCGGACCTGACAGTTTTACACCGAACCATAGAAGTCAAATTTCTCAATGGGCACTTACACTCTAACCACTGGAATTGACAGTTTCAAACCGAATCATAGAATTTGGGTTACTCAACTGGTATTTTCACTCTAAACACAACCGTTTGTCCTTACTTGATATTAATCTATTGTTTGTTTCAAAAACTGAAACGGTAAACCGTCCTTATGAGCAATAACACAAGCTAAGCTGTTTCTGCATAAATATTATAATATAACATAATGTAAATAAACAAAACAAATCAAATTACCCAGGAGGAAATGTCACAAGCACGAAATACAGCCTTCTCGAGGCACCAAAAGAAGGAGAGATGAGGTCATTCAGACTGATCAGATTATTTGCGGCCCACTAACAGAATTACTAGATAATACAGAACCCAGTAAGCATTCTACGTAAATCTATAGCGAGTCGTTATCCGCCCGTCAGGGTAGCTGTCGGGACGATAAATAATGCTAGCTGGGAATAGAAAGGCATATAACAATGTTTTACTTTAGACAGCATTCTGTTTCAAAAGATAAAAAACTTACGAAGACTGATAAACAGTGGAAGACAAATCATGCTAAGAATAACTTTCGGATGAGAATATCATCTTAGTTTATTTTAATCAGTACCACACGCATGAAGCCGGGTACTCTCTCGTTTCAGCATTTACAGCAGAAGGAAATAGCGTGCGTGCGAGTTTGTGTGTGTGTGTGTGTGTGTGTGTGTGTGTGTGTGTGTGTGTTAGGCTGCAGCTTGCAAAGAGCATGTCCATTACTGTTATAAGGAAATATGAATAATATAAGACGCAAGAAAGGTGATTATGATTTTAATATTAATGCCTTCTACAAAAGAGGTTTAAAGATAATGAATGTACAAATGCATGCATATTTTCACAGACAGTCGAACTTCAATGACTCGATTATCTTTGGTATCATGTAAATTTGTTCTAGACCTTTGGTATCATGGAAATCCTTTGTTCTGGTCCTTTTGTATCATGGTAATTTGTTCTAGACATGAGTAGTTCGAGCCACTAAGGGTTAATCATAGCGCCAGGTCAGGGGGCAAATGGGGATAATTTAGTGAGGTGTTTTCGCTCCTATATAAAAATATGATATGTTGATTGTACTCATTAGAATCGCCCCAATGACAGAATCTAATAGGTACACACAACATATATTTTCATGGAAAAAAGAAAATTTACCTAAAATATACCTAAATATAGTTGTTTTCAGAAGAATTTCGCATGGACTAAAAAACGAGTTCGAATCAGCCACGGTAAACAAGACACCGGCGTTCGAGACATTGGAGTTTTACTGTATCTGATATGAGTATTTCTTGATTATATTTTATCATCAAGTAAAAAAAAAATAGACATTTACTTCCTTTGATGTCCAAGATATCCCAGTAAGCATTCTACATAAATTTATAGCGGGACATTATCGGCCCGTCAGGGTAGCTGCCGGGCCGATAACGGCCCGCTATCGATTTATGTAGAATGCTAACTGGGATGAATAATGCGCCCTTGTAAATGATTTCTGACCTCAGTTTGAGTTTCCACCCACTCTGAGGTCAACTCTTTCGGGTAAATAAACATCACCGAATTCAAAAGAAGTAACTGCTCGTATTATATGGAACAATAATTTTATAGATACGCTATAACTGAAAATCATAGCATAGAACAACATGAAAATAATCTCTAGAGCAGACATCTTATCTGTGCAGTCCGATCAAGGCCTTTGCTCGCAAACGCAAATCCATTCTAGTATTGTGCTCTCCGAAAATACATAAAGTAGATGCACAGACTGACCCTATGTCTTCACAAAATCAAAGCATATTGCTTTCTAGGATCATATTTGAGGATTTAACCTTTAATACTCACTGGGCAAAATTTGTGATTATTTATCTATTTTACCTAAGAAAATAAGCTCTGGCATTTCATGTAAATTATATCCAGAGAAAATTTCCATGGAATGCCAAACATTATTTTCTGAAGAAAAAAAGACAAAAAAAAAAAAAAAAAAAAAAAAAATACCGGAACTTTACTATAGAAAGCATATAGCTTTAATAAGATCCCGGAACATATGTTAGAGCGTAAATATGTCTCAATATGAGAAAATGGTCATTATGACATATGTGAATAATGAACGTCCCGACCAGCCTACTTTTGGAAGCAGCCTTATTACGGTTCTTGCTCTTCATCATTGGATTCCGCAATTTCCATGGAAAATGATTCTGTTAGCAGACAAAGAATTCACTGACCATATCGCGTGAATCATGCTTCAAGATAAGATGGCCCATAACATTTTTTATATTTCTCCATGAAAACATATGCTGTGGGTACTCATTAGAAGCGCCTCTGCAAGGCGCTTCTAATGAGTACCCACAACATATGTTTCCATGGAGAATTAAGAACACTATCCGTACTGTCCAGCAGACAAAAGACTTTCTCTGGAGCCATGGCAAAGGCGACATTGATTCTCCTCATAGGCGATAATGACCCTTTTATCAAAACAATTCTAATATCATTTCATTCCAGTTAGGAGTTCTCAAACGTAAGTCCAGTATCCGCTAAGTCTTTCTCCAGCATTTCGTCAATACGCTTATTCATTTCATCCGTAAAATGATCGCTCCAAGAACCACCCACCCCTGCAATATAAAAGAATAAGATATACGTTTCTACAACATACAGTTTTTATACAAAATAGCTTTCACTTCTTTCTTTTATCATAGTGTTCAAGTCATTTTCTGAGTTTCTTCAATAACAAGTGTTTTCTTTTCAATCTCCCCCTTTACCAGCTCATTTTGCATGACCCGTGTCATATATATAAACATATCAGAAAATACAACTGGTTTACTCTTTTAACTATTTTCCCATTTTAAGTTTATGATAGGCATGCGGTACATCGGAGACCGCCCTTGTGGAGTTGTTGAAATTTGTTAAAGAACACTCAAAAGGCTCACATTCCTACAAAGTTTCAATCACGCCTGTTTATTCGTTGTAACGAAATTTTAAATGTTTTCCAATTTCGAAATTCTGGTTACCAAACCAGTATCGTGAATACCATAAAGGTTTACATATGTGACGCCAGTGATGCGCCATAAGTAGACTTCCCAAATCCCGGACATACGCTTCTACCGATATTTCCTTCGTTCAGGCCTATGGGCATGGTGGGCGAAGCTTGCTTACCAAGTAGTGCTTACAATCCGCGGATGCCTGATTACACCCTTTGTTCGGGGTCCATGTCTGTTGGTCTGAACATTCTGATTCGTCATTCGTTTATGGATTTATGAGTTTGGATTACGGCTTTGGTACCATGACCGCAACTACTTTAATGGTAACCGCTCGAGACTTGCTTACCATGCCAAAAACATTATAAGAATGACAGCGAAAAATAGTGAAGATGTCCAGGAATAGCATTACGAAAACATGCCTATTCAAATACACTGAAAATTTTACCACCAAAAAATGACAAATTTTCAGATAAAACAATATGATATTTTTCATATTTCTGCTCAAAACATAGATTGTGGGTACTCGTTAGAACCGCCTCGTCGAGGCGGTTCTAACGAGTACCCACAATCTATGTTTTTGAGCAGAAATAAGAAAAATAATGTATACCCCTGTAAACCCCAGTTTTACTATATAAAAGTGGGGTTTAAGGGGGTCAAAATTATATAGGCGTGTTTTCGTTATGGTCTTATTCACAGAATATGGCCTGTCAATGACACCAAGAGGAAGAGTAGACAAATCAGGACGGATAGCAGGGGCGGATTCAGAGAGGATTCGGGAGGTTCAGTCGAAAGTTTTAAACCTCGGACCAGACCTTGGAAACGAGATGCTACCGCAAACCAAACAACTGAACAACTCCTTCAAGGTACTTAGACCGCATCATTAGTGTAGAAGTACGTACGCATGGGTTCCATGACGACCTATCGAACTTGGTCAAGAAAGCAAAGATCAGGTGGTATGTCATATCTCATGTTCCCCTGAAATGTCAATGACAGTTGTGCAAGGCACTTGTAAATGAAGGGACAAAAACGTCGTAGGGCATGCAGAAGAAAAGCTGGATAGACAACGTCAATGGCGGGACCGATCCCAGTTTCACAAGCTCAAATGGCAGTTGAAGACAGATAAAAATGGAAATAAAAGCTATCAGTGGAAATATATTCCCCGTATATTTTCCTCCAAAGAATTTACACCCCACGGGATTTCATTCTTTCTTTTTAAAGTAGAAGCCTTTTTCAGCAAGGACTTTATGTGCAGGAGAACCAGCAGAAAGTTATAAGATGTGTCTCCTTATAAACAATAGCGGAACTTTTACTAAGCGTGTTCAGTTCTTTTAGTAACAACAAAGTCACCTTGTAGTATTGATGCTGACGAAATGCCATCTTTCGGAATCAGCTAAGAACCTATCTGACACTTTATAGCTACTCTGTATACAATGCTTAAGAACAGAATGCTTTCTATTTATGTGAATAGTACGAAAATGAAGTCTTTACAAATTTTTCACACGCCGGATGGAGTACGAACAGTTTCTACAAAAAACTGTCACGTATGGCATCAAACTCCATGTCAATAAAACCACGGTAACACACATACACACGCACACACACACACACATACACACACACACACACACACACACACACACACACACAAACACACACTTACAAACACGTGTTATCATACCTCTATTTATATGGGCGCCATGTTCGCTATTGACTTGTCTGTGATTCTTAATATATTCCATATTCACCATTTTGTTATTCTTCATATTTTCAAGACTACAGTGATCACATATTTTTTCTATATCTTCATCCGTTAGTTTTCTGTTTAGGAAGTCTGCTATCTTCTTAACTGTTCCAGCCATGTCCTAAAATGGAAAAGAAAATGTTGTTTGAGGCTTAAGCTAAGCCCTGAAGTACAAAATCTTTCCAGTTGGCAAATTTATTTTCACAAGTCTACATTCTCAGACAGATTTTCAAAAATTGCTTCTGATAACCTTTTTGCAGTACATGTATACATATGTCTAATTTTGCTTATAAACGGAAATATTCTTCATATCATATATGAGCCAGCGCACGACAAAACCTACGATAAGACGTGTGCGACCAGCGAAGACTCAGATCAGACTGCGCATTCGCGCAGTCTGATCAGAGTCTTCGCTGTTCGCATGTGCCTTCTACATCCTCCAAGCTATCCAAAGAGGGATAAACGAAAACTCTTGCCGTACTGGGTGGATATACAGACTGATCTGAGTCTTTGCTGGTTACACAAGTCTTATTGTAGGATTTGTCCTCCGCTGGTTCATATTAAATGGTGAACCCAGCTAGCTTTCTTTATAAATCTATAGCGGGCTGTTATCGGCTCGTCAGCTACCCTGACTGGCCGATAACGACCCGCTATAGATTTATAAAGAATGCTTACTGGATTAATGCCTTGGCTTACAAAGCGCCAGATAAAAGGGGGTATTAAGAAAAGATTTTTTTAAGTCCTGCATATACCGTACTTAATTACCGCACATACCCTTGTAAGCGTACAGTCAAGCAATTCCGTAGTCGTCAGAGTACAGCCGCTATACTTTTTGTCTACTTCTTTCTAAAGGCATATGTTGTGGGTACCCATTTGAATTGCATCGACTTGTCTGCTGAATTTGCCTATAGAGTGGTAAATGTTAACGTACCTTGACAGTTTCCTCAAACTTCAGGAACAATATGTTGCCGTCGTTACGACGTTCCCAGTACTCACGAACATGTCGGGTCCATGGGGTATAAATCACTGAAAAAAAAGTGTCAAGTGAATATACCGTATTAATCTCAAAATATTCGGACATACATGCCTGAGCAAACAGTGCAGACTCAGATCAGACGCCGCATCCAGCATCCAGCGATTAAGAATATGTATTACAATGGGGTGGTTCAAATGTTAGGATAAGTACGGTAGGAAATTAAGGTGTCCCAATATTTACGGGGTAATACTGTAATCTCCGCTGTGACCACAAGGACATCCATATTCTGGCATTGACTGCGCAGATATGTTAAAAATTCAGTGGCTCGAGATTCTCTATGCCCTCGCATCTTTTTGGCCTGTTTTGTTGCCCACTTTTTACTGTAAAACGAAAATATCAGATATGTTGTTTATAAGATACAACATTGAATCACCATGTATCTGAATTTTATGATCATGATATTTTATTACATAACCTAAAAATAGACTGTCTTTTATTGGCTGAGAGCTGTTTTCAGTCCAGTAAATATTTCTAATGCTCACCGGTTCAGGGTTTTCCCCCGCTGAATATGTGTACATAAAATTATAAAATTACGTGAAAGAATAAGTTTTGTCTGTTCACTGGTTAAATAATAAAACAATGATTGATTAGTGGGTCATTAAATATGATGTGAAACCCACTGGAGATTCCAATCTTAGCCGAGCTTTATGATGCGATATCCGCTGTAGTATACCAACAGTTACCTCGGCTATCGCCTCGCTCAACATTGGTATTATGCAGTGGATATCACATCATATTCAATGAATCAGTAGTCAGTACATGTACTTGTATAAAGTTGTATATATTGCAAATAATATTTAGTGTTTTGATTTAAAAATATACTTTGCCATTTTTATTAATGACATGTCATTTTCAATAAATGGCAATGTCAAACATTTATGTCTTGAGTCTATCTTAACCCATTTATGCCTAGCGTCTCCTAAAAGGGACATTGGCAAACGTTGTAGATCCAGATCAGACGCCGCAGAACGCGGCGTTTGATCAGGGTCTACACTGTTTGAATTTCATGCAGTATTTCAGATAAATATGATAATAACAAAAAGTACCCAAATACCCTTCTATATATTAGAAATGGACATATCCAAAGATCTGAGGTAGAAGAGTCCACTCGGCGTAAATAGGTTAAAAAAAACACACAAAAAACAAGCTTCCAAAACTGAAGTAGGAGTTTGGAAAGCGAGACGTAGTATTTCATAAATAAATAATAAATACATAAATTGGAGCGAAGCAGTATGGATAGATGCATATACGTATATATGTGTAACTGCACGAAGAATAAAAGGTAGAATATATCTCGGAAAGTCTTATAGGATAGGAATGAATTTCATTTTTGTGGATTTTATTGATGTGTAAACGCCGGCGATTCACTCAAAAACCTCGAATGGTTATATATTAAGGTTGTAAGTGATTTTTCGGCGTTTACTCGTCGAAAATGTCAGCAAAAAAAAAAAAAAAAAAAAAAAAAAAAAAAAAATCTTGTTATTCCAAGATATGGATAAAATTGCTCGTTTTAGAAATTTGCGCCGAGAAAATAGTTCCGAGATTCCTGTTCACTGGATTTATCGAAGTATAAATCCCGATATAACCAGTTTTCCATAACGAAAGCACGCCTATATAGTTTTGACCCCATTAAACCCCACTTTTATACAGTAAAACTGGGATGAACAGGGGTATACATTAATTTTCTTATGTCTGCTCAAAACATAGATTGTGGGTACTCGTTAGAACCGCCGCGCCGAGGCGGTTCTAACAAGTACCCACAATGTATGATTTGAGCAGAAATATGAAAACTACCAGAATGTTTTATCTGAGAGTTTTCATTTTTTGGTGGAAAATGCTCAATATATTTGAATAGGCGTGTTTTCGTAATGAGGGGAAAATAATTCGCAAAAAGTTTTGTCACTGGGTTCGGATTACTTCAGTGCTACGTTTTATCAAACATATTTTTATTACAAACTTTCAAAGTATCCCCCTTTCACTGAAACATATTTTTGTAACCTTTTTACCCAGTCGCGACAAGCAGATAAGTAGTCTTCTTTTGGTATCTGTTGGAGACACTGATAAATAGCGCTGCCAAGAGAACTTTTAGACGTATACTTATTTCCAGAAAACATTTTCTTAAGCCTTGGAAATAAAAAGAAATCACAGGGGCTCAGGTCATGTGAATAAGGTGGATGGTTTAAAACTTTCACCTTTTCAGAAGCCAAAAAAAGACTTAACAACTTCACACTTATGAGAGGAGGCGTTGTCATGTAAAAGATGGACTCCTGACCATCCTTTGCTTGGTCGTTTCTTATTGTAAAACTCTTTCACTTTCTTCAGTACAGAATTCTTGTAGAATCGGCCAGTGACTGTATGACCAAATGGACAAGGCACTTGAACGACTGGTCCACTTGAATTAAAGAAAATTGCGTACAACATCTTTTTCGAACTTATGGTTCTCTTCGCAATACATGGGCGTTTTTGATCTTTTCGCTTCCATTGCTTATTATCAGCCCTTATTTGTGGCTCAAACATGTGCACCCAGGTTTCACCACCTGTAAGCAAGTTAGAAATAACCCGACTATTACAGCCTTTGTATGTTTTCAAAAGTTCCCGGGCACATTTAAGGCGTTGTTTCTTTTGCTCCTCAGTGAGCAAATGAGGTACCCACCTAGCGCAAACTTTTCTCAGGTCCAAACGCTTTTTCAGAATTGTTTGCACACTGCCTTCTGATATGCCAGTACAAGTAGCTATATCTTTGACAGACAATCGCGCATCCTGTTCGACCACAATCTTTACAGCAGCGATGTTAGTCTTGGTAACAGAGGTTTTAGGCCTTCCAGGACGAATATCATCTTCAACAGAAAATTTCCCAGCTTTAAAAGCTTTAACCCACCTAAAAACTGTGCGCATTGAAATGGTCTGAGGTCCATACATACAATTTACCACACAATTCATTAAATATCTGCTTTGAATCTATATTAAGCCTAATGCGGCATTTAATATAGCTACGAATTTCATTCTTCTGGTCCATGTTCCAATGTAACAAGTAAATTGGTCAGTATATATGACTGCATCTATTTCAATCTGAAATAACTCGGTCAGTTGGAAAGCAATTTGCACGAAATAAACGGGTATCATTAGCTATTCAACACACCATTCAAGTGCAATGAAGCATTTTAAAATATACCTGGGATAAAACTGAGGAAGCCTATTAGTGATAGAACTTTCTGCACGACCCTCGTAATAATATTTCAATATATCGTCTGATGAAAATTTTACCCAGAGTGCTAAGTGTTATGCTACAGTCACACGGCTATGTTACGGACCTGCGGATGCCTGCGTATATTTGGATAATGAAAATGCGTAATTTTTACCCCAAATTACGCACATTTTAGCAAAAGTTACCTATATTCTGCGGACGATACGGATTAGTTACGGATGTTACGTATGAATTGCGGATGTTACGGGTAAAACCTGCGGATGAGCCCATCCGCTGCCAATCCGCTGACACATGTCACGGACGACTTACGGATGACTTACGGATTTTACGGATGACTTACGGACGATACGGATGACTTACGAACGATACGGATGAGTTACGCTCGTGTCTGCGCATGTCAGCTTCCTCTGGCGTCCGCACCATCCGCATATAAATCGGAGCTTGCTTCAGTCGCATTTCATCAAGTCGGAGAGCTAGTTCCAGTTATTTCAACAGTTTCTACTCCATCTTTTTGGACATTGGTGTGCATCATGTCTGGCAGAAGAAGTAGCAGAAAAACCAGGAAGAATCCTCCAGTGAGTGAGCAGCCACAACAGCCTCCCCAGGCAGAGGAAGAGGGTCAAGAGGTAGAAGAAGGACCATCTCTGGCAGAGCTGACAGTACCCCCACCCCCCACAACTTGGCTGTGGCAAGGGACGTGGGAAAAAAAGGGGCAATATGGACAAGAGGAAGCGTAGAGGTAAAAAAACCTCTCTTCTTTTATCTTTTTTTAGTGCCATTTATCTTTTTTTAGTGCCACTTTTTTTAGTGTCACTTAGTGCCAATTTGAAAATGGTGATTTTTGGAGTTAAATGAGTGCCACAGATTTAAATTTTTCTCAGCTTTGCTTGTTGGCTCTTAAAATTGTAAAATAATCCAATAAATTAAAAAAAAAAACTTTTTGGGGTTGGACTTGGGGGTGGGGATCAAAGTGTGCGGATCAGTTACGTATCTTACGTATCCTGCGGATGAGTTTACGTATCTTACGTATGAGTTACGTATTTTACGTATGGATAACGTATATTCTGCGGATGCTTACGTATATTTCATCCGCAGCAAAATTTTGAGATTTTCAAAATTCTCGCTGCGGATCTGCGTATGTCTGCGGATCCTGCGGATTGGGTTACGGATGGATACGGATGCTTACGGATGATACGGATCCTTGCGGATGCTTACGGATTTTTATCCGTAAGCATCCGCAGCTACCGTAAGTGGCCGTGTGACTGTACCATTAATGACGTTAGCATTGTGTGTCCGCTGCACACTGTAACCTAACTCTTTATCTTAGTAATGTCGAGTGTGGATCAAGCAAATAAAAAAAAAAAAATCAGACCCAGATAAGACGCACCACTACGCTTCTTATCGGGGTCTACACTCTTTGCATTAAATACAGGAATTTCTAAAAAGAAACAATAAGAAGGAAAACAAAACAAAACAGAACGGAAATGGATGAAGGCGTCCGGGTGGCCGAGAGGTTCGCACTCCCGTCTTCGGATCACAAAGTCCCAGGTTCGAATCCCGGTAGTGGCGAAATTTAGCTCATGATTACGGCGCATCATTGCCCAGAATCTTGCATTATCATCCTTCCACGCTTCGTCTCGATATGACTTTAATAATGCTGGAAAGGACGTAAAACAACAAACTATCATCATCATCATCATCAATAACTGTCCAAAGAATGAGGTGGAAGAGTCCAGTAGACTTTAACGCTTAGCATGCTGGTTAAAAAGATTCAGCAGACGACATTTTGAAGTAATTTTCTTTCCAACTTCCCAGAAAATGGACTTTGGCATTTCATGCAAATTGTCTCTGCATGAAATGTCAAAGTCTATTTTCTGGGGAAAATGAGAAAAAGTCTGCCCCGATAGTGGCAACTTACAAACGGTTAGTAGGATAGATGTAGACACCAAATGTTACCTTTCGCTGCCATAAACAATTCAAAGAAGTCTTCAAATGTAAAAGATTTGTCTCCGATGACTCCAATATAGCAACAGAACTTGTACAATGACCACATACAGTCTCGAACATTTCTCGCCGTGTAGATAATCTGATAAATACAAAAATCAAACTTTGCTCGCCGTGCACATAATCTGATATTTACAAAAATCGGAGGTTTATCCCAGTATACATAATCTGACATAAAAAAAATCGGACGTTTATCGCGCTGTGGACAATCTGATATATACAAAAAATCGGATGTTTATCGCACTGTGGACAATCTGATATATACAAAAATCGGACGTTTATCGCACTGTAGACAATCTGATATATACAAAAATCGGACGTTTATCGTAACGTGGACAATCTGGCATATACAAAAAATGGATGTTTATGAATGTGGGCAATCTGATATAAACAAAAATCGGATATTTCTCGCAGTGTGGACAATCTGACATTTACAAATCACGCAGGGCCGTATTTAAAATGTGCAAGTTAACCGCTAGTGTTTTGCCCTGGATCCTAGCTTCTGCTGGCGCTCGTCATTAGGTACTGGGACCTAGGACAGACCGTTTGCTATCACTGCGCTTCTGAAACCAGCCTTGACATATACAAAACAAATCGGACGTTTCTCATAATGTGGACGATCAGGACTGCGTTCAGAAGTTCAGAAGTGCTAAATGATAGCATATGGATCTTTTTGTTTTCAAGAATAAAAAAAAATTTCGTCAGTTTGTCGTCTGCTGAATTAGCCCAGAGAGTGGTAACGGTTAAAATGTGACATCACGAAAACATGCCTATATAATTTTTACCCCCTTAAACGCCACTTTTATATAGTACAACTGGGGTTTACAGGGGGTTGCATTATTTTTCTTATTTCTGCGCAAAACATAGATTGTGGGTACTCGTTAGAACAGCCTCGTCGAATAGGCATGTTTTCGAAATGATTCAAAGCCGATATGTTATTTAAGCATTCAATTCAGCTTCTCGATATGTCAGTTTTCATTTTTTTTTCTTCGATGGCGACGTCCCGCGTGCTACATTCTATTGTGTAGCCACCAGCTCACTATTAAAAAGGATTTGCTTTATCGAAAAAAAAAAGCAAAAAAAAAAAAAAAAACAAAAAACAAAAAAAAAAAAAAACACAGGTTTTGCGATTTGACAAACCAAAAAAAAAAAAAAAAAAAAAAAAAAAAGCTGACAAGTTTTTTTCTGATAAGCCAGGTTTTCTGTGTAAAACCTATTTTTTTTCTAAGTTTACATTGTATTTTTTGGTTTGTTTTTCTTTTTTTTTTCCAAAACCTATGATAACTGGGGAAAACAGGTTTATCTGAGAGAAACAAGGTTTTACAGTGAAAAAAACATGTTGTTGCTTTTCTTCAGCTAAACCAGTTTTTTTTTTCTCACTGAAACCTAATTTATATATCAGATAAAAATAAGTTTTCCATAGACAAATCGGGATTTTCTCCTGTTATACCAGGTTTTGCTGAGAAATCCTAGTTAACAGAGAAAAGCCCAGTTTATTTATAAAACCTACGATATCTCGAGAAAACCTGGTTTATCAGAGAAAAACCTGGTTTGTCAAATCGCAAAACTTGGTTTACCAAATCACAAAAACCTGGTTTTGCATCCATGACAACCTATAGAATGTGAGAGCCATCATGAAAACATACCTATATAATTTTGACCCCCTTAAACCACACTTTATTGCAGTAAAACTGGGGTCTACAGGGGTATACATTATTTTTCTTATTTCTGCTCAAAACATAGTTTGTGGGTACTCGTTAGAACCGCCTCAGCGAGGTATGTTTTGAGTAGAAATATGAAAAATATCTGAATTTTTATCCGAAAACTTTCAATTTTTGATGGTGAAATTTTCAATATATTTGAATAAGTTTGTTTGCGTAATGCGCAGACTGATCTGAGTTTTTGCTGGGTACAAATGCAAACGTGTATAAAATGTTGTGCCTTGGCTCATTTACCTTTCCTTTGCCGGATCTGAGCTGTTCTGGTAGTAAGAAGTGGTGAAGATGGGACTTTATGAATCGCGGCGAGGGAAGCTCTTCAACCATTTTAAGTCCACCATAAAACGGCATGTCATTCCGAATCACCTCGATAATGGGAAAACGTTCGTCTAGATTAACATTGTTAGCCCTTTCGAAGTCTAGAGTTTGTACCAAATAAACAAGTTCCTGTGTAAGTGTTGTACCTGTAAATACAGGGTATAGATGAGAATATCTGGCTGTACATTTTAAGTGAGAATATCTGGGTGAATATTTTAAGTGAGAATATCTGGGTGAATATTTTAAGTGAGAATATCTGGCTGAATATTTTAAGTGAGAATATCTGGCTGAATATTCTCGTGAAAGAGGGGCGAGTCAATAAGTAACCAACCAAACATGATCGCTCTCTTCTTTTTCTGGCTGAATATTTTCACTGAACGAGGGCGAATCAATATGTAACCAGCCAAAGATATAGTTCCGTTGGAGATCGATCTCTCCTTTTTCTGCCTGAATATTTTCGCTATACGAGGGCGAGTCTATCAGTAACAAGCCAAACATATAGTTCCGTTCGAGATCGATCTCTTCTTTTTAATATTTCAAGTAAGATATTTTCTTAAAAAATGCCATGTTTTCCTGCCATGTAGAGAAAGACAATCTTATTACTTCTATAATGATATAAATTTTATTAAAAAAGATTTTAATGTCTTCAGACTTCCCGAGATTCGAAAAGACTGGTATGCACATGGCTTGATAGTCGGAAGCGCGAATTTTCACATATAAGTTATCGGCTCGATAATGGCGTTTGTGGATATCTTTTCCTTTACGTTCGGAATAAAATAAAGTTATCACTAGGAGCCAAGAAGCGGAATGTCATATTCGTTTAGTGCCACAGCACTGGGTAATTCTGTTGGACATTTTACTAGAATGGGATTATAATAACTGACACATTTCTTGAGAAAGTTCAGCAGAGAGCTACAAAGTATACCTGGGCCCGAGGTTATATTTTTTTTTTCATGCTCAACTCAGCTGAGCATGAAATTTATTTTGCTTATAAATCTTAAAATACTTACATTTTTTTAAAACTTCTTTCATGCTCAACTCAGCTGAGCATGCTCAGTTGAGTTGATCATGAAAAATTTTTTATAACCTCAGGGCCTGAACTCTCTCATTCATGAAATACTAAAGTGATTGAATATCACTATATTTGAAGTACGACGACATCGAGGTGACATTATTGAGACTTTTTAAATACTCAGGGGAATAGAAGGCATTCCCGCGAATATAATTTTCTCTCTAAATTAATCTATAACCAGAGGCAATTACCTGAAGTTTAATAAACCTTGTTCAAGACTAAGCATCGGAGCTTCTTCACTCAATGACTAATTAGCGCTAAGGCTGGCACAATTAATCGGATAATCGGTTATCTGATCGTTAAATTCCACAAAAATGACTATCATTACAGATTTGCTTATAATCGATCACTATTTAATTTACGTGTTTGTTACTTTACCGTATTTACCCTTAGTATTCAGACACCTAAACTTCTTACCATACTTCATCTAAAATTTGAACAAGTCCAATTTACTACCCACTGTTGTGTCTAAAATAGCTGGGTGAGTGGCAAACAGTGTAGACCTTGATGTGACATTTGATGTGACGTTTGCGGCGTCCCTTCTGGGTCTTCACTGTTTACTCGGGCCTGTCTGACAAAATACATACAATAAAGTTTAACATATGATAGGGACATGCTCAAATAGATAAAATTATGATGAAATCTTCAGCGATTACTAATCGATTATCAATCACAATGGCAGGACTGATAATCGATTATCTTTTCAGCTCTGATTAGCCAGCCTTAGTTAGCGCAAGGTTTGCGGCTTCCTTAGCATGTAATTTCATGCTATATACGGTAAACGGATTCAAGAGTGTCATTGCTATTGACAGACATCTTTGGGAAATGCATGGGATTTCAATGACTCGGTCGTTTACTCCCTACGTTGCACTTTAGTTTGTGGTCGCAGGTATGAAATACTATGCAAAATTGCTTGAGCAATCCGCAACAAACGATGCGATAAACTCTCTAATTCTTCTTCAGCAAGACAATGCCAGAGTCCTCAGTTTCAAGGTTTCAGTGGATGCTGAAGAACAACATGGAAATGAAATAATGTCACTTCTACTCTGTTTGGTGCCTAGCGATTATCTGTTTCCGATCGTAAAGAAAAAAGATATTCACGGGCGGCATTTCCGGTCCTATGAAGTCAAGGCTGCGGTTGAGGAGCGGGTTACCACAAAGGGCCTCGAAACCGCCCAGCTTTATAGGCTCTTCAGTTTTGGGTCGTTGTTTACAAACCCGATTATCATTTACCAATATAATCAAACCGCGCGTTTATATGAAATACAGGTAATGGTTATTTATAGCCGCACTATTCTTGTCGCTGTGACGTCAGAATGCTGTTGATGGAGGGTTATCTGTGACTTTTGTGACATTGGCAAACAGAGCGGACCCAGATATGACGCTGATCAGGGTCTGTACTGTGTACTTTAATCACAGGAAATCAATGTTTAAATGAAACCTTTTTAAAAATGAAACAGTCTTTACATGCTAAGGAAGCCGCAATCCTTGCGCTAACTAAGGCTGGCTAGTCAGAGCTGAAAAGATAATCGATTATCAGTCCTGCCATTGTGATTGATAATCGATTAGTAATCGCTGAAGATTGGATCATAAAACTATGGAGCAAGATTCTAGGAGTACATGTATGCTACACGTATATTTCTCACCTGAACGCTGGAAGCTGCACACCCAGACATCTTCCTCCTTGATTTCCATATTTTCAATATCTTCTAGTTCAGTATTGACGCCACGCATCATTGTTATACCTTTATAAACAAATGACCTTGCTAAAGGCTTATAATGTTGTATTTTCGTCGCCATTCCTTTAGTATTTTTTTTCTGCAAAAGATTTTGTCACTAATAAGGCATAAACTTTACCACTCCCTGTGCTAATTCTGCAGATGACAAACTGAAGATATGTTTTAGACGATAGGCTTTGGCATTCCCTGCAATTTGCATGGAATGTCAAAGTCTATTTTCTAGGAAAAAAAAAAAAAAAAAATATCGTCCGCTGAATTTTTATCCATCAAAGCGTGATAAGAGCAGCCCGGAATACCAGGATAGTTCATGTTCTTTTTCTTACTTCTCCGGGCTAACATTATACCGTATTCGGGTGCCTTATCTGCTTTCTAATTGTAGTAGTAGTCGTAGTAGTTGTAGTAGTAGTAAGTTATTTATTAAAGTGACATACATCAATATATACATTTTGTACTTGTGCTCAAATTTGAATTTGAATAAGTCCATTCTACATCCTAATGTTCTAAACCACACCAAATCCCTTCTGAAAAGGGATCTACTTTAAAAAGAAAGAATTTGCTCCCAAAGGGGGAGGGGTTGGGGGTGGAGATTCTTCCCTTCCAGAGTAGACCGCTTTTCAAAAGAGAGACAAAAACTTTTCTCATATATTAACCACATTAACCCTTAAAATGCCAAGAAAATCTGTATCTGAAAATGTCGTCTGTTTATGTCGTCTGCTGAATATTCTTGCAAACTTTCCAAACCTATTTTTGCATACTGGCAAACAGTGTGGACCCTGATCAGACTGCTCCTAGAGGAGCAGTCTGATCTGGGTCCACACTGTTTGCAAAAATGACTTTTAAAATCACAAGCAGATGACAAAGCAGACGACAATTGTTGTGTCTGGCAGTTTAAGAGTTAAAGCGTATCCATTCACCACCGTGTCCAACCCCCTAATGTCGGGGCAACACTATTAAAACTTTGCGTAGGGACAACGGAGTTTTTGTTTATTTCCGATGACTTTTATGGATACGATACGTTGGTAAGTAATAATTATATTTCTCGAACAGTAATCTATGTAACCACAAATGTATATGTGCAGAGAAAAGAATTAATTTTATATCTGTGCAGGCATTCTGACTAAACTTTTCTTTGTTTTCTCAATCATTCGAGAAGATTGTGACCACGGGTCAAGAAAATGTATTCTGCCGATCACTTATGATCCATGTTTTCGTACTGCAAGGCATTCGCGGACAGCTGATCTTATTTTTATATTGTTTAGACTTACGATTCAAAGTTTAAAATAAAAACATACAAGCCCCGCATTGAGCCCTGTCTGTTCAAAATTGAAAGTAACGTAGGTGACAACGAAACAAAGTACTCGGTAACGTAAGTGAAACCCACATTCATATGATGACTTTCTTCTTAAATGTTCGTTTGTATGTCGGTTTCTGAGGGCTTCTTATACATACGCGTTACAAGAAAAACATCATAGTAACGTAGGTAACAAAAAGCCTCAACACTCTGTGTCTGAGTTCTGAGATTGCGATAAAGACTGAACATCTCAGACACAAAACTTAGGAAAGCTTTTTCTCAGCCGTATGCACATATTCATTCGAGGTGAAATCGATTACTGTTCGAGAAATATCACTATTTACTTACCACCATATGATCGTTGCCATAATAGCCATCGGAAAAATCCGTTGTCCCTACACAAAATTTCCGTTTTCCCTACGTAATACTGTTGTGCCGACGTTAGAGGGTTGGACACGGACCTTAACCCTTAAAGCGCCAAGCAAAATTTGCAGCAGACGATATTCTAAAAAAATATTTTTCTTAGAAAATAAGCCTTGAAATTTCATGTGAATCGTCTGCTTGGCAGACGATTCACATGAAATGTCAAGACTTATTTTCTAAGAAAAAAAATATATATATATGTTTAAAAGTGTTGTCTGCTGCAGTTGTGATTGGCGCTTTATGGGTTAGGTAGGGATTACAGATAGTGTTGTAGCCATCCAAGACGATTCGAAAACAAAACACAAAACACGGAAAAATACTTGTATTTCTCCAAAATCACGATTTGTCTGAACCTATTTATCCAGCGAGGCGATAAGTTTCATAACCAGGCAGGTAGGTTGTTGAGCGAAATCTGGACGGGTGTTGACCTTTATCATCCTTATTCAACAAACGCCAAACTGTTGATAGTTTTCTTATTTTTCCCAGAAAAGGAGCTAAGACATTTTATACAAATGTAATTTGCATGAAATACCAAAACCTATTTTCTGGTGAACATATTTTAAATCTCGTCTGCTGAGATGTTTCCCAGCATGCTGGGCGTTTATTGTATCATGTTAGGAAAATGGAAGAAGTTTAATCCAAAATATCCACTTTTATATATATTTTTTCGCTCTTTTTCGCGATAACTCAAGTTTATTTCTTTGATATTACTGAATTATGTATGGTCAGCGACAAAGTTGTAGCCGCAGCTCTCCGCAAGCTTCTTCAAACGGCCCCAGCTTCCTACATTGCAAATGTATTACTCCAAGTAAAATAAAGTTTTCCAGTATTCAAGACTATCACAATAAAAAAAAAGGTCACCGTTTTTATCTGACACGTCGCAGTATTTGATCTGAGCTATTGTAGGTCAGTCAAGCAGATATGAGGGCCATTAAAGTGTGTCTAAGCATTTATTTGCAGCGTTCATACATATTTATTTATTTACTAATTGATTTGAACCACGCGGGGAAAACGATCTGGGCTGTGGTCAGTGGTGGATACCTGTACCTAATGACGAGCGCCAACAGGAGCAGGTGTCCAGAGCAAAACACCCGCGAGTAACTTGCACTTCTGAATGCAGCCCAGATGTTTTCTGGGTAATATGCGAACATAATAGAATAAAATGCCTTATTCACCAATCAAAGACCCACTCGGGCATATAAAAGATCCAGATCAGCCAACGATAATTTGACCCCTTTGTCAAGTCATTGGCCTTTACATGTGAAGGTTTGTTAACCAAGTCAAGTCGGTGAGCATAATGTCAAAGATCAGAGCTACAGATAAGAGGGAGTAATGGGTGTTTCAGCATTGATGCTTTTAAACTCAGCATTGAAATTGAAACTGCAGGAGTAAAAGTATTCAGTATTTAAATTAAATTAAGAGGGTTACCGTTTCAGTGACCTTTACATTTAATAGGAAAATGATCATTGTTAGAGTAACAGCCTCAGAGCTCAGCTTTCTTTTTGATGACTCATTATCTATACCAAATTTTAGATGGCCATGTAAGATCTGTTCTGCGGAGACAATTTCTCAATAAAACCGAGACTCCCATTTTCGAATCAGTAGCGTGTTCTTTGTTTCCAAAGGCAATTTTTTTACGTTTATTTAACCCTTAAATTACCAATGACAACTGCAACACATGACATCCTGATTTTTTTCCATATAAAATAGGGCTTTTGTGTTTAATGCACATGAAATGTCAAACCTTATTTCTCTGAAAAAAAATGTATGCTACAGTTTTGCTTTATGTTTTTAGAGTAAATCGCAGCAGATGTGTGCATTCCAGCAGTAAGCTTTAACGCTTAGCACCCTGAGTAAAATTTTCAGCAGACGACATTTTGAAATATTTTTCTTATTTTTCCCAGAAAACAGGATTTGACATTTCAGATAATTTGCATGAAATGTCAAATCCTGTTTACAGGGAAAAATAAGAAAAATATCATCAATTTGCCGTCTACTGAATATGCCCAGAGAGTGGTAAAGGTTAAAGCAAGGACCAAACCCTACCTGGAGCACTGCAAAGATATCAAGTTTTATGAACAGGTTTAGTCTTTCTCCAGCTCAGTTTGAAATCAAGTGCATATTTTCTGTTTGAGCCACCAGCTGACATAAAAGCCCTTAGGGCAGTCACGAATGGCGAAGCCCTTGAGGGTGTGGGGGCGGGGGGGGGGAGGGTGTGTGGATAACTTCCTATATATGGCATAGTACGGATGTGCGTGCCGAATAGCCCCCCCCCACCCACCCCCTTTTCAGCACTGCCAGGTATATGATTGGCCCCCTTTTTTGACAAAAAGTATATGACTGACCCAATTTTTCTTGATTGGTATATGAAAGGCCCCACTTTTTCTGACATTCCCGTATATGCACATATTTTTCACTCAGATATTTTTGAGGCTGCTCGTTCTCTTGGTATTCAATGAATTGACTGCATTATTTGTCTAACTACCAGCAATAAATGGGTAAAATGGGTACAAAAAAATCAACGGGTAGTGTATGAATGGGTCATTATTTTAGATTGATCTAGTATATGAATGGGTCCGTTTTTTCAAAGGCCAGGTATACGAATGGGGTAGGTTTCAAAATACTGGCTCGCACACCCGTGCCAAAATTACCCCCGTTACCCCCCCCCCCCCCACACACCCCCCCCCCACACACACACCCAACGAGGCGAAGCCCCAGACCAATCTGTGCAGCTATGCGTCGGGTCAATAGCTTTGCTATTAATCCGTTATCCAACAGGTGTAGGTGAACAGCGAAGATCCTGACCAGTTTGCACGGATGCACAGGCCGGTCTGGATCTTCGCTGGTTGCATTTGTTCTAAGGTTCATTTTCTCAGTCGCCGGCCTATTTGCTCTCAGTATACGTTAAAAATAGACGTTGGAAATGTGGCTTAAATTTGTATAAATATGACTAGTACTACAATAATGAAAAATGAAACACCGCGACAACTGCATTCTGATTTACTTACTGACTCGGTAGCCGTAAAAAAAAAAAAAGAAAGATGAAAGTGTGAGCCGTTTCATAGGAAAAGAGCCGTTATACCAGTTTCGCAAGAACCTATGCTGTTCGAGAGCGGTGGACCAAGAGGAAACTTCAGCCAAACAACTAGACATGTAGCCTCATTAAGGGGCCGGGCATACGCACTGAAATTTTGATTCGACAGAAAGTTTAATGAGTTTTTTCTCGCTACGCGACTCCTGTCATCATTACATGCATCGGTGGATTCCCTTATGTTGACTGGATCACAGCTGTGGGTGACCCAAGGTGGCAGATTCTGATGATCGAAGGAAGAAAATGAGCAGAAACGTAAAAAAAAAACATACCTTCTCACATGTGCGCCCAGTGAAGACTCGTCAGACTATGCGGATCTGTCCATCCGTGCAGTCTGATCCGGCAGTCTTCGTTGTCCGCATAAATGAAATTAGCACCGAGTGAAAAGTCTGATCACACTTTGCGAATGCGCCAGCTCATCTGAATCTTCGCTGTGCACATACGTGGGAACACAGCAACAGATAAGGCGCTTTTTTCATCCGAAAAATGCTGATATCTTTCTTATTTCTCAACGAAAACACATGTTGTGGGTACTCATTAGAAGCGCCTCGCCGAGCGCTTCTAATGAGTACCACAACATATGTTTTCGTCGAGAAATAAGAAAAATATTATGTGGATACCCCCTCTTATCTGTAGCTATGGGGAAGTTACGTTTTCTGATGTCGCGGTTCATATTGTCAGCCGATCCACAGGATGGTATCGTGAGGTCACGGGAGAAGTATTCTGATTAGATGTATTCTGATTTCAAGCCTCCTTTGCCGCCTCGGCGAGGCGGTTCTAACAAGTACCCACAATCTATGTTTTTGAGCAGAAATAAGAAAAATAATGTATACCTGCAAACCCCAGTGTTACTGTATAAAAGTGTGCATACAAAAAAGTTTATTCGTTTAGGCCTCCATTTAGGTTATGCCAAAAGATAGCTTGAGAGTAGTTTGAGGATACTCGCTACCAGCCGACGAAAACTGTCGTCTGAACGGAAAGTTTTCAATAATAGTTTGCGAGAAACCGCGAACTTTTTCTTAGTTGAACGCAGCCCTGATGAGGTTGTTAACAAAGCTCGGATAAGTCACGGTCTCGCGGACTAAGTCTCTCGAGCTGAATGACTGAATGTCGAAACACGGACCTAACAAAACACTGATCGAGTTTGTTTTTCAATCACTGGCCTATAATGATCAAAATAATGACCGAGGAAGAAATAAGAGGTAGATCGAGGAAGAGCAAGAGGACAATTTTACATGACTCAAATGTTCTTTAGAAAAGTTCGATTGAAATCGACTTTTTTTTTAGTGAGAAGATAGACTCAAGTATCCATATGGGTGAAAGACTACGAAAGCATTTTGTCGAAAATATTTTTGGGATGGATAGGGAAAAAAGGAAGGTGGAGCAAAAGAGGATTAGATTTGCAGCGATGTTACTAAAGTACTAGACTGGCTCCAGTCGTTTTTGTTTTTTATCTATTTCTCTCTTTCTCTACATTTTTTTTTTTTTTTATCATGATCCTCTTTAATCTAACTTCAAGTTACCTATGCCAAGGGACTGAAGTAAACAAAAATTCTACAAGCTATACAAGTGTTGTGTCCCCTCAAAAAAAAAAAAAAAAAAAAAAAAAAAAAAAAAAAAAGAAGAAGAAGAAAAAGAAAGAAAAGAAAAATAAAGAAAGGGTCTGGGGCCAGACTACTAAAGTACACATACATGTGAAATTGATGGGATGAAAATGGAAATAGGTGGCTATAAACCACTGTACATTTGTGGCTACTATAAGCCCAGTGAAGGGGATAGTGGTAGCCTCGATTAATTTGAAGAGTCGCTTATAAGATTGGGTGGCGGTATATTCACAGATTTTTAATTACAGTTGACATGATTTTCTCTGGATAAAAACAGAAAATAACTAATTGAACCCAAGTAGCAACTACCGCTCTTTTAAGAAAATGTAGCTGTGAAATTCTGTGCTTATGAATTTGTATGTGACCTTGCTTTTAATATATAAGCAAAAAGGTGCAGAATGGTCCTGCAAATGTTGTGATGAAAGCATTTGATAAAGTTGCTAATAACAGATCGCTTTCTAAACTTTCATCAAATATGGTAAAGTGAAATATTTTCGGATACACAGTTCCCTTCTCTATGGCAGACCCCAGGGAGTTATCATTCAAGGAAAATCAGCCTCAACAGTCCGTGTGCCTTCTGGCGTCCTGCATGACTCAGTTTTATTAGTTCTGTATCATTTGAGCCGGGGCACAGCATTTCCTAAATGACTGCATTGCCGGCCCAGCGAAGACTCAGATCAGCCTGCGCTTCCGCCCAGTCTGATAAGTTTTGCAGGGCACTCTGTGGATTGCCAAGAATCTAAAGCTTCTGCAGGTGGACAGCGAAGACTCTGTTCAGCATGCGCACATGCAATCTTGTAGGAAATTCTATGACCCATTCTCATTTTCAGGGTACGTTAGGTTGCACGTGAAAACATCCTGATCACCAATGCCGCTGCCGGGCATCGAACCCGCCTGCGTGACAGGCCAGCACTCTACTGGGTCGCTGAAAAGCCGGTTTGTACCACAAGGCAGTAAATTTTATTCTACAGCTATTCTTTTTACATACATTTATTTGTGTCCCCCAAACCGAATAGCTAAGAGTGAGCAAAAGCCCAAAAACTTATACATTAACTTCGTCTCTTCAAAGAAAACTATGACCAGCTTTTTACTGAACGGGCCCCAAGAACCAACTGTGGACAATGGACGTTCTACAAGATCTATCACGAAAACATACCTATACAATGTTGACCCTCTTAAACCCCACTTTTATATAGTAAAACTGGGGTTTTCAGGGGTATGCATTAATTTTCTTATTTTTGCTCAAAACAAAGAATGTGGGTACTCGTTAGAACCGCCTCGCCGAGGCGGTTCTAACGAGTACCAACAATCTATGTTTTGAGCAAAAACATGAAAAATATCAGATTTTTTTATCTGCAAAATTTTCATTTTTTTGATGGTAAAATTCTAAATGTATTTGAATGGGCGTGTTTTCGTAATGCATGTGTTGCCATTGATGAAGAGCTAAGTAAGTATAAAGGGTTAACAATTTATAGCAAACACATAAAGTGTTTTCATTACTTTAGAGAGGCTGACAACGTACTTAGGCACTTCGTTTTATCAAGGACGTAAATAATACAATTTTATACGTCTTTGGTTTTATCTCGTTTGCAATCTTGAATTTGGCAGCACGGTAAACCTCGGTTGACCCTGGCGCATGAGGCCAATTTTGTTTGAAAACAAACTGCTGTCAAATCTTATACATGTTAGAAAATATGATTGACTGGGTGCTTTTGCATCAAAGGCAGTGCCTTCATTCATTATTATGTCTTACAGGTCACTATATATAAAACATGGCCCAAATTTGCTTATCAATAAATTACATTGAGACTCGCAGATAAGTCGTCGCAACTGAGACACGTTACATTTACTAATATCCTTTCGACATCTCTCGGAAAGACATTTTTTCTTGGAGTTTTAATGAAAATTTTGTTCTAATTGACCATATCTTATCAGAAACCATTTGTCATTTCTGTTTCTGTGTTTTTTTTCTCTCAAATATTTACATTTATTATATACAAAGTAATGAAATATAGAGAATTATTAATGAAATAAAATGCATATTTTCACTAGTGAAATATAAGTTTTATATTTTCACTAGTGAAAATATAAAACTTATATTTTCACTCCTCTGAGCAGTGAAAAATATAAGATCTGGATCTACTTTTTTCTTATTTACATTCATGTTTTCATTACACGAGATGAAAATTTTTATGGTATTCACTGAAAAAGAGTAAATTTTCTTTTTATTTTATTTTTACACGCCAATGCGCGTTTCTGACGTCATATCTAACGTCACCAAACAAAACAAAACATGAACGTCATGGCGCCAAGGGACAAAACTGCGTGTCAGACTTTCCCTTGCAAATACAAGATTTGCATCTTTTCTATCGAAAGTGATGTATATAATAAAAAGAAAATTCAAATGTTTGTCGTGAATATGACTTTTATTTCATCTCGTGAAGTGAAAAAATGTATATTTCATTCGTGCCTTCGGCACTCATGAAATATACATTTTTTCACTTCACTCGATGAAATAAAAGTCATATTCACTCCAAACATTTGAATATCCTCTATTTATTATTATTGGTCAAATTATGTTAATTAATGGTTCTATGTTATATGTATGTCTAATTCTATGTCTTATGTGTTAGTCGGTTAATAGTTATACATACCAAATGTTACATTTGTTTTTTTTTTAAAAAAAAAAAACAAAAAAAAAAAAAAAAAAACGACTATAAATAAAATCTGTATCTGTAAATAAAATTTGTATCTGTAAATTTGTAGTAAAATTAAATTTACGGCCATAAATTGGTCTGACCTATGCTTTTTTCATAGTAAAATGATTTTTGGAGTTTTTGTCTGCGGAAACATTTTTTTTTTTTTTTTTATTTTTCTTTGCTGAATTTAAATAATGGATGTTTAACTACAATGTTGTGAAATATTCAGAAAAAAATGAACAAGCGGAATTTGTTTAAAATGCCTCCAAGTCCAAGATACCTACCCTACAGATTTCTGCATAATTTGCATTCATTTTTACTTTGGGAAAAAAGTGAAAATATTTGATTTTTTTAAACCAATGACTAGAATAAAACATTTTGTGCATAGGTTGTTACGACAAATGGTTTTGCGTTAAATTATGAGTAGGGTCCTTTCCATTGAATTTTCATCGCGTTCAAAGATGCTTCTTGTCACTTACTAGTGGGACCACTAGACTGCTTCAGTAACCGGTGTGATAGTGAATTTGTTCCCTGGAAGAAGACGCTGAAAGCAACCAACCAAATCAGAATTCCTGGAGCGTTTCTTTATCTTACAGCGTGTCAGGTAAACATAAGTAAGGGCATCAGAACACATAGTCATTGCTTCGTTCAAAGATTTTTGTTAACTTAAAGTTGAGCTTCTTTACGCAATCGGTTTTTATGCTGGGGAATGGTTATCGATCAGTACTAGAAATCGGAAATTTCTTGTCGCTGTGCCCATCAGTCGCTTTCAAGATCGAACTGTAGTCCAGTTATGTTGGCTGCAAGCAAACATCAGTGTATATACTTAGTTACACAATAGTCGTGTTTTCACAAAGCTACCTTTCAACATCCTAAATGAAAAGAATAAACTTTTTTTAGGCATAAACTGTAGGTATATTAGGACAAAGGGTTTGCAAAGAAACATGACAAAAACTTGCTAATTTACTTCTTCTGAGTAAATGGCTAGTCAAAAAATGACTTTCTGCAAGATGTTAAAAGGAGAGATATATTAAAAGGTTCATAATTTCCAAATGCTTTAAATATTTTACCAAAATGTCCAGTACATGTGATGATGTGCAATAGTGCCATGCATCTTTGGGGCAGGGGGGAGGGGGGGGGGTGCGAGGGGGAAGGGGGGATTTTATTTTTCTGGACTACACAGAAATTGGAGATGGGTGGCTGAAGTTATATTGATTTCTGCAAACCACATATATTTGGCGAATAAAGAATACTTTTTCATAATTCCATTTGCATTATGAAAAAACAAATGTGGTGTGTAATAATCAGAATAGCCCTGAAAGAGCAACTATAGAGCTGAAGAAAGTTAATATATCTATAATCAAATACCCACTTTTTTCAGTTTCTTTGAGAACACTGTTAGACAAAATAAAAGTCATCAATTTATTCTGTTCTGTGTGATTTTTCCTTTCCTGTCAAACACTCTCTCTTTTGTATAAACGGTTTTTACCTGTCAGACATAGTTCACAAACAGCATATCTTTTTTTTTATCTCCCAGCAATTGTCTCGATTCTTGCCAACTGGGAAATGGTACCGCTTTATCAATCGGCCCTGAATTAAATACATTGTTGGGGTTGAGAAGATTTTGGGTATCACTGACTTTAAATCAATACCAGTCATTTATTACAGTTTAATTGGCAATGATTTCGTGATCAAAAATGCTATTTTCATCTGGTTGTCTGACCGGACGCAATTTTATAACGAAGCGCATTTGCAACAGGGATCCAGAACTCCTCGAACAATAGCGGATATTGATCATTGTTAAACAAACAATTTTGTGTTGGTAATTACACCGGAAGTATGTAATTTGTTGTCATATATGCGCAATTTGCATATTTAATGTAGATTTAAGAATCTAACAATTAATTTATTATGGCCTTAAGAACATAGAGAGTAATCATTATATCGGGGTCATACATGCCATATCACACTGTGAGATAAAATCTCACAGAATTTGGCCCATTTGGAAGGCAATTCCCATAAAGAATTCCAATCTCACAGAATTTTCAGGCCATTTTACAACAGATTTTATGACGAAATAAACCTAAATTACACATTGTTGTGGTTGTCACAAGCTTCATACATAAAAGAAAAAGACTTAAAACTACATTGTATATTGGAGGAGCTTTAAAGAGATGTTTAAGAAAATCTCACAGAATTTTGTCAAATCTCCCTTAAAAGTTTGCATTTATCTCACAGATCTTATTCCACAGCTTATGGCGTGCATGCGGGGTACATAAACTCACCGGATCGTGTGTAATCACTAGATCATACCTGAATTTTACCGTTTTTTTAACCTGGTTATAATAATTTCTTTTAGTGTAATTGTTTTAATTTACAATAGGTAGTCTGTCTAACAGATACATTTTGTACATTACAGTAATATTTGAAATTAATGATCTTAGGAAGCTGTAGCTCGAGAAATACTACGAAAAGTAGACAGGATCGGACCTGGAGCATCCAGGTAGGGTTGCTATTGTTTAGCGTGTTCATTGTAATTTTTGATTGTAATTTTTGACAGTTCTCTGAGAGAGACACATGTATCCTGGAGATATTACAGTAATAATAGAACTATAATGAATTAAGAAAAAATCCTGTTCTGAAGACAGGATTGGACAAGACGTTTACATGCTTATAAGCACTCCTATCAGTCTTGTAAACATAATGATTTAAAAGGCTCTGAACATAAAGTGCAAAGTAAAAGCATTTGATTATTATAATTTCATACAAACACATATATAATAAAACAACAAATTTCACAGAAACACATATGAGCTGGGACACTGCGATTCCTACAATGTATAATTATGCCCCCAATAGGGGGTTCTCTGCTGACTAACTTATCCATCCTCAAAATTTGATCTTGTAAGATGGGAAAATGAATTATATTCGAGCCAGCACTTGACAAAACCTAAAAAATGGCATGTGCGCCCAGCGAAGACTCAGATCAGACGCATCCACCCAATCAGATCAGCCCGCTGTCTGCATGAAGGTCCTTAGCTACCCACTTAGCGCAGAGCGAAGACTGATCAGAGTGGGCAGATGCCCAGACTGATCTGAGTCTTCCCTGGGCGGCAGGCGCACATGCCATTTTGTAGTTTTTTCATGCACTGGCTCATTTTTAAAATCCTACCACAACTACCATACACCAAGGTTGAACAGTTTCTCAAAATGGTTCTGTTTTTCTACTTTCAGGTGAACAGAACAGAACTGGGGAAAATACTAAAAAGGATCTTATCCCTGTGATACAGAATTGTTGCACAAACAATGACTGAAATATGTTGTCAGATTTGGACCAGTAATTTGCCTTAAGCTAAGACAGAATTACTGAATCTGTTTTAAAGTTGTGCTGCACTAGATTACTTTGCTGATAAAAAAATGGAATAGAAATGAAATTGTAACCTTATCTTGATGTTATTCAAGGTGCACTTACAAATCTACATCAATTAATAACAAAAAGGAAATTTTTTACAGCCAATTTAGAAAATGTAGAGTTATCACTGTATTCACACATTTCTTGTTTTTTTGTTTTTTGTTTTTTTTTAATTTCAATAAATTATTTTACTGTATTTCTCTGGTTGTTGGCCTTTATGTTGAGATTCTCAGCTACTGTTCTACCACAAATGTCACAAAATAAATATTTAACACAAAAAATCACATGGGTTTAGGGGAAAAAAGTCTAAAACACAGAGCTTCTGCTTAAATCCTGCACTTCTGACTCCAAAAGATAAACACAGATGCCACAGCTAGCATTGTTTATAACAAAAACTGACCTAATTAATAAATTTCCCTATATAATTCTATGAGACCTTAATATAAATAAATCTATATATTAAATAGTTTTAATAGTTTTTGTCATATTGTGAGAGAGTTTCTCCACCTAAGAGAGAGACAGACCTAGGAATAAGGTTGAGATCAGCTTCTATGTTGGATAAAAATGATGGGAGGGGAAATGTAAACAAGAGTTGTCAGGTTGCTTAAGCTTAGGTTGCCAACCTTAGAAATAAATAATTAAAGGATAAAAACTTCTCCAAAAATATGCCTTGAAGCTATAATCTGAAGTGGAGTAGATTTTGGTGTGAAGAATAAATATGAAAACTGAAGTACTGCAGTTGAAAGCAAATTTTAAGTTGAAATAAATTCTAGGGTTTAGACAGAAAATGACTATACTGGAGGCCAGCTTCTACTGAACTATATGAGGTTGAGAAAATGCCCAGTATTTATGCCTTCTGGGCATGTGAATCGTGAAGTGATATGCCGGCATCACAATGGGGATCATTTGGTGACTTTTGGTCTTGATCACAGTAACACTCCCTGATCACTCCGGGAATCTCTGAGGGGTACCGGAGATTAATTAAGCACAGGGTCATGCAATATGGTCAAAACTGAAAAGTATCTGCATGATATAAGTAAACAGGCCATTACACAGCAAGGAAAGAAGATGGGAGAGAGACGAAAATGCAGCCATATGGCGTCAATAATAAAATGGTACAAAAAGTTAACCATGGAAGGTTGTTGCCCAATGAACAAAGAAATCTGGCATAGCATGATTTCTAAGAGGTGATGCATTTCGAAGTAGAAGTTGGTAGTGAAACCCCTTGACAGCGATAGGCTGGCATCGGCTCCATTGCAAAAAAAAATAACGTGACAAATGAAATGTAAGTTTAGAGCAAACATGAAAGCGATTTGTAGATACCTAACACCATAATCAAAATATCAAAAGTGACATCATTACTGACATTATGAGCTGATGACCTCACCTTTAAGTAGGTGATGAAGGGAAAGAATTATCATTACTATAACTCTGCTTTCAACATTTGGTTGTTTGTTTAATAACTTTCAACTTGATTGACTGCTTATTTCAGGTTAAACAATGTCCGTTTTCAGTCAGTATTTTGGAAGGATTCGAATACCACAGGGTGGAGATAAAGTGTACAAAGATGAATGTGCATTTTCTTTTGATAACCCGGTAAGTAGTTCTGGATTCCATAAGAAAGGTTGGTGGAAATATCAGATTTTATTACCTGTCCACGGACAAGTTAGTAAATGGTCATATCTACTTGTCCAACCAAGATATACTTGCCAGAAAATTGGCATTTTTCGTTTTTCTTGAAGAAAAATGTTGCGGGAACTCATTAAAAGCACCTCACTGACCTCACTGAGGTGCTCCTAATGAGTACCCACAACATATGTTTTCTTTTTAGAAATGAGAAAAAATAATCTCAAAATCATCTATTCTTAGCTAGAGCTATGAAATCCTTGACTCTGGACAAATAGACTGAAATTACTAACATGTCCTCAGGGAAGTGGGACAAGTTGGACAAGTCTGGCATTGTGTTTCCACAGCTTTCCATTAGAGTAGTATATTAAATCGTGGCTCCAGATAACACATTTTTATTTTTTTTTTTCAATTGAAAAGTTCTCTCAGATATCTTTATTTCTCCATAAAAACTTCTGTTGTAGGTATTCATGCAAGGTACCTGACCAAGGCATTTCTGATGAGTACCCACAGCATGATTCAAAAGCCTATATTGTGGGTACTCATTAGTAGTGCCTCACTTAGGGGCTTCTAATGAGTAGCCACTACCCAGAATATGTTTTTATGGAAAACTAGCAAAATTATCCCAGAATCATTATGGACAAATACTCCTTAGCACCTTTCCCACAGAAATGAGTTTCTCCAAGCACCCTTCGGACTGGCAGTAGATTATAAGAATTACGGTAGATTTCCTAAAATTTCGAACACTTTATTCCATACTCTTTTGGCTTAATTTTTGCTTTTTATGCAGCACTTTCTTTAAATATTTAGTGGAATGGCAAACAGTGTAGACCCTGATCAGACTGCTCCTTCAGGAGCAGTCTGATCAGGGTCTACACTGTTTGCATATGTCAGTTTGTCACACGCTTTAGTGTTCGAATTTTTAGGACATTTACCATACTTAGAATCTATTTCCAGTCTAAAGGGTACTTGTAGAAACACAGTTCAGCATCACTGAACATATTTTGATTCAAAATAAAACATTGCTACAAACATACTGTTTGAAGAAATTTGTTAATAAAACATTATGTTTTTTGCAGATGAATATTAAAGTATTAAAGATTGTCTTGTTACGGTATTAAATAGGTTTTACAAGTTTTTCTGTTTTTTTTTTTTTTTTTTTTTTTTTTGTGTGTGTTTTTTTGGCCTTACTGCATTCATTTGCAAGACATTCATTTGATACAAAATTTATGTTAATTTACAGGAGTCAGAGACTGGATTGTATGTTTGCTTAAACACATTTCTTGGATTTGGAAAGAAACACGTGGAAAGGTATTACAAGAAAACAGGGAATGGTGTTTTCCTTCACCTACGCAGAACCAGAAAAGAGGTTTGTATTTTCTAAATAAATTTACTGTCAGTGTGTTGTTTGAAATATGGACTTCAGACCACACTGACCCGAGTTGGAATCCTGCCAGAGGTGGAATTCAGTTTATAACTGTATGACACTTCATTGCAGTGAGCCTTTCATTATCACTCTTTCACCATCTCATTATCACCTATTCATCATCTCAATATGACTTAAGTAATGTTGAAAGAGACGTTAAATGCCAAATCATTATCATTGTTTGAAAAACAAGCAGAAAGTGAATGCTGATGTTTTTTCTGGCTTTTCTTTTGGGGAAATAAGGGTTTCAAGAGGATCGGATACACTCAGTAGAATTTCTGTCATATTTTACAACAAGGGGGGTGAGGGAGGGTGGGGGGTTAGGGGGGCTATAGGTAAAGAACAAACCCATGCAAGAGTCCTATAAGCCCTTATATCTCACAGATAAAGAGATATCTTATAATCAGTAAACTATTTAGGCAATCTAATTTTTTCAGTTTTCCAAGAAAATAAAACTGGACATTCCATATCTTACAATTAGTAAACTACTTAGGCAGTCTAATTTTTTCAGTTTTCCAAGAAAATAAATCTGGACATTCCATATGACTCATCTGCTTGGTGGAAGATTTACATGAAGTGTTCAGGTTTATTTTTCTCAGAAAAGTAAAGTAAAAAAAAACAACATCTGCCACAGTTTTTGAACAGGCCTTTAATATATATCTCTTAATCTTGGTACTCTTCTTAGCTAGAGCTATGAAGTCCTTGAAATTTCTTACTTGTCCTTAAGGAAATGGGGCAAGTTGAACAAGATAGGCATGGTATTTTCACAGTCCCGCCATGTCCACCTGGATTTCTGCTAGGTGGGAACAAAATCCTTACTTTAACCCTTTCAACTTGGCAGTCTAATTATTAGATACTTGTCTAGTTGTGCAAACAGTGTTGATCCAAATGAGATGGCTCGTTACATGATTTGCCATTCTATGTTTGAATTTAGACCGAAACCCCTATTTGCAGCAGTGCACATGTCCAAATTTATGAATGGAAGAGTCCAGAACCTCAGGAATGAGAGGGTTAAAATGGTATTTCATATCTTCTTTTGATTTCAGGTTATATTAGATGAACCGGTTCCTGAAAAAAAGCCTACAAAGCTGGCTATAGGTAAGAACAAACCCATGCAACAGTCATATAAGCCCTTATATCTCACAAATAGATATCTTACAATTAGTAAACTATTTAGGCAATCTAATTTTTTCTGTTTTCCAAGAAAATAAAACTGGACATTCCATATGACTCATCTGCTTGGTGGAAGATTCACATTAAGTGTCAAGGTTTATTTTTCTCAGAAAAGTAAAGAAAAAAAAAAACAACATCTGCCACAGTTTTTGAACAGGTTTTAAAGATAACATACTCAGACTAACTCTTAATCATACTTACCTTGCTGTATGGCAAACAGTGAAAATGCAGATCAGATGCCACATTCTTCAGCATCTGATTGGGTTCTGCTCAGATCATTGAGGCATTACTCTCCAAATATTCAGGGTAAATATAATACCCACCACCCACAGATAGTATACAAAAATAATGAAACTGATATTCTAAATCATTGCCTTATCACCTTATATGGTTCTAAAAGAAAGCCTGGTAGAACCCATCATAATATTTCGAGTCACAAAAACCTCTTGGATCCAAGAAGTGGTTGGTCTCAGAGAACCATTTTGATCCATAAGTTAGACATAGCTATTGTGCTCTCCGGCATTAGTCACCTTAATTATTAAGGTGCTGTGTATCTTACATCACTGGGGCGTCCAACTGTTATTGGCTTACAGTTGGGCAAGGCCTGGTATCCTTGTAGTGGGTAAGGGTAGAGGGGGAATGTTTTTATTTCTTCTGTTTCTTCACTTTCTTCACTTTCATTCCTGTTCCTCTTTCTTCCCTGTCCCTCTCTTTTATCTCCTCCACTCTCTCTTCTATCTCTTTTCTCCCTTTCTCTGGGAGACGACACAAAATGACCCTCATGGGTTGACGTGTCGTTAAACCCCAACACAATCAATCAGTCACCTTAATTATTAACACTTAGCATGCTGGATACATTTTCAGAAGATAGCATTTTGATTTTTTTTTTATTTTTCCTAGGATTTGACATTTCATGCAGACTGTCTTCTTAGAGATGTCAGATGCTGTTTTCGGGGGAAATTGAGAGAAACATCAATTTGTCATCTTCTGAAGTCTCCCAGAGAGCAGTAAAGGTTAAAATAATTTCTTTCCCAACCACTTGAGCCAATCAGACTGGCCATTTTTTGTTGAGCAGCATGAAAGGCTTTAATGGCATTTCTGTCAGTGTCATCAGATTCTGAGAAGCGTCTGCATGGCCGAGTGGTTAGTGCATATTCAGATCACATCGCTGGCCTCGATGGCTGCATGTCTGTCTGGTGATCAGGAGGTTGCAGGTTAGAACCCCACAGGGGATCAATCTTTTGTGGAGATTGATCATGAAATATTTTCTACTGTCATTCTCTCCTTTCCACTGATTCAAGAAGGGCAGTTGTCAGCTTCTGGGGAAAGAATGTGCACAATACTTGTTAACCACTTTGAGGACTAAGCCTGCCCGGTAAAAGTGTTGTTAGGTAAACTGACCATGCTCAGCATGACCCCATTGGGTTGACAAATGGTAAAACCTCATCACAAACAAACAATTCTGATCATGTCCATTACTCAAATCCTGCTGCAGATGGAGAAAGCTCATGACATCATCGATAAAGTTGCCTCCCATAAAAGTGTATCTTTCATTAATATCATTCGTCCATTGTCTCAGTATACTTTAAATATTGTTGAAAGGGATGTAAAACTCTAAGCCATCATCATCATTGTGAAAACTTTTTGACTGAAAAATGACCCTATCTGGAGCTCTGGTCAGTTCCTGTTTTCCGGGAAATTAGAAAAATATTACTTATATGTCATCTGATCCTTTTGTTGGGAAGATAGAAAAAATGGATGGACTTGAAAATGCCATATTTATCCTAAGTATTTGGATCCTTAACTCAAAACCAAAATTATCCTAAAACTTGAACAAGCCTTTCTTTTGCATTCTGCAGGATCTGATCTGGGTCTACAGTCTTTGCACAGACCCGTCTTTCGGGATACACCTCTACAACACTATTACTGGGATCCAAACCAAAACCTGTGTTAGATAAACAATGCTGTTATAGCTAATCAAAAATGTATAGGTTATCTAGAAAAAAAATTCTGTATAATCTATACATTTTTGTTACAACACTTTTGGGGCAACCTTCAAATTGAACTATATCCAAAACCATCTTATAATTAACAGCCTTTAATAGTGGACCCAGTGTAAATACTGTAGGTCATGAAAGCAATTCTTAAGGTCACTACTGGTACTAACTAGAGCTGGTGTTTGTAAAACACCATGCCCCCAACTGCCTGACTATAACACTGCTTGACTCCAACACTGCTTGCCCATGACGGTAACAACAATACAAATATACGAGATTTCAATGTTATTTTATTAAAAGGGAAATAACTCTAAAATGGGAGATAATTTGGATAGGAAACAAAATATGGGTCACCTATTTTTTCATGAGGAATCCATATATGAAATTTCAAACTAGCATGCACAGTTCAAAACATGCTATGCATCAAAAAGTGTGCAATGTAAAAATGCCCAAAATGACAAAGGGCCATAACTCAAGAAGTACTTTTCAGAATTTATTCAAAAGTTAATCAGGTCATCTACTCATCAATACCAATCTATTCACCAGGTTTCAAGGCTCTAGCTTCAATAGCTTTTGAGATATTTTGCTGACAAGATTTTATCTATATTTTTTCAAAGGGCCATAACTCAGGAAAGGGGCATAATCCTGATGGGAAAAAAAACACGGGTCAGCTATTTTTTCATGAGGAATCCATATATGAAATTTCAAAACCCTAGCCCACACCGTTCAAAACTTATGCTATGCATAAAAAAATGTGCAACATAAAAAAGCCCAAAGTTATAAAGGGCCATAACTCATGAAGTAATTTTCAGAATTTATTCAAAAGTTAATCAGGTCATCTACTCATCAATACCAATCTATTCACCAGGTTTCAAGGCTCTAGCTTCAATAGCTTTTGAGATATTTTGCTGACAAGAATTCATCCATATTTTTTTCAAAGGGCCATAACTCAGGAAAGCGGCATAATCCTGATAAGAAAAAAAATATGTGTCAGCTATTTTTTCATGAGGAATCCATATATAAAATTTCAAAACCCTAGCATGCACAGATCAAAACTTATGCTATGCATCAAAAAGTGTGCAATTGTAAAAATGCCCAAAGTTATAAAGGGCCATAACTCATGAAGTAATTTTCAGAATTTATTCAAAAGTTAATCAGGTCATCTACTCATCAATACCAATCTATTCACTAGGTTTCAAGGCTCTAGCTTCAATAGCTTTTGAGATATTTTGCTGACAAGATTTCATCTATATTTTTTCAAAGGGCCGTAACTCAGGAAAGGGGCATAATCCTGATGGGAAAAAAAATATGGGTCAGCTATTTTTTCATGAGGAATCCATATATGAAATTTCAAAACCCTAGCGTGCATGGTTCATAAGTAATGCTATGCATCAAAAAGCATAACGGACGGACACACGGACGGACGGACGGATGCACGCACACACAAACGTCCCAGAAGCAATATGCCCCTCCAACTTCTTCGAAGTTGGGGGCATAATAACCGCAACTCCTGAATGACAAGGGAGATAATTAAGGTGGTTTTCGATTAAAATAGAGGAGCATTTTTTCTAGACCGGAGTATATAATTTCTAGTGTTAATTAAATCTGTTTCCGCGTAGTATGACCCGTCAACTACGCATATACTAGTGAAAACAAAACTGATAAATATTTTTCGTCTGACCAAATAAAGGGAAAGAAAAAAATATTCTAACGTTGAATTGATTCTAACGACGGATGCTCTGCTCCGAACATTCGGTGTAAACAAACACACAAAATTTATTTACGTTTTTTTCGCGGGAAGTGTCACACGACGAACCGAGACTGTGAACACAGAAAACCAAGGATTGTTTTAAATTAGTAATATTTGAACGTGTTTCTCTCGATTTTTTTTAAATAAAAATTATCTATTTAATTTTTATGACGTGATTTTATCTATTTTTCTACATAGTAATTGGATTACACTCAAAATGTCGGAAAGACTGAGGCAAGGAGGCAGGTTCAAGAGAAAGGGGGCTCATCAAGTCATCTCATATAAAAGTAGGGAAATAGAATATTACTGGAGCTGTCTGTCTCAGGCCGAGGAATAAGCTGCATTCTTTTTATCATATACTTATTTGCGTAAAAGTGTTTATGATAAAAAAAAAATCTTCTTAAATATAATGTAATGTAAGGTCTATATATCATACCCGGATAAAATGCAATGTGCTCTCGCTAGCCTAACCCTTTCTAGACCTTTCAAAAGAGCTTTATTCCCTGACAGTGTCAATTTATTGCAAAAAAAACCCCAAAAAACTGATACAATAAAAGAATCAGACAGGAAATAAAATAATTTACCTTCAGTTTTTCGGTCCCAAATTGAAGAGGCTGATCAAACACTCAAGTATACTATGATCTATATGGGTAGGTCATTAAATCCTTTGTTTGTCACTTTGCAAGAAATAGACAAATCGAAAGGTTGAAAATCTTCATTAGAACTCGTTGAAATTCAGCATGTTGACATTATTTTGTTATCTTTTGTAACACTTCACCGGTTACGTCACAGTTACATGTAATGACGTAGGCAGGCAGTTTTCTGAGGAGGGCCTCAGCGGGGTAGTTAAAATAAACACTTATGAGGCCCTCCCAGGGGTTTTGGGAACAGGGGAATAAGGCCCTTTATTTCAGGGGAAAAAGGGAACAAAAGTCTAAAACTGAAGGGAACAGCAGAACAAAGACAAATCTTTAGAAATTAACTCTGTGTATTATATAGCGGTTTGACTAACCGCCTATTGTATTTTCAAAAAAAAAAAAAAATAAATAAATAAATAAAATCAGGTCACGTGTGCCTAATTGTGTACAGGAGTAGTCAAGATGCTAGCTATGATGTATTTATGTTCCAAAGTGAGTGTTAACCGCAGGAAAAAAAAAAAAAAAAGTTTCTGAAGGTACAGAAAAGCCGTCGCTAAAAATATTTGGGGATCCTGATCCTTTATTTCCAAATTATTAGTCTTTTGGTTTCCATGACAACAATTCAATTAAATGGACGGGTCTTTTGCACAAAATTCTTACATTTTATTGAGAACTACTCATGGAAACTTTTTGGTTAAATTTTGTTGAAACGTATTGAATAGTATGACCAAAAAGTCCTTTTTTTATGGTAATTTTCCATTATGTTTAATTTTTTTTGGCTGCCATGACAACAGAAGTTTAAAATTAATTTGGTCAACAAGAAATATTTTGATTCATACTCCGTATAGATGTTGTATGTCAAATTTTGTAAAATTGTGTATAATATTTTCATAACTATCTTTAGAAATTACTATGTATGATGGGTGGGTGGGGTAACTTCCTATTGTATTATCAGAAATTTTTCAGGTCACATGTTTCTTACTGTGTACAGGAGTTGCCAATATGCTTAATATTGTTAAAGCAATGATTGGTCACAGAATATGCAGATTAAGAGAATCGTTAAGAAATTTATATCCAAAATAATTATCATTTTCTCTATAATTGCTTTTTTTTTATGATTTAGAGGGTAGGGGTAAATAAAAGTTAATACCACTCAAACGACATGGTGGCTCACCTTCATACTCCGTCATAATATAACTTATACAAAGTTTGATCTGTTGAAAAAGTTTAAAGGAAATCTATTGTTAGGAAGTATGTTACATATTAGTATCTTCAGTATATGCTTGTTAAAATTAATGTGATTTTGTCTGAATTTTCTTGTTTGAAAATGAGAAATAAAAAAATATACACTTGTATTGGGTGAAACCTTTGTGTGTTTTGCTCTGGTTATTCCTTTGTGGTAAATCACTTACAGTAAAAAAAAGATTTTACCCTATATTAATGAACTAATAACAAATTTTAGCATGTTAGTAAAATTTGACCAAAATGGCCATAGCAGTAAATATAGTAGGGTTCTTTAAAGAGCCATAACTGGTAAACCAGATGGTAACATGGCTATTTTATTGACGTAAAATAGTCAAAATAAAACACAAAACTGAATAATAAAATATGAAAAAAATTTATTGTTGGGAAAAAAATAAGGGTCAGGTGTCAGTAGTGACCTTAAAAACTGTCTTTGTATTCTCTTTGCAGGTGTGGAGGGAGGATTTCAAACAGATGATAAAAAGTTCACATTTGAAGAACATAGCTCTGTGGTTGTACTGCCTGACTGGAAAATCTTCCCTTTGCCGGATTCTGATCTGCCTCAGATAGTAAGAATTAATATTGATGGTCTTTATAGACAATCATTTATTGTAGTCTGTAGGATCAAATCTCTGACTTAGCTGCATATAAGAGGAGATATCAGGGCCCAGTTGTTTAAAGCATCGTTAGCTTAACAAGCTCATTAGTGGTCAAAATGTTAAATGTTCTAGTAAGTACAATATCGAATTCTCAGGTATTTTTGCTGAAAAAATGTGAGTAGCTTTTGCAAATGCAAAAGCTACTCACATTTTTTCAGCAAAAATATTAGCATATAAGCAATATTTAATCATCAAAGTTTTTACGATATGTTAACTAACGACATCGTTAGTTTTGAACAACTGGGCCCTGGTAAATAGTTTTTGTTATTTCTGCACAAAAATGTGTTGTGGGTACTCATTAGAAGGTATTTCTAATGAGTAGCTCAACATATGTTTTTGTGCAGAAATAAGAAAAATATCAATACTTTTTGGTTGAAAAAAAACTTATTTTGAGTAGTGCTGCATCTATTATTTTTCCTTTTTTTGTTTGTTCAACATATTTTGAACATTCACATTATTTTTCACAGCTTTCAAGTGGATTTTTTTTTTTTTAATTTTTATACCAGACAGTTATTTGTCATGGGACTGAGAGCTGATCTATGGAAGCTGAGTTGCAGGGATACACAGAAAACGTGTTAAGGGGGAGTATTTGATGTTAATTCTGGGATATTTTTCTCTCTGGGTACTGACTGGTACCGAGGCGCTTCCAATGAGTTCCAATAACATATGTTTTATGGGGAAATAAGAAACCTTATCCCAGTATTATCAGTAGTTTCTCCCTAACAAACCCTCTTGGAATAGTCTAGTCCTCATACAGTTGAAAATCCCCTTTTCATTTATACCAAGGGTAGATAACTCAAGAACTGAAAAGTGAGAGTAACAGTCCTTGGCCACAATATGTAGACCTAAATCCTATCTATGAAGTTTTATCTTATATTCTATAGCTCTGGATAAGAGGGGATATCAGGTGATTTTTTTTTTCTTATTCCTCCAGGATGAGACGTTTCTTAGGAGAACTGGTAATGCAGGTTTCCCTGGAGAAATAAAAAAAATATCAATACTTTGGTTAAGAAAGTGCCTTATCTGAAGCAGTAAGGGAGCAAGAAAACCAAAGTCGGTTTTCAGGTATATCAAAGGCAGATAACTAGACCATAGGTCAAGATAAGAGTCTGTATCAAGTAAATATTTTTCTTATTTCTCCAGCAAAACATATGTTGTGGGTACTCATTAGAAGCACCTCAGTGAGGTGAGGTGTTTTCTTGGAGCAGAAGAAAAATATCAGTACTTTTGGATTGAAAAAAGCATCTTATCAAGAGCTATGTAGACATGTGGGAACATCTAATGAAGCTGGTTTTTGGCATACCAAAAATCAGGTCTTTGTGACATATATATGGACCTTTGTCACCTGAGGGACCCTTGATAACTACAGCTTCCTAGTATCTTTAAATTATATGGCCATTCCAAATAAAAAGATGTCTTCCGTCACATTTGTACAATAAAAATCCAAATCAGTCTGTACATTTACACAATGGAATAAGGACATTCAGTGTCATCTTGCATAGTCATTGGATAATTGTAGAATGTATCAAAGGAGGATTAATGTGCTGATGAGACTCTAGGGAGGGAGTGGTTGAGTGAGGCAAAGGTGTCGGTGTTGTATTGTGTCACTGGGGCGTCCAACTGATATTGGCTTACAGTTAGGCAAGTCCTGCTATCCTTGCATCAGGTAAGGGTAGAGGGGGAATGTTTTTATTGTCCCCCGCCTTTTCGAAGAAAAGCAAGGGGACATAATATTCGGCTTTCCGTGGTGCGTGGTTCTGAGTTTATAATAGGTACCTTGTGAGCGCAATGCCTCCTACAGTTTTTAACCAATCTTTCTGAAATTTTACAGGTGTCTTCATCATGGTCTGAAGATGTGAATGTGCTTTTTACAGAATCCTTAAATTATTTTTTTGTTTTACTTTTTTCACATTTTTAACTTAGACATTTTTTGCATGGCTCCAAGTCAGTAGTAGGTACCATGTGAGCACAACTCCTCGTACAGTGTAATACCGATCCTTTTGAAACTTTACAGGTGTTTTAATCATAGTTTGAAGATGTGCATGTCCTTTTTTACAGAATCCTTAAATCATTTTTTAAAACTTTTTACACATTTTTAACAGACATTTTTTGCATGATTCCGAGTCAGAAGCAAGTACCTTGTGAGCACAACTCCTCCTACAGTTTTATACTGATCACAGGTGTCTTAATCATGGTCTGAAGATATGCATGTGCTTTTTACAGAATCTTGAAATAACTTTTGTACTTTTTTTCACATTTTTAACTTAAACCTTTTCATTACTATGAAAGTGTATATAAAGTAGGTACATTGTGAGCGCAACTCCTCCAACAGTTTTAAACCGATCTTTCTGAAATTTTACATGTGATTTTATTATGATCCGGTGATATGCACATGCTTTTAACAGAACCCTTCAATTATTTTTTTTCACTTTTTCACATTTTCAACTAACTTTTTTTTTTTGTACATTTTACAGGCTTTCAAATGGATCTTTAGTCATTTGTCATTGGGCCTTCTGATGCCTAAGCCACCAGTGTCTACAGCGCTTTGATTGTAATAATAAGCTTGTCCATAACATATCTCTTAAAGTATTTTACTCTTTCTCTAACATAACCCTCCCCCTACTGGGCATCTTCGGGGCGCATTCTTCGGTTTCACCAATGCTCTTGTTTGGAAGATTTTTAATAGGCGGGGGACATGAATTCTCTGAATTTGCTTGTTTCTTCACTTTCATTTGTTTTCTTTTTTCTCCCCTGCCCCTCTCTTTCATCTCCTCTACTGTCTCTCTTATCGCTCTTTTCCCTTTCTCTGGGAAACGACACAAAATAATACACAAGGGCTGACATGTCGTTAAACACCAACACACTAAGTCAAAGACTGTAGGGATGTGCAGAGTCTGTGTGAAATCCATAGGACTGCCCTGACAAGTCTGACAAAAATTTGTTCGGTCTGGTAAAAATGTTTACCTGTGTCACCCAGATTTTGAAGTTATTGCCTTCTCTCTATGATCTGATTCCATGCATTTTGCATTTTCTCAAAGACACAGGTTTTCTTGACCTGACACCAGGGTTCAGGAATAATAAAATTTTTTTTTTACTTGCCACAGACAAGTAAATGGTCAAAATCCACTTGCCCAATGAGAATTGAGTTGCCCAAAAATTGACATTTTTCTTATTTCTTGAAGAAAACATACATTGTGTGTACAAGTTAGAAGTGCCTCACCAAGGCACTTCCATTGAGTACCCACAACATAAGTTTTCTTGAGAAATAAGAAAATTATATATTTCATAATCTTGATATTCTTAGCTAGAGCTTTCCTTGTTCCAGGACAAGTAAATTGAAATTTCTTACTTGTCCTTAGGGAAATGGGACAAGTTGGACAGGTCAGGTGTGGTATTTCCACAGCCCTTCCTGACACTTATAAAACACAGTTGAACAGTTGTTGACTGTTGAGACTTCATACAGTCCAGTCGGCCTCGGTGGCTCAATTGGATGCGCCGTCCGACTGGAGACCAGGAGGTCGCGGGTTCAACCCCCGCCGAAGTCGGCAACATTCTTTCGTGGAGATTGATCATGAAATATTTTCTACGGTCATTCTCTCCCTTCAGCTGATTCAAGAAGGGCAGTTGTCAGTTTCTGGCGAAAGAATGTGCACAATACTGGTTAACCGCTTAGAGGACTAAGCCTGTCCAGTAAATGTGTGATTAGGTAAACTGACCACGCTCGACATGATCCCATTGGGTTGACTGGGCCGTAAAACCTCAACACAAACAAAATCATACAGTCTGGAGTACCAGTTTTGATATTCTTTGTTTGATATCATATCATGTCCAGTACCTTAATATTCAGTAAGAGGATAAAATTTGTTTTAGGTGCAAATGTCAGTGTCAGGGATCCTTGCAGCAGAAGATGCCTGGAAAACAGCTGAAGCCGCAGCAATGGCAGGAACTTGGGAAGGGGAGAAAAGACTTGTTTCGAAGTTAGTATGGATTATTACTTGTTCTACATTTCTGGTCTGGATTTCTAGTCTGGTCTGGATCCCGTCCCATCCAGTCTTCACATGGTTAACAAACAGTAATGATTATGACAGTTAAGGGGATACTTCTGTGACTTCTTTTTTGTGTCCCAGCACAAAAAAGTCCCTTCTGAAAGGGATCTTCGCTAAAATAATTTAGAGAAGAACATTTTTCAAGAGTAATGAAAAAAACAGTTCGACAGAGTTGCCTCCCTTTAAAATGTATTCAGTCCCTTGAAGTCTCACTGTGCTGAATTTAACTCTTTGCATGCTAGATAATTTTTGCATGCTAGGTAATTTTTGCATGCTTTTTTGTCATCTGTGGATTTTTTTTAAAATTAACTTTTTCAAAAAAAAATCTTTCAGGAATATCATCAGAGTGTCAAACAGTTTGGCTCCAGATCAGGCCTGACGTTTTGTCAAGCCTGATCTGGGTCCAGACTGTTTGCAAAGGTTATCAGCAGATGACAAAAGTCGCCACTAGCAGGGAAGGAGTTAAATAACATGTCATTTTAATTTGAGTTGTGTCATGATAGAATGGCTCTTCAAGGTCATATGAACTGTAAACATCCCTGTGTATGATAAAATGGCTTTAAATACCGTCATAAAAATAAAAAAAAATCTTTGTTTGAAACTTTACAATTTAGTATTTATAGATGGTGACACTGTTCATCAGTCCTTTGTCAGCATGATTACTAATTCTTTGTCAACAAAATTTGTTAATTAACCCTGGTCCTGCTGAACCCGGGTATGCCCTGACTTTGCAAACAGTGTAGATCCAGATCAGTTGGCTTCTGAAGAAGCCAACTGGTCTGGATCTGCACTGTTTGTCTTTGAGTATGTGAATTTGTATCAGCAAGTGGATCAAGTAATCTGATTGGCTGAAACTTAGAAGTAGGTGTGGCATCTTAATTTATTCAGCATGACAAGGGTTAATATACAATAATCAGCAAAGCAATCTGACAAGATTTAATCTAACCATGGCTTCAGATAAGAGGAGATTCCTGATAGATATTATTTTTATTTCTCATAGAGAAATAAGAAAAATAAGCCAGCTCACGATAAAACCTACATTAAGACTTGTGCGACCAACAAAAACTCACATTAGCCTGCACATTTGTGCAGTTGGATCAGACTTTGCTGACAGCATGTGCCTTATAAGCCTTCTATCTATCCAAAAAGACATAATCATATTATACTGCCATACTGGGTGGATGTACAGGCTGATATGAGTCTTTGCTGGTCACACTGGTCTTGCTAGTAAGTAGGTTTGTTTCGTGTGCTGGCTCAAATATCAATCTTTTTGGTTGAAAATAATGTCTTACCTGAGAGCTGATTTTCTTCAGATAAATGGGCCAAAATGACCCAGATCTGTTAGCTGACAAATGAAGGGAGAAAAGTATGCTGCATGGCTCTGACTAAGGCAATAATTGTATTGATAGTTTTAGGTATTTTTATGTCCCCCGCCACTTGAAGAATGGTGGAAAGGGCAAATAGTTTCCCCTGTCCGTCCGTCTCTGTCTGCATCCGGGGATAGCAATTTGTGTTTAAAGTTTTTCAGGTGGGGGCATCTGTGTCTGTGGACACATTTCTAGTTTTAAAAAAGTCTGCTACATGTACATACTTTTACGAACATTTTCAAATTTGTTTTTGACAATACAGTAAATTTCTTAAAATTTCGAACACCAAAGCTTCTCACAAATGGCACATGCAAACAGTGGAGACTCAGATCAGGAAACAAACAACTGCACAAAAAGCAATTCTTTAGGACAAAAAAGTATGAAATAAAGTGTTCGAAATTTTAGGACATTTTAGTTGTTCGAATTTTTAGGGTGTATGAATTTTGTAAGTTATTTGCTATGCCTATTCCACAGACTTTCACTGATACTATTTTCAGACATGCAGAAAATTTGCTACAGTTAGACAATGGCAGAAAAATTCCTCCTACTGGCTGGAAGTGTGAGAAGTGTGATCTTACGTCGAACTTGTGGTTGAATCTCACAGATGGAAGCATTCTTTGTGGCCGTAGATTTTTTGATGGAAGTGGAGGCAATAATCATGCATTAGATGCATACGCACAGACCAAGTATCCTCTTGCTGTCAAATTAGGGACCATAACTCCTGATGGAGCAGGTAAAGTGATGTCCTTTTAACGCTGAGCACTCTAAGGTAAAATTTTCAGCTGACGACATGTTGGAATATTTTTCTTATTTTTTCCAGAAAACATGTTTTGACATTTCATGCAAATTGTCTCCATTGGAGACAATTTGCATGAAATGTCAAACCCTGTTTTTCAGGGCAAAAGAGGAAGAATGTCATCAGTTTGTCGTCTGCTGAATTAGCCAAGAGGGTGGTAAAAAATTCCTCTGTGTGAACATAAAGGTTTTAAGGAGCCAAACTGTCTCAACCCTTGGTGAGATTTCTGTTAATATGTCACATTATGATAGATATTGGTACACTGTTTTATATACTACCTACTTAGCCCCTTCCTTTAACCTAGAGGTCAAGATTACAGATCTACAAATTCCATCTTAATATCTTCTTAATATTCTATCTTAAAGTTTTTAAAGAACTATTTCTTTTAAATAATGCAGTGGATTTATTTAATACTCAGGTTGATGTTAAAAACTGGTCTTAAGTTTTGTTAAATGCAAGTCCTATTTTTTTCAGTGAGCATAAGGTCAAGGTCATGGACTTAATTATTTCATCTTATTTTTTTTTCCAGTTAAGTTTTAAAGATCTCTGTCTCTTGCATTTCTGGATAGATTTGCTGGATACCTAATACTGTCTGATAATCGGATAACCCAAATATACATTTAAAAGACATGTTTACAATAGGTCACATTTGCCTAATTTATAAAATTTACACAGCTTTTTAAAATAAAACTAAATGCTTGTCCCACTAGGTTGGAATAGACAGTTTTCATAGTATCTGTACAGTTGTCTATGGTAATAGTTTCATGTGTATTTTCCTGTGGTGAAGATAACCTGTGTCTTAAGGGAATTATAAACTTTTGGAAGATTTTCTGCCATTTTTCACAAAGGAAATAACTTTTGTGACTTCCTGTTTGTATTCCTGCACATCGGACTCCTTCTGAAAGGGGTCTAAGCTGAAAGAAAAGTCCGAAGGCAATTGTTTCCTTTTAGCATAGATCCCTTTTCAGAATGGGAGATGAAGACAGAGTTACCTTCCTTGGAAATTTAAAGTGTCCAGCTGGTAGAGTGGTTAGTGCTCCTTCAGATCACAAGGTCCTGGGCGCAAGAATGTGCACAATGCTGATTAAACGCTTAGAGGATTAAGCCTGCCCAGTAAAAGTGTGATTAGGTAAACTGACCGCGCTTGACATGACCCCATTCAGTTGACTGGGCCATAAAACCTCAACACAAATAAAACCTTGCTTTTGTAATTACAGATGTATTTTAACTTCGAAATGCTGATCACAACTGCATTATAATTGTGATTTTTTTTTTTTTTTAATTATTTTTCAGAGAAGATAATGCTTAACATTTTGCGTGAATTATCTGCTAGCAGACAATTCTCTGAGTTGGACTCCTGTCTGCTACAAATTTGCTTGACATTTTAAGAGTTAGATGTATTTTCAAGTGATTATTTCACATAGCTCCAGGTAAGGCACTTTTTTGACCAAAAACAAATCTTGAATTTTTTCTTATGTCTCCATGAAAACATATTATTGATACTCAATTGAAGTGCCTCACAGAGTTACTTCTGATGAGTACCCACAACATGTGTTTTTGTGGAGAAACAAGAAAAAATATTTTATGGATACCCCTCTTATCTGGAGCTCTAGATTAAGATAATCTGTTTACATATATTGTTTTCAGATGTATTTTCCTATGATGAAGATGATATGGTAGAGGATCCTTATCTTGCAAAACATCTTTCTCATTTTGGTATCAACATCACAGCTATGCAAAAGGTACATGGACCATAGTTCTAATTTTTTTTTTTGTTCACAAAATTTCAAAAGCTACTGTCCTTTCGACATCTCTTGGAAAGATGTTTTTTGCTTGGCGTTTTATCTTAAATGAAAATATTTTGTTCTGATTGACTATATATTATCAGAAACCATTTGTCTTTTCGATTTCTGTGTTTTGTTCTCAAATACAGTCAAACCTGTGTTAGTGGTCACCTCTATTAAGCAGCCAACCTGTATTAAGCAGCCAGAAGAAAGTTGCCCCAAAATTCGTAGACTTATATATTTGAACTGTATTAAGCAGCCACCTGCCTTCAGCAGCCACATTTTAAGCTTCCCATGGGTGGCTGCTTAAGACAGGTTTGACTGTATGTAGCCTAAAATTAAATTTATCGCCAAAAGTTGGTCTGACCTATGCAATTTCTATAGTATTGTGATTTTTTGAAATTTTTCTCTTAGTAAATAATTTTTACTTTTCTTTGCTGAATTTGAATTATTGATATTTCACAACAATATTGTGAAAATTTCAGAAAAATTGAACAAGCAGAACTTGTCGAAAATCTGCCTCTAAGTTACCTACCCTACAAATTTCTGCATAATTTTCATTCATTTTTACTGTGGGAAAAAGTGAAAATATTGGATTTTTTATAAACCACTGACTAAAATAAAACTTTTTGCACATAGGTAGTTACGACAAATGGTTTTGCATTAAATCATGACAAAAGTTTGCAAATTTACTTCTTCTGTTTAAAGCGCCGAGCAAAAAACGACTTTCTGAAAGATGTCGAAAGCACAGTAGTGTGGGTATTCATTAGAAGTGCCTAAGAAGCAACTCAGCTAGATGCTTCTTGTGCTCAACATGACCCTTATGGATTGACTGGGCTGTAAAACCTCAACACAATAAGAACCCACAAAGTATGTTTCTGTTATAGGGGTGTAATTTATTTTGTGGATTTAACCCTTGTCATGCTCAATAAATTCAGATGCCATGCCTTCTTATTTCCAGCCAATCAGATTACTTGATCTGGGTTTTTGATAGAAATTCACATATTCAATGACAAACAGTGCAGCTCCAGATCAGTTGGCTTCTTCAGAAGCCAGCTGATCTGGATCTACACTGTTTGCTAAGACAGGGCATGTCATGTTTAGCAAGAGAAGGGTTAATTGGTGTGTAAATGCTGCTGAATGTGTCACAAGCTGAATAAAGTCCGAAGACTGAATAATGTCTGATGCATTTTATGTCAAGTTTATTAGCGATTTGATGGCATTTACACATTGATAAGATTACAGTAAGGTCATATTTTCATTGAAATTAGTTCAGATTAGAAATACACATGAATAGTTCCAAAATTCCAGCTCAGTGGATTTATCAAATTATTGGTGCCATTTAAAATTTGCTCTTGACCAGTCAAATTGTGCTTAATTAGTGTAAGACTAATGAGTTGTTGTTACAGTCAGACCCCTCAAGGGTGTTGCAAAATGTGGTCTTTTATGAACAAGACAACTTTACTTCCTGTGATCTATCTGAAATAAAAAACACAAATGAAAAAAGCTAGTCCCCATAGTACAGTTGGTAGCCTGTCTGACTGCAGATCCAGGGGTCACAAGTTCAAACCCCAGCTTGGCGCATAACTTGGTTGCAATTGATCATGAAATCATTTCTTTGATCATTCTCTCACCTTTGCTGATTTAAAAAGGGCATTAAGGGCATCAGTCAGTTACTGGCATAAGAATGTGCACTAGTACTGGTTAACCTCTTAGAGGACGAAGCCTGCCCAAGAAAAAATACAAATAAGTTAACTGACTGGCTCAACATGACCTTAACAGTGTTGACTAGGTCGACGTAAAACTCTAACCCCAACAAAAAATGGCTGGATGAGTGACAAACAGTATAAATCCTGATCAGATGGTGCAGTGTCTGATCTGGGTCTACATTGTTTTAAATGGGCATGTCTGTCTTAATACTAATTATCAGTATGGTATTCAGTTTCTTACCTTTCTTGCAGACAGAGAAAACTATGATTGAATTAGAAATAGATCTCAATCAGAAGGTAGGTGAATGGGACGTCATACAGGAAGCCGGCTCAAAACTCACTCCCATGTATGGTCCAGGCTACACGGGGATGCGTAACCTTGGCAACAGTTGCTATATGAACTCAGTTATGCAGGTGGTTTTTACTATTCCTGACTTCCAAATAAGGTAAGTGTGATTTGTTTTTAAATTTTATCTATATTTTTCCCACGTACCCATGCATATATGGTCGAGAAATCCCTGTGCTTTTTTGTCAGTGGCAAAATTGATCCTATATTGGTGCTCATGTGGGATAAGCATTGCTATAAAACTGACAGCTCACACGCGAAGTTGACCTCACACTCTTCCAAATTGTTACCAGATGATGTCTGGTTTCTACATTTGCAAGGTTGGGTTGTGAAACGGCGATTCAGACTTTCAAATGCCTGTAACTTCTTTACTTGTGATAAAAAACATCAAGTGTTAGCATGCATTGTCTTAGTTAAAATGAAAGGAACATTTTGGTAACAAAATTAGTTGGTTTTATTGAAATTTTTATTTTTTGCCTATTTGTTCAGGCATTTCCATGTGAGAAACGAGAGAAGAGGGCACTGTTTTCTTGATGGCATGTGAGGAAAAGAATTGGTCACTGATTTTCAGTGATGACAGGAAAATGCCAACCCTCAGATCCACTGCTCCAGTGGGAAAATTTGGCTAGCCTCAATTTTAAGGCTGGCTAATCAGAACTGAAAAGGTAATCGATTATCAGTCCTGCCATTGTGATCGATAATTGATGAGTAATCACTGAAGATTTGGTCATAATTTTACCTGTCTGTCTCAGCATGACTCTTACCATATGTTATATTTTACTGTATGCATTTGGTCAGACAGGCGTAAGCAAACAGTGTAGACCGTGAAGAGCTGCTGCAAAATGTGGCATCTCATCTGGGTCTACACTGTATGCCACTCATCCAGCTATTTTTAGACACCAGATTGGGTAGTAAATTGTACTTGTTCAAATTTCAGATAAATATGGTAAGTAGTTAAGGTGATCATTTTTGTGGAATTTATCGATCAATTAATCGATTATCTGATTAAATGTGCCAGCCGTAATCAATCCCCACTGAAATGTTGGACCCTCTGGTTGGGATTTTCGTCTCCACTGAACATGATGGAGTTTATTTATCTGGAGCTATGTCAGATTCCACTTTTCAGTGTCTGATCATTTCTAGGCTGTTTGCTACTTCTCCACCAGTTTTTTTGGCAAATTAACAGATAGTAAAAAGGACTTGTTTCAACTGTAACATCCAGATACCATCGCACCATGACAAAGATTGAGACTCAGTCTTAACTCAATTGAAACATCTTCTATGAGGCTTGCAATTATAAAATTAAAATTTGTATCCCATAGGTAGTCTGAAAATTTGCACAGATCTGCTTTTAGTAGCAGACAGTTTGGACCTGAATCAAACCAACTCTGCCTACTATGTTTGTTATTCAGCACATCATACAGTGTTCTCATGGACTTGTTTTAATAGTGGGCCTGATGCACTGGGTAGACTTTTTACAAGGAAGGCAACTTTTGTCACTATCTGTTTGCTTTTTCACCAACCTTATATGATGTTTAGCAAAGTCTTTCCCCTTTTGAGAAGGGGGACTACCGGTATACAAATTTGTTACAGTTATCTCCCCTGAGAGGTTCAGTTTTTTTCTTAAATCTTAGGATAAGTATTGTAGAGAGTTATATTGTCATTGTCATGTAACTGGTGACCAAGAAATGATCTTCTTGGGAAAAGGGTCATCCTGGCATATGCAGACAGTGCAGACCAGATCAGACTGCACATCCACACAGTCTGATCAGGGCCTGCTGAGTCCACCCACAAAACTCATTAGATACTGTAGAATAAAGTAAAACCTCAATGACTCGAACACTGATGGCTCACTTACCTTGGATGATTCAAACTCCTTTTTTCGTCCCTACGAAATTCTTCCGAGAGATCAAGAAAACAAATTTTTAAGGAAATTTTCTTATTTTATCATGAATTTGTATGTTGTGTGTACTCATTAGAATTGCCTCATCGAGGCAATTCTAATTAGTACACTCAACATACCATTATTATATAGAAGATCGAAAAGACTTTACAAATTATTACCATTTGCTTCTTGACTATGATTAACCCTCAATGGCTCGAACTACCCAGGTCTCGAATAAATTTCAATAGTCTCAAAGATGTGCGAGCCATTGAGGTTTTTCTGTATATTGATGTATAGCAAAGGCCCTTATCTTATAGTGATACCTTGCCGACATACCAGGATCTTTATTGTTTGTATGTGCTCCAGAAGACCCCCTTTCCTTGTGGTGTTGCCCAGATGAAGCATTATTGGAATTCGAAGCTTATTTCCTGACCTTATTGTGTGTTTCAGATACAGTGATGCGGCAGACAACATATTTCAGAATGCTCCACAGGACCCAACAGGAGATTTTAACACTCAGATGTAAGCTGTTTCAGCCATGTCATATCATGCTCTTCAAAAGGTCCTAAATTGCTAAGGAGCTTAACACTTGCCATGCTGAATAAATTAATTCTAGAATCCTTTTTTTTCCCCTAACTTTCAAAACTTGGTTGTTAGCCTTTATCATATAACTGACAGGTGCTGCAGGTGCAACACCCCTTTTTGTGGAATTCTTGTTCAAATTTTGAACGCTTTATTCCATACTTATTTTGACCTAAATTTTGCTTTTTGTTTTTGTTTTTAAGTTGTTTCTTAACCCTTGTCCTGCTGAATAAATTAAAATGCCACACCTATTTCTAATTTTCAGCCAATCAGATTACTCGATCTGGATTGTTGTTATAAATTCACATTCTTAATGGCAAACAGTGCAGATCCAGATCAGTTGGCTTCTTCAGAAGCCAACTGATCTGGATCTACACTGTTCGCAAAGATAGGGTATATCTGGGTTCAGCAGGACAAGGTTTAAAATACTTAGAGGAATGGCAAAAAGTGTAGACCATGAGCAGTCTGATCTGGTTCTGCACTGTTTGCATAGGACATTTTTCAGAAACTTTGGTGTACGAAATTTTAGGACATTTATCTTATGTCTGCGGAATGCCTTTATTAATTTTGTAAAATACTTTGATGAACTGATATTGTTTGCTCAATGTATAATCATTCCCCTTTATTCCATCACTTGATAGCTTAAGAGCTGGCAGTTAATCATAATTCTAACATGACGTCGACGTTTTCCCATAGCACATTATGGAAATATTACTGTGATCAAACTACAATAATTCCCGTCGTCAATGAAGTGTGTGCAAAAGGACATGTTTGATAATGTCGCATGTAAACATTTACTTCAGTTGATGTCCACTGCAAAAATATTATTTTGAAAACATTGCAACAATGTCCATTTTCCTTTCTCTATCATGTTAGAATCGAAATAATTTTTCTCTGCTGTGAATTATCATTGAATAACGCATGGTGTTGTTGGGCAGATGCGAATATTAAATTAACTGTGACTTTGCCGTTGTGAATTAATACTTCACAATCTGCCCTCCATCACCATGCTTTATTCAACGATAATTCACAGTAGAGAAAAATTATTTCTTAAATAATGCTGGAATAGTGTATTTAAATATTCGAGAAACATACGTTGGATATTTGTTAGAATTGCCTCATTGAGGCAATTCTAACAAATATCCAAAGCATATGTTCTATGAAAAAATAAGCATTAAACAAGCCCTGTCTTATATATTCTGTTGCATTTAAGGATTCTTTACAACAGAAAGTTCATTTTAATGGCAACATTTATTGGAACGAATTCTGATGTTGTAATAAGGGTTCACTTTATATAAGACAAGTCTAATATTTATATCCCGACATACGAAATATGTAGGGGGTATATAGTTTTGTCTTCTTTTTTTTTTGTTTCTTTCAGGGCAAAGTTAGGACATGGTCTGATGTCAGGAGATTATTCTAAACCAGCCGAAGCAGGAGATGAAAATGTTAATGTAAAATTTTAATATACATTTGTGGAGATGGTAGTTTGTTATATTAATGTGATGTTTGCCAGGCTACATAGTGCAGTTAGAAGTGCATCTGTCTGCAGATCCAGGGGTCACAAGTTTAAATCCCAGCTCAGCACATCACTTTCATGGAGCTTGATCATGAAACAATGTCTACTGTCATTACCTCCACCAGTACAGAGCTTCAGATAAAGGGTATCCAGATATAAATGTATTTTTCTCCATGAAGGCATTTGTTTGTTTGTTGAGGTTTTGCAGCCCACTCAACCCATTAGGGTCATTTTGAGTGTGGTCAATTTACCTTTTCCAGGGCAGGCTTAGTCCTCTAAGCGGTTAACCAGTACTTGTGCACATTCTTTCACTAGAAACTGGCCTTCTTGAATCAGTGGAAAGGTGAGAATGACCGTATAAAATATTTCATGATCAGTCTCCATGAAAGAATGTTGCCGGACCCGGCAGGGATCCCAAGATATATTTTTGCTGCTCAAAATAAACATTTAGCATGCTGCAAGTGAAACAACTGAGCGGCATTATCTGAATTCCCCAGAAAATAGGTCTTGACAATCATTCATATTGTCTCCAGTAGCGTTAATGTGAATGAAATCTCAAGCCCTGTTTTCTTTGGTGGAGGGTGGGGAGGTGGGGAGCAGAGAAAACAACAGAAAATAATTGTAACTGTGATATGTCAGTATTCAAATTACACAGGTACACACTGCATTCTAAAGATTTTTATGCCCTCCGCCATTGGAAGAATGGAGGAAAGGGTAAAGTATTACCTATGTCCATCCCTCCATGTCGGCATAAGCAATTTGCGTTTAAGTTTTTCAGGCAGTGGCATCTGTGTTCTTTGGACACTTTTATAGTTTTTAATTGTTCAGAGAAACTGAAGCTTGGCATTTGATATGAATTGTCTTCAAGGCAGATGATCCACATGAAATGTCAAACCATATTAGATATTTGATAAAAGTAAAAAAAGAAACATTTGAGAAAGTCAGAACTGCATGGTGCTTTCAGAGTTTAAGTTTAAAAATACTTTTCTTATTTGTGAACAGGTTTCTACTGGTATCCGTCCCCAGATGTTTAAGACCCTGATAGGGCGGGGTCATCCAGAGTTCTCTACCAAAAGACAGCAAGATGCTCAAGAATTTTTCCTTCATCTTCTGACAGAATTGGAGGTGTGTATCATAAAGCTTGTATTTAGAGCCCAGTGCCCAGTTGTTGAAAGCATTGTTAGCTTAACGAGCTTGTTAGTGGTCAAAATGTTAACTCTGTGTGTTCTAGTAAGTACAATATCTAATTCACAAGTATTTTTGCTAAAAAAAATGTGAGTAGCTTTTGCAAATGCAAAAGCTACTCACATTTTTTTTTCCAGCAAAAATATCAGCATATATGCCATATTTAATGATCAAAGTTTTAACGATACATTTACTAATGACATCATTAGTTTTGAACAACTGGGCCCAATTGTTGACCGAACCCGTTCTCCCCGGATTTTCTGAAGTGGACCTTTCTATCTATGAATTTGACTGTCAGTAAGGGATGTCACATAGACAAAAAGTCCAAAGTCAAATGACAAGTAAAATAGTTACAAAGTAGAAAAAGGCAAACAGTGTAGATCCTGATGAGATGGCTCCTATAAGCCGCTTCATTTGAATCTACACTGTATGCAAAACCTTTTTTCTAGTCTGGATTTGAAAGGGTTAATGAATCCAGGCTAGCAATGACATGAGCCTCTTCAAATAGAAATCAGTCTCCTGACATTTGCAACCAGCATAGACCAAGAACAGTGTGCACATCTTCTCAGTCTGATCAGGATCTACAGTGATCAATAACATAACATACATATCATATCAACTTAAAAGGTTCTATAGTCAACAGGATATATTCTGATCAGATCGCTTTGATGGACATGGTCGATTTCTATTTGGAGAGGCTTATGTGATATTTTACGGTTGAGATTCTAAAATGGATCATTGCTTCTCTTTTACTTGGTGCTCAGCATTGAATCCATAGGTCTAGATAAGAGTGGGTATCAGGTTGTTAGCTTTCGTATTCCTCTTCAGGGACAATTTGCATGAAATATCAAAACCTATTTTTCTGGGAAAAATAAGAAAAAATATTTCAAAATGTCTGCTGAAATTTTTACCCAACATTCTAAGTGTTAAAATTAAGTTTCACCTAGAACATAATCATGTTTAATTTTTAATCGACAGAGAAACAACAGGGGACAGTTTAATCCTAGTGAATGTTTCAAATTTCAAGCTGTTGATAGAGTGGAGTGTTCTGTGTCAAAGAAAGTAAAATATACAGACAGATCTGATTATCTTCTCTCTCTTCCTATACCAATGGATGCTGTTACGAATAAAGGTATGTTAGCACACAGCCTCTAGAGCTTGATTATAGCAATAGAATCTTTTTTTTTTTTTTTTTATCTTTTTGCACCAAAGTAGCCAAATTATTTTTGCAGCAAAACATACCTTTTGGATACTCTCTGGATTTGCCTGAGAGGTTTTTAACTTGACAGAATACAGAGTGCTCAAGGTGAGCTGTTGTGATCACACTGTATCCATCCTAAGTAGTCAACATTGGCCTTATGCACTCTCTAGAGGACACTGTTTTACTTCATGTCTCTTTAAAACTTTTTGTAAAATCTGGGCCCAGTTGTTCAAAGCGTCGTTAGCTTAACAAGCTTGTTAAGGGTCATTTCTTTAACTGTTTTAGTGGATTCACTGTACAATAATCTCGGCCTTTTTTTGCTGAAAAAATGTGAGTAGCTACTCACATGTTTTCAGCAAAACATTTCTGCATATTTGCGTATCGCTCGATGTCGATACGAAATTGTTAACTAATGACTTCGTTAGCTTTGAACAACTGGGCCCTGGACACTACAATTTTAACCCAGTCTTCATGAAACTTCATCAAAATGTTTGCTCTGATATTATCTCAGTCAGGTCTAGTATGGGCCATGTGCGCAAAAAACAATAGGTCATCTAGGTCAAATTACTTTAATACCTTGTGTGCACATTGGAGACCACAGTTTCGACTAAATTTTCATGAAATATGGTATTCAGTGAATTTTTATAGGGGTGTTCTTTGAATGACTCTCTAACAGATTTCATCAGCTCACGATGATTGGTCGAAAAACATGGCCACCAATGCTTGGGGCATATCAGCCATTACTCAGGTGAGCGATACAGGGCTATCATATTTTGTTTTGTCCAGTGAGTACCCATCAGATATGTTGTGGCGCAAAAAAACAAACAAAAAAAAACAAAAAACATTATGACAATAATTTGATCTGATACTCTGTATCACATGGAGTGGATTTTCCCAGATCATGAGACACTAGATGCAGAGTGTCAGATCATGTTACTATCATATTTACTCAAAGTTTTTGGACACCTCAACTCCTTAGCAGACTTGTCCTAAAATTTCCACATTCTTGCCCTTGGAAACAAAGAAGAGATAAAAGAGAGAACATTGGAGTCCATTTTACTACCGCCAGCCTCAATGGCTAAGTTGGATGCGTTTCTGACTGGTGATCAGGAGGTTGCGGGTTCAACCCCCACTGGATCGGCTACATTCTTTCATAGAGATTGATCATGAAATATTTTCTACAATCATTCCCTCTGTTCGGTTGATTCAAGGGGTGGTCTGGTGGTGCGAAGGTGTCGTGTAACTTACATCACTGGGGCATCCAACTGATATTGGCTTACAGTTGGGCCAGGCCTGCTATCCTTGTAGCAGGTAAGGATAGAGGGGGTATGTTTTTATTTCTTCTGTTTCTTCACTTTCATTCCTGTTCCTCTTTCTTCCCTGTCCCTCTCTTTATATCTCTTCTACTATCTCTACTATCTCACTTCTTCCTTTCTCTGGAAGTTGATACAAAATGACCCACAAGGGCTGATGTATCGTTAAACCCCAACACAATTAATCAATTTGGCTGATTCAAGAAGGGCAGTTGTCAGTTTCTGGGTGCTCGACATTACCCCATTGGGTTGACTGGGCCGTAAAACTACCTATTGATGTGACTGTAAACTGCTGGTTCAGTGTTAAACAGTGTGGACCCTGATCAGAAGCTGCATTTTGTATAGTTTTACGTAGGACCATCCAACCATCCTACACACACACAACTGCAGATAACTTACAAAGGATGCCTGTCCTTCCTTGGTTAATGTCCAAGGTGAATGTTTATTGTATGTTTTGTTTATATGTTTGCAGAGGCAGTAGATGCTTATGAAGCCAAAAAGCTAGCTTTAGAAAGTGAAGGAAAGAAAATGTAAGTATAACTTAAATATAAGTTTTTGTTGTTTTGCATCTTGTGGATATTTGCTGGAATTGACATGTCTTGCATACCAGTTAAAGAAATCTGAGGTTCTCACTGGGGATAGAAATTCCTATCCTCCTGCTAATCCTATCCAGGGGCATGATAAAGGAGGAAGAATTTCACATGTAGTAGCAACTTAGCTCTGCTGCTATACATGACAAATGAGGTCCGCTTTCAAGAGGGCACATGTCAATTTCATTGTGCATTGAATGGAATGCCTCATTTAAACTCAATCAATAAGATCAACAATTACTGGAAATTGAGTTGTATGCCAGATAAAGAATCTATCAGTTGATTGTGATGTATATAAAAATCCATCCCCTGGGATCACTGTCTGGGCGTAGGCTTTACCTCATGATGCCAGACAGTGAACCTTGGGACAGATTTTCTATAAACACCAAACACACCTGATAGATTCCAAACACTTATAAAAGATTCTGATAATCTTAAGCCTGTATCTCAAATCATCATGTGAAGTTTTAACGAAGTGATTTTAAAGGCTGACCTTGTATCTTCTTTTGTTTACTTTTTTATGTATATTGCCAAGTGTCAATTTCCAATATTCCCTGTAAACTCTCATGTAGAAATTCAAGAACTTGACCAAACTCTTTATAGTGGGGAATAAACATCAAATCTGCAAACTCTATTATATACTAGATCAACTAAACGCATGCAAAAATTTAATAAGAATGGATCCACTTTAACAGGTGGCAACACTTTCAATTGTTTTGTCTTCCCTCAGAAAAGGGGTCTTTATCTAAAAGGAAGCCATGTCTGAAGGGGATTGAGATACAGGAAAGCAAACAAGTTGTCTCCCTTGTCAGTGGCAGAAAATTAACCATAAATCTTTTTTAATATCTGTTTCAGAGATCCATCAGAATTAGTCCGTCCAAAAATCTCCATGTCATCTTGTTTAGAAGCATTTATGGCAACAGAGTCCATTGAAGGTTTCTACAGTACAGCAATAAATGCCACAACAGTGGCTAACAAGTAAGTTCATTTTCATCATCCATATGTCAAAAACATAAGTTGTGAGTACTCATTAGAAGCTGAGGCACTTCTAATGAATACCCACAACATATGTTTTTTGTCAAGAGATAAGAAAATTATTTACACTGGATCTACACTGTTTGCAAAGGCAGCATATATTCGGGTTCAGCAGGACTAGGGTTAAACTTTAGGACAGATATGACAATGAGTTAACGTGTTTCAGTATTCAGGGGGGTGGTCGGGTGGTGCGAAGGTGCTGTGTATCTTACATCACCGGGCTGCCCAGCTGATATTGGCTTACAGTTGGGCAAGGCCTGCTATTCTTGTAGCGGGTAAGGGTAGAGGGGGCATGTTTTTATTTCTTCTGTTTCTTCACTTTCATTCCTGTTCCTCTTTCTTCCCTGTCCCTCTTTTTCATCTCCTCTACTGTCTCTTCAATCTCTTTTCTCCCTTTCTCTGGGAGACGACACAAAATGACCCTCAAGGGTTGACGTGTCATTAAACCCCAACACAATAAAAAATTTCAATATTCAGGGAAAATACAGTATGCTTGTCCATGTATATTTCAGGAGAACTAGTCTGCTAACATTCCCAGACTATCTCATGGTACAGGTGAAGAAGTTCACGCTAGGAAATGACTGGGTTCCCAAAAAATTAGGTATGTAATCTTGGATCATTCTTTACTTCATGTGTGAAGCATCAAAGTTATCAGGACCCCAGATTGGGATATCCTCTGTTTTATTTGGCCCAGGCTGATGAGAATTGGTACAGTCTGCCTGCCCAGTAAACGTGTGGTTAGGTAAACTGACCGCGCTTGACATGACCCCATTGGGTTGACTGGGTCGTAAAACCTCAACACAAACAAACAATTGGTACAGTCAACCCTCTTTATACAGACACTCAATACAATGGCAAAATTCTCTTTAATGACAATTTGACTGGCACAAATCCTTTGCTCAAGCAATGACAATTAATAAGAAATTAGGCAAAAATATTGCATTCATTACTTCAAGAAACATGTGTTTTGGATATTTGTTAGAATTGCCTCAGTGAGGCAATTCTAACAAATATCCAAAACATTAGGTTTGTGGGGAAATAAGAATAAAACAAACCCTTTCTTACATATTATTCTAGCCGGCCTCGGTGGCTCAGTTGGATGCGCCATCCGACTGGAGACCAGGAGGTCGCGGGTTCAACCCCCGCCAAGGTCGGCAACATTCTTTCGTGGAGATTGATCATGAAATATTTTCTACGGTCATTCTCTCCCTTCCGCTGATTCAAAAAGGGCAGTTGTCAGTTTCTGGCGAAAGAATGTGTACAATACTGGTTAACCGCTTAGAGGACTAAGCCTGCCCAGTAAATGTGTGGTTAGGTAAACTGACCGCGCTCGACATGATCCTGTCAGGTTGACTGGGCCGTAAAACCTCAACACAAACAAACAAACATATTATTCTGCTGCGTTAAAGGATTCATTACAACAGCAATTCATTTTAATGACAACATCTCTGGGAACAAGTGCTGTCTTTGTAAAGAGGGTACACTGTGTACCAGTTTTGTTAAGCATTGGGACAGACAGGCCTTAGCGAACATGCAGATCCAGGTCAGATGCTGCAGAATGGAGGCATCTAATCAGAGTGTATACTGTTTGTGCCAATCATCCAGCAGTTTTTACACGCATCAGTAGATGGTAAAATGGACTTGCTGGTATTTTAGGAAAAATATGGTAAGGAATTATGGTGTTCCAATATTTAAAGCAGTGTTCTTGATAAGCATTTGCTCAAGATGTACTGTTACTCCTTCTGCAAAAGGCTGTAGGAGTATCTTGTGATTCTTTGAGAGTACTTGTACTCCTAAAATCCAAAGAAGTGTAGTATCCTCGTCTGACATCATCAGGCTGCTGCCAAATGCACTAACCCTTGCCTTGCTGAATAAATTAAGATGCCATGCCCACTTCTAATTTCTAGCCAATCAGATTACTTGATCTGGGTTTTTGATAGAAATTCTCATATTTAAGGACAAACAGTGCAGATCCAGATCAGTTGGCTTCTGAAGAAGCCAATTGATCTGGATCTAAACTGTTTGCTAAGACAGGGCACAGCATGTTCTGCAAGAGAAGGGCTAATATCTATATCTCTTTAGATGTAATAAGGAAAGCTGTTTACAGAATACAGAGTAAAACTGGTTGCTGCAATGATATTTCTGACAATTGATCTTTAAAAAAAAAAACAACTGTATATTGTATGTACTGTACTTGATTTTAAATATTATTGTATGTATTATACGTGAAAGAATTTAAAAAAAAAAAAAATATGAACAAAGTTTGAATGCCTTTAGACTTTTTCTTCCTTGAAGAGAAGCCCAAATCTATTAAAGAAAAGCCAGAACCTAGAGCTGGCAAGTTTTTTCCTTTAAGAGAAATCCATATCTGTGGGCATATTCCTTCTAGATTTTCCCATAGATTTGAATTTCTCTTAAAGAAAAAAAACTTTCCAGCTCTAGGTTCTGAAGTTCTTTCAGTTAAGTGGATACATGTTCAAGGGAAGTAATTTTGTCAAAAATACTTTGGTCTCCCCTAGCCATAGGGATCTACTCTGAAGAACAGAACCTTTTTTTTAGGAGCTGGAACTTACATAAAAGCCAATAGGAAGCTGAGAAAAAGTGTCTCTCTTGGAAAAATGGCAGTAAATATACAAGGTGTATCAAGTCTCTTGTAGCCAGAACCTTTGGCAAGAGAACCTCAACTTCTCACTGGGACAAATTTCTTCTTAAATAATTCCTCAGGAAAACACCTATGCAAATTACACTAGGCATATTGCCCCAAGGGATACAGTTTTTGTAACTTCCTGTGCCCTCCTAAAAGAACAAAACCTTTCCAGCAACTGCACATGAAGAAAATAGTGGCTTTTTACCCCACACACGATAGTGGCGGGGTATTATGGTATCACGGCTGTCCGTGTGTTAGTCCGTCCATCCATTCATCCACCTGTCATATGTCCGTCCGTCTATTTGTATTTTCGTTTCCGGATGATAACTTGAGTAAATATTAATGGATTTTCATCAAAATTGGTGTGTGCATTGATATTGTGGAGATCTGGTTTGGGATTGTTAATGGGCAAATTTCGTCAATTTTTGACAGAGTTATCTGCCCGCAATACTTCTGTATTTTCATTTCCGGGTGATAACTGAAGTAAATGTCAGTGGATTTTCACTAAACTTGAAGTGTGCATTGATATTGTAGAAGTCTGGTTTGGGATTGCTGATGGGCAAATTTTGTCAATTTTTGACTATGTTTTACTGAGTTATCTGCCCGCAGTACATCTGTATTTTACTTTCAGGACAATAATTTTAGTAAATTCCAATGGATTTTCACCAAATTTGGTATGTGCATTGATATTGTGGAGATCTGCTTTGGGATTGCTCATTGGCAAATTTCGTCAATTTTTTACAGCTGCCCACGGCATGATAATGGCGGGATATTATTGTTTTACATTTTATTACTGAATATAAGCCATGGGAAGTTTTCCACTTTTGAAAGGTGTCATCTGAAACCTTAATTCCATTGTGCTTTTTAAGGTTTCAGTCTTTTACACTAAACCGAATTGAATGGTTTAATAATGATTCCGATTAAGACAGGCTTAACAATTGATAAAGTCTTGTTAATTGGCAATGGGGGTGCTGAAAGTAAGATAGAATTGAGTTGGCTTGTGGGGCATTGCAAAGTTTTGACTCCGTGATAGATCACCCAGTCTGGTTTGCTGGTTCCTACCTGTAATTTTTCTGACAAAGAAATCAGTCTGCTTGATTATCTCCCTTGAATAAATACTAGCCACATTGACAGAAATGAACCCAAGGTGCTGTACTGATATGTTCACCACGGGACTACCTTGGGTATCTGCAATTTTGATGATCACATTCGATACGATCTCTTTTTGATTTCTAGGCGTATTTACCTGATTTGTGAGTCGTATTTAGGACCATATGACCCTTATTTCACTCTCTATAGTCCTGATAAAGGTTGAGAAACGGAAACCAGTCAGCTTCTTTTAAAATTACAAAAAAAAGACACAATAGGCTGTCATAGTTTTTCATATCGCATTCAGCCTCTTTCCTAAATATTTAGATTATAAATACAGTATGTTGAATGACATTTGTTTTGTTACAGACATATCTCTAGATGTTGCTCAGGAACTGGATATCACATGCCTCAGAGGTACAGGGTTACAGCCAGGTGAAGAAGAACTTCCAGAACAAAATACGCAGTCACAGCCAGGTACACATAACACAGTTTCTTCTTGTTTTCTTGATGCATACCTTTTTTCAACCAAAGATCACTGATATTTTTCTTATTTCTCCATGAAAACATATATTGTGGGTACTCATTAGAAGTGCCTCAGTGAGGCACTTCTAATGAGTACCCACAGTATATGTTTTCGTGGACAAAAGGGGCTTCTAATGAGTACTCACGGCAATACATTTCTTAAGAGAAGTAAAAAAAAATAATATGTGGATACCCAGTCTATGATGCATGATGTATCTGCACTTTTGGGAGAATCACATAAGATTCGGCATATTACTTCTGATTGTCTATCCCCTGACAAAGTCGACATCGACTTTAAAAATGGATAATATCTGCCTGTCTGTCCATCTGTCTGTTTGCCTTTTGCAGTCAATAAGTCCTGTGCCCCTGGATATACATGTATTTGATGATTCTTGATAGAAATTTATATAGTGGCAGGCAGGTGTATGTGTATGATAACTCGCATCCAATGATGCCTTTGGGTTCATATGCGTATGTGGAAAAAAAAAAAACACACACACACAAAATCTGGATTTGAAGTTATTTGGTTGGAACTTTGCATGAATGCTTACAGGGACAAGCACTTTCATTGAGCATGATAATTCATCATGCTGGACATTTGTATCTCCATATTGTGGCTATATTCTTGTCAAAAAAATTAAATACATTAAAATAAATTAAGAGCTTGAATCCATTTTCATGAAAACTGGCTTGAATACCTAATGGGCTATAACTTGCTTGAGCATCAGACTCTTTTTACCATGGGGCATGTGTCCCCCTTTCATGTTAATTTATGAGCCTGGACACAGCCTACAAGAATGCATGTGTGCCCAACAAAGACACGGATCAGCCTGTGCATCCACGCAGGCTGTTCAATCTTTTGCTGTCCTTTTTGTAGATGCTTTAGACCCTTGGTTACCCGCTGAATGCTCTGCACAGCCTCTGATCAGACTGTGCTCTGATGCACAGGCAGATCTGAGACTTTACTGGGCAGTCTTGTGGGGAATGCAGTCTTGTAGGAAATGCTATATCATGGCTCATATATATGTACAGTTAAGGAAATTGTAAAAAAAAAAAAAAAAAAAAAAAAAAAAGCATCAGGACATATAATGTATTCTTAAAACTTAACATAAGAGTTTATATAGAAAAGAGCTTCACAAGAGGTGAGAATCTGTCACCCAGTGACACAAGTAACCCTGCCCCAGGATATAACATGTCAAAATATGTATATAAATCTACAAAAAAAAATGGATTAGGCATTATTATTTTTTTTCCAGAATTCCAACTAGATGAAGGAGTAGTAAGCCAACTAATGGATATAGGATTTCCTCTGGAAGGATGTAAGAAGGCTGTATTCCACACAAAGAATTCCGGGGTTGAAGCTGCAATGAATTGGGTCATGGAACACATGGAAGATCCAGGTTTGTGGTTATCATAGTTACATTAAAGGGACTAGATAAGCTTGGTAGATTTTCCACGGTTTATACAAGGGAGACAACTTTCATAACCGTAAGAATCTGTTTCCATGGGGAACAAATGATTTCCTTTTAAAATATTTTCTACGGTCATTCTCTCCCTTCTGAGCCAGCATTCTCCTTCCCCTGCACCCCCCACAAACTCTTTCCAAAGGAATATTCAGTTCACTTAGCGGGGATGGAGGAGAGGAAACTCTTCTGTCAAATTGTTTTATCTCCCTTTTAGGGCAAGTATGGTAAGTAGTTGAGGTTTTGGAATATTTAGGTTAAATGTGGTAATCCTTTTACCTAAGGTAACCTGTCAATGAGTAGAGTATTGAAGTCCCTGAACTTGAGAGAATCATATCATAATGTGTTTTGGGTGTTGGGGTTGTGGTAAAGGCCTTCTGTACTTTTGGCAGGTGGGGGGAAGAGGCAGAATAGCCTCTGTTTCTGCATTAGTATTGGCTTTTTCTGTCTCTGTTTGCCTCTTTCCTCTCAAATTGCCTGGCATTTTACACAGATGATGTAAATTTGCAAACTTTTAGCATGATTTAATGCAAAACGACTTGTCATTAAAACCTATGCACAAAGGGTTTTATTCTAATCATTTGTTTTAAAAGATTTGATGTTGTAAAAATGGCTGCAAATTTTGCAAAAAATCGATAGGGTAGGTAGTTTGGCTGTAACAAGTTCCACTTTTTCAAACTTTCAGAAATTTTCAAAATATTGTTATGGCACATCATTAACTCCAAATCAGTGAAGAAAAGCAAAAGTATTTTTAAATAAAAAATCCAAAAATCCAGTTTACCATAGAAATTGCATAGGTCAGACCTATTTTAGCCGTAAAATTAATTTTTCAGTAAATATTTGAAAACTAAGCACGGGAACAGACATAGCAAATGGTTCTGATAAGATATTTTCAGTCACAAATCAGTTTTTCCATTTAGAATAAAACACCAAGTAAAAAACGTCTTTAGCTGTTCTAACCTTTTCTCCCCTTCTCTGAGAGACAAAATGACCTGCAATGATTGACATGTTGTTAAACAGACTTCAAACCCTGAACATGAGTGAAGTATACCTAAATGTGTCTTGACTCTTGCATCACTTACCTATTAGTTAACCTTTTTTGCGGTTTAACCTTTTTTAGGTTTAAATGTTAGCAGACAAAACTTATTTGAAACAGGCCATGAGAAAAGCTGTCACTGGACTATACAGGAACAGTAAAAACCCAGATCAGCCAATGAAGCTGCAAAATCTGACAACCTTTGCTATACAATAGAACTTCAATTGCTCAAACACTTTTTGGACCATGAAAATTTGTTTAAGATAGGGGTAGTTCAAGTCATTGAGGGTTAATTGTAGTGCTTGGTCAGGAGGCATAGTGGGGACGATTCAGGATTATCTTTTCGATCTTCTATAAAGTAAAGGTATGTTGTGTGAACTCATTAGAATTGCTTCATCAAAGTAAGTTAAATATTCCTTAAATATCCTGAATGTATTGATAACATTATGATGTTATGAGAAAATTTCCCTAGGGATTCTAAAACGAGTTCGAAACAGTGAGTTCGAAACAGTAAGTCATTGAAGTTTCACCGTACATAAATATACTTTACAGTATCCAATAGTGCTGTTAGGAGGTAAATATATGTTTTATCTCTGTGTGAAAACATCTGTTATGGGTTGGACCTAGCTTTTATTTGAAAGTTTTTATTTGGTATATTGTCGTCTCCATATATATAAAATTTATATATGCATATTTTGTAGATTTTGCTGAGCCATTTGTAATGCCTGGAGCCAAAAAGTCATCATCATCATTTGTGCCCAATGAAGAGGCTCTCATGATGATTATGTCAATGGGTTTTACAAGGGAACAAGGAACTAAAGCATTGAAAGCCACTGTAAGTACTGCACATCTCATTACTGTCATAATTCTAAAACTTTAGACCACAGTAAAATGAGCTCATCATGTTAACAAGTCTATGTAATGAGTACATTTATGTTCCTACTAATACAGTCGAACTTCGAACATCTTTGGGACCATGGAAGATTGTTCGAGACATCGGTAGTTCAAGCCACTGAGGGTAAATCATGGTGCCGGGTCAGGAGGCAAATGGCAATAATTTAGGAAAGTCCATTTGATCTTCAAGGATGTTAGAATCGTCCAGTATATAGTGTGGGAGAGTTCATTTAGTCTACAATGGGTTTAACCCTTCTCATGCTGAACACAACATGCCCTGTCTTAGCAAACAGTGTAGATCCAGATCAGTTGGCTTCTGAAGAAGCCAACTGATCTGGATCTGCACTGTTTGTCATTAAATTTGTGAATTTCTATCAAAAACCCAGATCAAGTAATCTTATTGGCTGGAAGTTAGAAGTGGGCATGGCATCTTAATTTATTCAGCATGACAAGGGTTAAACAAGAACTCAAACTCACCTGATGCAGCCTATCTACCTATAACCAAAAATCTTGATGTACATGCTTGTCTATCACTTTGTACAATTTATTGCTGGTCCCCATACCATATTCACCCTTAGTATTGGGACACCTTATCTACTTACCATACTTACCCTTAAATTTTAAATAGTCCATTCTACTACCTCTTGATGTGTCTAAAATATTGCATTATGTATGACAAACAGTGAAGACCTTGATTAGACGCAGCATACTGTGCCATCTGATCTGGGTCCACGCCTTTTGCAAAGACCTGTCTGTCCCAGTACTTAGGGTTATTACGGTAATTATTTACAGTAAATATTCAGGGCCCAGTTGTTCAAAGCGTCGTTAGCTTAACGAGATCATTAGTGGTCAAAATGTTAACTGTTCCAATAAGTACAATATGGAATTCACAGGTATTTTTGCTGAAAAAATGTGAGTAGCTTTTGCAAATGCAAAAGCTACTCACATTTTTTTCAGCAAAAATATTAGCATATAATCCATATTTAATGACCAAAGTTTTAAGGATATGTTATCTAATGACATCGTTAGTTTTGAACAACTGGGCCCAGATGCTTAACTTCTTACCATACTCATCCTAAAATTTTACTACCTGATGAAGTCTCATAAAAGAGCTGCTTGATTAGCAAACTGTGCAGACCCTGATCAAACTACTCCTTAAGCTCAGATCTGTTATCTACTTTTTTTTTTTTTTTTTTTTTACCATAGCTCCAGATAATGTGCTTTTTTCAAGTATTGATAGTTTCCTTATTTCTCAAAAAAAAAAAAAAAAAACAAAAAAAAAAACTACATAAGTTATGGGTACTCGTTAGAAGATATGTTTTCATTTGGAAATAGGAAACTTATTTTGCGGATACCTCCTCTTATCTATAGCTATGTTTTACTCCGGCATATATTGTCTGACTGTTTATTGTTACATGACTCATGCCCTAGATAAGGATTTGGAAGAGCGAGTTTCTAAGTTCTCATTGTAAGGGCGAGGATGTTTTCCAACAGATTCTTTCGTTTTTATCGTTTATCCAAATTTAAATGATGCATATTTTTTCTTAAACAAATTATGCCTCTTGTGTATGTTCTCATGATGACTGATTTTTTTACAGGATAATAATCTTGAGCGAGCAGCTGACTGGGTGTTCAGTCATGCGGCTGAATTAGATGCTCCAATGGAAACAGATGAAGCACCAGGGGGCAGTCAGACACAATACAGAGATGGTAGTGGAAGTGTGTATTCTAATCATCAATGTTTATATTCAGAGAATTTAATAGTAGATTTTTTATAAGACAACTTTAGTGACTTCCTGTTTGCTTTCCTGCGTGTCAAACCGTTGCAAAAAGGGGTCTTCTCTAAAAGGAAAGAATTTGCTCTCAAGGGGAGCAAATCCTTTCCTGTAAGGTCGGCAGATTCTTTCCTTTAAGAGTCAACCCCTTTCAGAAGGGAGACAAAATAGTTTAGACAGATTTGCATCCTTTCCCCTTAATCTTTTACATGTCCTCTGAAAATATTGGCAATCTTCATTTAAAACTATTTTTATTTCTTCTGAAAGTAAGGCTTGACAGTTCATCCACAGTTTCTCTTTTGCAGAATGACTTGTCAAACCTTTTTTCCTATAAGATAATATGATTTGTTACTGTTGTCTGGCAGTTTTTGCTTTTGGAATACTAAAGAGTAAAGTCATGTATTTCCTTTGATATCCCCTGACATTTGCTGGTCGTAAAGCTAGGGGCATTAATAATTGGCGGTAGCATATTAACCCATTTATGCCTCGTGTCCCATAAAAGGGGCATTGACAAACAGTGTGGACCCCAAATCAGACACCTCAGAATGCGGCATCTGATCAGGGACTACACTGTTTTTATTGCATACACAAATTTTTTTTAAAATATGGTAATAATAAAAACTAACCGGACACTCCTTCTATTGGAAATGGATCGGTCCAAAGAGTTAAGGTAGAAGAGTCCACTCGGCATAGATGGGTTAAAGTTTGAGATGTATAAGAGGGGTAGCCAGATCAGTAGCTTTCTTATTATACAATGAACACAAGGCCTTGAAGAGGCACTGCTAATGAGTAAAAGATAATGGTGCCCCATAGCCTTGTGACTGTTGGAGTGATAGGAGTTAGAAGCCCATCATGTCTTGGGCTACAGTATGAAAGGGGACCCAATCCTCTCTCCTGTCTTTAATCCTTCCCCAAAGGATACATATTCACTGCTGGGTGAACAGAGTTTTTCAGTTGATGCTCTGAGCTGGGCTCTTAACCAAAACCTTGAGTTTTATGTTCAAGTTAGAACCCACATATACTTTGATGCAGAATTGAGAATTATCTCAGGTTTTCACCGAATACACACCAATCAAAAGGGATTCAGTACGAGGAACATGCAAAAAGTTCTGTCACTTATAGGCTTCCTTAGTTTTATCCAAGGTATATTTTAAAATGCTTCACTGCACTTGAATGGTGTGTTGAATAGCTAACGATACCCGTTTATTTCGTGTAAATTGCTTATTAAATGCCGCATTAGGCTTAATATAGATTCAAAGCATATTAAAAGATATTTAATGAATTGTGTGGTATATATGGACCTCAGACCATTTCAATGCGCACAGTTTTTAGGTGAGTTAAAGCTTTTAAAGCTGGGAAATTTTCTGTTGAAGATGATACTCGTCCTTTAAGGCCTAAAATCTCTGTTACCAAGGCTAACATAGCTGCAGTAAAGATTGTGGTCAAACAGGATGCGCAATTGTCTGTCTAAGATATAGCTAGTTGTACTGGCATATCAGAAGGCAGTGTGCAAAAAATTCTGAAAAAGCGTTTGGACCTGAGAAAGGTTTGCGCTAGGTGGGTACCTCATTTGCTCACTGAGGAGCAAAAGACACAACGCCTTAAATGTGCCCGGGAACTTTTGAAAACATACAAAGGCTGTAATAGTCGGGTTATTTCTAACTTGCTAACAGGTGATGAAACCTGGGTGCACATGTTTGAGCCACAAAGAAGGGCTGATAATAAGCAATGGAAGCGAAAAGATCAAAAACGCCCATGTATTGCCAAGAGAACCATAAGTTTGAAAAAGATGTACGCAATTTTCTTTAATCCAAGTGGCCCAGTCGTTCAAATGCCTTGTCCATCTGGTCATAGAGTCACTGGCCGCTTCTACAAGAATTCTGTACTGAAGAAAGTGAAAGAGTTTTACAATAAGAAATGACCAAGTCCACCTTTTACATGACAATGCCTCTCATAAGTGTGAGGTTGTTAAGTCTTTTTTGGCTTCTGAAAAGGTGAAAGGTTTTAAACCATCCACCTTATTCACCTGACCTAAGTCTCTGTGACTTCTTTTTATTTCCAAGGCTTAAGAAAATGCTTTCTGGAAATAAGTATACGTCTAGAAGTTCTCTTGGCAGCGCTATTTATCAGTGTCTCCAACAGATACCAAAAGAAGACTATTTATCTGCTTTTTGTGACTGGGTAAAAAGGTTACAAAATGTGTTTCAGTAAAAGGGGAATACTTTGAAGGTTTGTAAAAAAAATCTGTTTGATAAAACGTAGCACTGGAGTAGTACAAACCCAGTGACAAAACTTTTTGCAGGACCCTCGTAGAGTATCCACTTTTGAATCGAGAGGCTGTGGTGTCAGTCCCCAGCTGCATGGTACAAAAGACTTATAAAATTGGCTCTTTTGCTTGGTGCTCAGCAGTAGGAAGAAAAACTAGAATTCATTGTACTGGTGTCAGTATTATGTAACTGTTAATAGAATTGAGTCTGTATTTCTGGGGCATAATACTCCAATGAGGATACACTATAAAAGAGCTTCCTCCCGTCACATCCAAACACCATCATAGTGTGACTGAAAGATTGTCAGGTGACAATAAACCTTAGCTAATGCAATCTCCACTTCAACAAATCCTCTTTTTATACCCCACCAGTATTATGGTATTACGTTGGCTGTCCGTGTGTCCGTCCATCAATCTGTCTGTTGTATGTCAGTCCGTCCATATTTTCATTTCTGGATGATAACTTGAGTAAATGTCAGTGGATTTTCACCAAACTCGATGTTTGCGTTGATATTGTGGAGATCAGGATTGGGATTGTTAATGGGCAAATTTCGTCAATTTTTGACAGAGTTATCAATCGATTTTCACCAAACTTGGTGTGTGCATTAATATTGTGGTGATCTGCTTTAGGATTGCTGATAGGCGAATTTTGTCAATTTTTGACCGAGTTATCTGCCCAGGACAAGTATTTTCATTTCTGGATGATAACTTTACTAAATATCAATGTATTTTCACCAAACTTGGTGTGTGCATTGATATTATGGACATCTGCTTTGGAATAGCTAATGGTAGAATTTCATCTGTTTTAGACAATATTGTGGAGGTCTGTTTTGGGATTGCTCATCGGCAAATTTTGTCCATTTTTGACTGAGTTGCCCACGACATGATAATGGCGAGGTATTATCGTTTCACGTTTTATTGTGAGTATTCTTGGTTTTAAAAATATCAAGAAAAAGAAAAAAAAAATCCTATGATTGTACTTATAATTCTGTAATAATGTTAAAAATTGTACTATAACAAAAAGTTTAAAAAAAAATAATAAAAAATAAATAATCATGTCAGAAATTATAGTATTATGAAAAAAAAAAAAGTTTTTGCATAATTATTATTTTCTCCCTCTTTTCAGAGTACAAACTGGTAGGATTCATCAGTCATATGGGAACATCAACCATGGTGGGTCATTATGTATGCCATATTCTCAAGGACAACAGATGGGTGATATTTAATGATGAAAAAGTGGCTCTTTCAGAACATCCACCAATGGATTTAGCCTATTTATATTTATATAAAAGAGTGTGAATGTTGTGATCATCAAGACTTTAACCGGCTGGATTTATGTACTAGTAGATAAAATTTTATAATACATTTTTCTTACTTTTTACTTTAAAATAGGGCTTGACATTTCATGTGAATCATGTCCAAGGGAGATGATTCACATGAAATATCAAGCACTATTTTCTGGAGGGAAAAATCAGTAAAATCATTTGACATCTGCTAATTTCTCCATGAGCATGCCTGTGAATAAATACGAGCTTTCTCATGCAAACAGTTTTGCCCCCACTATTCAAAGAATGGTGGAAAGGGCATATAGTGTTACCCCTGTCCATCCATCTATCCATTTCCAAGATGGCGTCAGCAATTTGCACTGAAGTTTTTCAGGCATTAGCATTTTGCGTTTATGTTTTTTTCAAGTGGGGGCATCTGTGTCCTTTGCACACATTTCTATTTATTTCATAGTTAGACAGTAATGATCCAGATTAACCAGCCATATCTCCAGAGAAGGTTGTATACAGAGGCTTAATTTTGTTGTTTCAGTATTATTGACAAAATTAATGCCTCAACTGGAGCATTTTCTGAGCATTTCTGTGGTTTCATCAATGCCTCTTCTGTTGGCCAGCTGACCCTACAGCATAAATCTTTATCATATGATATCACTATTATATAGTGGATACTGTCTTGTCATAAAAATCATAGCACCACACTCTAAATAACACTTGGTTACTGACACTTAACATCATCACATTGTCCATGACAATGTTATGTTTTCTTTTAAAAGTTTCGTAGTTCAGTTTCTAAGGCTATAAAATAAAGTTTAAAAGTTGTATAATAGAATCTTACCTTTGTGGTCATTTCATTCATTTCATATGAAATAACCACTCCTCTAAGATCCACTATTTCTGATAAGGGTCCTGCCAAGCGAAAATGTTTTCAGGGCCAGGTTTCACAATCATTCCACAGGCATAAGTTTCTGTCTGAAATAAGAACATATAAAATAAAATGTGAAACTTAATACCCCATCATTATCATGTCGTGGGCAGATGACTGTGTAAATAATTCAGGAAATTTGCCAATGAGTTATCCCAATTCAGGCGGGCCCCCGTAGCCTAGTGGATAAGAGAGTTGACTCTTAATCCATTAGGTTTCTCACCTCTGTGGTTCGAGCCTAGCTCGGGTCATATGTGGGAAAGCCAAGTTCTGCTTACGGATGGTCAGGTGGTTTTTCTCCGGGTACTCCGGTTTTCGCCCACCTTCGATGAACGATCGGCTCGATATAAGTGAAATATTCTTGAAAGGGCCGAAAACCCCAAATCAAAAAAAAATAAAAATCCCAATTCAGATTTCTACAATATCAATACACATACCAAATTTGGTGAAAATCCATTGCTATTTACTCAAGTAATTGTCCTAAAACTAAAATACCTATATTTTTCAGGTAGATAATGTAAAAATTTGACGAAATTTGCCCATTAGCGATCCCAAAGCAGATCTCCACAGTATCAATGCACATACCAAGTTACATGAAAATCCTACAATATTTACTAAAGTTATCCTCCGGAAATTATAATACGGACGTGCGGTGGGCAGATAACTCTGTCAAAGAGTGACAAAATTTGCCCATCAACAATTCCAAACCAGATCTCCACAATATCAATGCACATACCAAGTTTGGTGAAAATCCATTGATATTCACTAAAGTCATCATCCAGAAACGAAAATGTGGACATGTCACAGGCAGATAACTCTGTCAGAAATGACAAAATTTCCCCATTAGCAATCCCAAACCAGAGCTCCACATTATCAATGCACACACCAAGTTTGGTGAAAATCCATTGACATTTATTCATGTTATCTGTTCAGGGATTGGTTTAAATCTCTTACAGAATTATTGGCTATTGTAGGTCATCTCTTTGAACAGAGGAGGCCTTAATCAGAATCTTCTGATGCACAGATTGATTCTGATCATTGCTGTTCACACAATCACACAAGGATCCTTTTCTCATAATGCAAACCATTTACATAGGAAGCCCTTCTTATATGGAGAGATGTGATTTAGTATATCTTTTTTATTCTGAGTTTTGTAACACACAGGCCAGAGCAGATGGTGTAGACCCAGATTAGTCACCCATGAACAAGACATTTACCCTATAAGCCACTCATCCAGTAGCGTTTAGATTCCCCACCAAGAAGTAATACGGATTTGTTCAGAAGTTTAGGGGAAGGTTGGCAAGGAGAAGATGTCCCAAGACCTATGTTAATGCCCTTGCTGGTTTTAGTTTTCTTTATTGTTTCTGCATGACATATTGTACAGTGAACCCTCTTTACAATGACAGCATTTGTTCCCAAAGACGTTGCCATTAAAATGACTTTGCTTTTGTACAGAATACTTAATGAGCAGATTCATATGTAAGAAAGGTCTTGTTTTGTTCTTACTCCCTCATAGAACATATGTTTTGGATATTTGTTAGAATTGCCTCAGTGAGGCAATTCTAACAAATATCCAAAACATGTTTCTTTAAATTATTAAATACAATACTCTTGCATAGTTTGTGACTAATTGTTACCTCCTAAGCAAAGGTTTTGTAACAGTCAAATTGTCATTATAATGAATTTTGTCGTTGTATCGAATGTTGGTATAAAGAGGGTTGTCTGTACTATATTCATCCTAATTACTGGGACATTAATTCCCTACTAGACTTATCCTAAAATTGTAAACATGCCAATTTTTACGTTTATGCAAATTTTGAAATATGTTTAAACCACATTCTTAACAAGTCTGTTTGACTACCTGTTTAGGAGCCGGCCTTGGTTGCACAGTTGGATGCGCTTCCAACCGGTGATCAGGAAGTTGCGGGTTTGACCCCGGCCGTGTCAGCAACATTCTTTCAGGGAGATTGATCATGAAATATTTTCTACAATCATTCCCTTCCACTGATTCAAGAAGGGCAGTTGTCAGTTTCTGGCGAAAGAATGTGCACGATACTGGTCAACCGCTAAGAGGACGAAGCCTGCCCGGTAAACGTGGTTTGGTAAACTGACCATGCTCGACATGACCCATTTGTGTTGACTGGGCTGTAAAAACTGGACATAAACAAAAACCTGTTTAGGAGTCTAAAAATTGGTGGATGAATGGCAAACAGTGTAGATCCTGATCAAATGCCACAGAATGCCTTTCGGGTTCAGTACTTAGAGTTATTGCGGTATTTCTTGTTTATGACATGGCTTATGTGATAGAATGTGGCAGTCATCGTGTATTTGATGCATGAAATTTACTTTTGTTATTTTTTAAATGCATTAAATTAAAGATAAATAAAAGCAACATTGTTTTACTGTTGAGCAGACTTATACTTAACTCCATGTATGTCACTGGACTCATTGACAGAAGCAAGTTCAGTTGTACACTTAACTCTTAAAGCACCAATCACAACTGCAGCAGATAACATTTAGATTTTATTTTGATTTTTTTTTTTTTTTTTTTTTTTTTTTTTCAGAGAAAATAACACTTGCCATTTTAAGTGACTTGTCTTTTTTTTAGACAATTCACATGAAATGTCGTTTATTTTCTCTGAAAAATGAAAGAATTGAAAATGTTGTCTGCTGCAAAGAGGGGAGGGATGTCCATAACCCTTTTTCTGCCCCTTAACAAAAGTCTTCATTTTTTGCTGATACATTACCTATAGTGTCCCTTTTACTAAAACCATATTGATTATGCAACCTAAGCCCTATTTGGAGTAACATTATCATGAAAGTGGGTGGGGAAATCCAGTATGAACCTGAGGTACCATATCTTAAACAACATTTCTCTAAAGAGATGACTAAGTTTTGGTGACCTTGATCTTATTTTCAAGGTCACAGGGGCTGTGTGGGATTGTCAAAAAGGCAGGTGCCTATTAGGTTATTTTTATGTTACTTAACTAAAGTCTTCATTTTATCCTAATATATTGCCTAATACCTTTTAAATTCACCAGAAGACGAAGTGCTCATTGCGAGCTATTGTGATCGGTCATTATCCATCGTCCATTGTCTGCCGTGCTCGTGATGCATCAACAATTTGCTATAAATGACAACTTCTCCTAAACTCCAGGGCCGATTTCAAACTTCACAGGAATGTTGCCTAGGTGATGCCCTACCAGAAATGTCAAAATTGTTCCACATCAGTGAACAATGGCCGCTAACTTGACAGGTATGTATCCTATGTGTCTCGCTTCCAAAATAGCTAAAATTGTTCCGCATCACGAACAAGATGGCCACCAGAGCTAAGAATTGAAAACCCTTTAAATGACAGCTCCTCCTACATCATTGGGCCAATTTGAATCAAACTTGACAGGCATGTTGCCTCTTCATCTCTCTACCAAAATAGCTAAAATGGCTTTGCTCTAATGAAAAAGATGGTTACAGAGCTAAAAATAGAAACAGCTTTAAATGACAACTCTTCTTAAACCATTTGTCTAATTTTGATCAAACTTGACAAGAATGTTGCCTAGGTGACTCTTTACCAAAATAAATGAACAAGATGGCTGCAAAGCGCAAAGCAGAAAATCTTTAAAAGGAAACTATTGCTGCACCCTAGGGCTAATTTCAAATATCTTGATACAGTTTAATAAGGGTCATGTGGAGTCAGACAGTGAAACCCAGGTGAGCAATTTTGGGCTATCTTGACCCTCTCATATACTAGAAGCATTATGGTTTTACAACGTAAGTTACTGATCTGGAGTAACATAATCATGAAAGTGGGTGGGGTAATTCATTAAGAACCTAATATATCATATAAAAAGTATGAACCTAAAGCCTATAAACTGTGTGTCTCTTTTAAAAGTTGCCACATCAAGTTATACCAACTTCCATTTGTTGGACTAATTCCTCAATATCTGTTTTACATTTTCCCTTTCAAGTAAAATATTAAGTCTGCAGTAATTCTTCCAAGAAAACCTCTGATTTATGTTATTTTTGCATCATGGTATTCACAAAATCCTAGCCTATCTATGGAACCAATTTCTGAATTCTTTTAATACTTACTTGAATATAATGTCAGTAGGCTCCACATGACCCTTATTAAAATGTATCAAGATATCATCAAAACAAACATTCTCATGTTTGATTGAAATTGGCCAGAGGGTTTAGGAGGAGTTGTCGTGTAAAGATGTTTTTTTCTACTTTTAGCTCTGATGGCCATCTTGTTCGTTGAAGTGGAGCCGTTTTAACTTCTTTAGTAGAGAGTCACCTAGCAACATTCTTGTGCAGTTTGAGTTAGCAATAGTCTTTTGAAGTTTGATTTAAATTAGCCCAAATGTGTAGGAGAAGTTGTAATGTAAAGATTTTTTTTTTTTTATCTCTGGTGGCCCTCTTGTTCATTGGAGTGAAACCATTTTAGCTACTTTAGTAGAGAGACACCTTGGCAACATTCTTATGAAGTTTGATTAAATTGGCCCATGATGTGGGAGAAGTTGTCATTTAAAGTGTTTGTCTATTTTTAACTCTGGCTGCTGTCTTATTATTGGAGCAAAACCAGTAGTTAGTCATTTAGACAACATTCCTGTAACTCCTAGCCTATCTCTGGAACCGATTCCTGAATTCTTTTAAAACTTACTTGAATATAATGTCGGTAGGCTCCACATGACCCTTATTAAAATGTATCAAGATATCATCAAAACAAACATTCTTATGTTAAGGGTTTAGGAGGAGTTGTCATGTAAAGACTTTTTTTTTTTCTTTTTTTTTTTTTTTTTTTTTTTTTTTAGCTCTGGTGGCCATCTTAATCACTGGAGCGAAACCGTTTTAGCTGTTCATTAGAGAGACACCTTGGCAACATTCTTATAAAGTTTTTTAAATTGGCCCAATGATATGGGAGGAGCTGTCATTCAAAGTGTTTGTAAATTTTTAACTCTGGCAGCTGTCTTGTTCATTGGAGCAAAATCATTTCTACTATTTTGGTAAATAGACCCCTAAGCAACGTGCCTGTGAAGTTTGATTGAAATTGGCTGAATGATATAGGAGGAGTCATTTAAAGCTTTTTCTATTTTTAGCTCTGGCAGCCAGTATTTTCATTGGTGTGGAACAATTTATCTATTTTGGTAGAGAGTCATATATATAGGCAATATTCCTGTGAAGTTTGACTGAAATTGGCCCAGGAGTGTAAGAGAAGTTGTCATATATGGCAAATTGTTGATGGAGCATGATGCACAACACACAACACACAACGGACATTGACCAATCAAAATAGCTCGCAATGAGCATTTCATGCTCGGGAGAGCTAAAAAGATATTGGCAATGTATTAGGAGAAAATGAAGACTTTTGTTAAGAAGCATAAAGATTAGTCTAATGGGCACCTGCTTTTTAGCTCACCTGTCACATAGTTACAAGGTGAGCTTTTGTGATCACATTTTGTCTGTCATCCGTGTGTCTGTAAACAATTTCTTCAAATAACATCTCCTCCTAAACCACTGATTGGATTTTGACCAAACTTCATAGGAATGATCCTTGGTTGGTCCTCTTTCTAAGTTGTTCAAATGGTTCTGGTCCATTGCACATCTAGGTCACAAGCTAAAAATAGATTTTTTAACTGAAAAATTAAAAAAAAATTTCTTATCTTAAACCAGAAAGCCCAGGTCTTTGATATTTGGTATGTAGCTTCATCTAGTGGACTTCTACCAAAGTTTTTCAAATTACAGCCCTGGGGCCAAAAATGGCCTCATTCCGGAGGTCACTTGTTTTACATAGACCCATATAGGGAAAAACTTTAAAAATCTTCTTGTCTGAAAGCAGAAGGCCCAGGCCTTTGATATTTGATACATAGTTTCACCTAGTGGACCTCTATCAAAATTGTTCAAGTTACTGCCTTGGGGCAAAAAATGGCCCCATCCTGGTGGTCGACATGTTTTTCATAGACTTATATAGAGAAAACATTTAAAAGTCTTATTGTCTGAAACCAGAAGGCCCAGATCTTTGAAATTTGGTACACAGCTTCACGTAGTGGCCCTCTGCCAAGATTGTTCAGATTATAGCCCTGGGCCAAAAATGGCCGCGCCCCGGGGCCGCATGTTTTACATACACATATATAGGACAAAACTTAAAATATCTTCGTCTGAAAGTGCAAGGCCTAAGCCTTTGATATTTGGTATGTAGAATTGCTTAGAGGTCCTTTGACATGAGTGTTCAAATTATGCCCCTGTGGTGAAAAGAGGCCCCACCCACAGGGGTGGGATGGGGTGTTTGGCTACTTGTTTTACATAGAGCAAAAAGCCATTGGCAATGATTAGGCCTAGGACTACCAAACTATATTTTGCTTAGTGCTTTAAGGGATAAGATTACATACAGACAACACTTTTTATACTGACACAAGATACAATGGAAAAATTCATTATAATGACAATTTCACTGTCATGAAACCTTCAAGATTATTTTGAAGTCAAATTTGGGTCATATTGACTCATCATCTTAAAGGCGTGATGTTTATACACCAAATATATTTATAAATAGAAGATAAAATCTCTGTACTGTGGACTATAGGTCACTTTGACCTACATTTATTTTGAGGTCAATACTGAAGGATAATTGAAAGTATGGTGTTTATATGTGAAATACTTTACAAGATAAAAGACAAAATCACTGGATTGTGAAATATAGGTCACTGACCTAAATTTTATTTTAAGGTCAAACTTTGGGTCATACCGACTCATAATCAGAAAGTGATGTTAACACATGAAATAGTTTTCAAGATATAAGGCAAAATCACTGCACTGTGAAATATAGGTCGCTGTGACCAACATTTAGTTTGCAGTCCGATGTCAAACAATACTGAAAGCTAATCTATAAACATGATGTTTATACATGAAATAATTTTCCAGATGTGAGGCAAAATGACTAGACTGTGAAATATAGGTCAGTGTGACCTACATTTATTTTGAGGTCAAACTTCAGTAGTACTCACTCATAATCAGAAGTATGGTGTTTATATATGAAGTACTCTTCAAGACATAAGGTAAAATCTCTAGACCTTGAAATGTAGGTCACTGACCTACATTTATTTTGAGGTCAAACTTTGGGTTGTAATCAATAAGTATGGTGTTTATACATCAAATACTCAAGATATAAGATAAATTACTTGACCTTGAAATATAGGTCAATGTGACCTGCACTTTTTTGAGGTTAAACTTTGACTCTTAATTTTAAAGTGTGATGTACATGAAATACTCTTCAAGATTTAAGGCAAAATCACTGGACAATAAAAAAGTTTCAAGATAAAAGGCAAAATCACTGGAACATGAAAAATAGGTCATGCTGATTTTCACTTCATACCCTACAAGTTAATGCCAGCCTCAGTGGCTCAGTTGAACGCACGTTCGACTAGTGATCTGGAGATTGCTGGCTCAACATCATTCTTTTGTGGAGATTGGTTATAAAATATTTTCTGTGGTCATTCTCTCCCATCCGCTAATTCAAGAAGGGCAGTTGTCAGTTTCTGGCGAAAGAATGTGCACATTACTGGTTAGCCTGGCCAGAAAAAAGTGTGCTTAGGTAAACTGACCCATTGGGTTGACTGGGCCATATAATCTCAAGATAAACAAACCTACAAGTCAATGTCACAAGGCTGACCGATAAGTTGTTTTCGTATTAGAAAAGTAAAAAAAAAAACAAAAAAAAAAAACACTTTTTACAGGTGTTCTTGATTTTGACCTCTAGCCCCACCAGGGGCATGGAAAGTAGGGTCTCTGTTATGGAATGAAAGCCGACCTAGGGTATTAATGATCCAAATATGAATGCTTCCTGATAAGCGGTTGTCGAGATATGAACTTATGAAAAACTTGAACATAAAGCTTTTAAGTAGTGTGACAGGAACACAGATGCGAAGGCAACTGTAGACATGATCATTCAGAGGACTAGGGTGACTACAATAGCTGTCCATGTACTCTGTACAGGGTCGGCCTCGGTGGCTCAGTTGGATGCGCCGCCGTCCGACTGAAGACCAGGATATCGCGGGTTCAACCCCCCCCCCCCCCCCCCCCCCCGAGGTCGGCAACATTCTTTCGTGGAGATTGATCACGAAATATTTTCTACGGTCATTCTCTCCCTTCAGCTGATTCAAGAAGGGCAGTTGTCAGTTTCTGGCGAAAGAATGTGCACAATGCTGGTTAACCTCTTAGAGGACTAAGTCTGCCCAATAAACGTGTGGTTAGATAAACTGACCGCTCTCGACATGACCCCATTGGGTTGACTGGGCCGTAAAACCTCAACACAAACAAACTCCGTACAGGCCAGCTAAAAATACACACCTTAGTTACTCTAAACATTCAGTCACTGTAACTCTCACTTGTCTTAACCCTTATCATGCTGAATAAATGAAGATGCCACACTCGCTTCCAATTTTCAGCCAATTCAGGATGTTGATATAAATTCACGTACTGAATAACAAACAGTGCATATTCAGATCAGTTGGCTTCTTCAGAAGCCAACTGATCTGGATCTGCATTGTTTGCAAAGGCAGGGTTTATCTGGGTTCAGCAGGACAAGGGTTAAAATTCAAATGAAAGAGTCCATTTGACTAGCTAGTGATGTCAAAAATGCTAAGAGGCAAACAGTGTAGACCCTAATCAAACTTGCTCCTTGTACTGTCTGCATAGGTATGATTGTTTACAGTGAATACAGTACATAAAACGGCAGGAAACTATATTTGATTGACCTTTAAAAGGCTGATCGCAACTGCAGCAGACTATATTTAGTTGTTGTTTTTTTGGGGGGGGGGTTTGTGTGTGTGAGGGGGGGTGGTTTTTTTTTTTTCAAAGAAAGTAATGTGTGACATTGCATGTGAATCATGATATGCCTAGCAAACAATCCCCATGAAATGCCAAGTCTTATTTCCTCTAAAAAATAATAAAAAAAGATACAGACTGTCATCTGGTACAACCTTGCTCAGCACTTTAAGGGTTAAAACAATGGGCTCAATAAAATTATTGCAAAAGAGAAAAAGACAACAGATTTATTATTTCCTTTTGTTTATTCTCAGATTATCACTATAATAATCATATCATACAAATGAACACATCTGATCATCAACAAATAGCAACTAAAGGCCTCGGAATATAAGCACAGAATGAAGACAAACAAGATGGTGCATTGCAGTCTGATCAGTATCTTTCCTGAATATCATATTTACCCCAAATATTCATTCAAATGAACTCTTTCACTGCCATAGGCGCTAATAATAGGCTTTTGCAAACAGCATAGATCCAGATGAGATAATGAGCCGTCTCATCTGGATCTACGCTGTTTGACATTCGGTCCTTCAACTTGACATACAAACTTCTTTCCAAGCAATAGTTTAAAACAAAAAAAATAATAAAAAACAGACGACACAAATGTCGTCTGAAATTGTCGTCTGAAATTTGGCAGCGAAAGAATTAAGGGGAATGAATACCCTTTCAGGAGAGGGAAGGCAAGTCATTTTTATTTTGTTTTAGAGAGAATAAGGCTTGACATTTCATCATGTGAATAGTCTGCCTTTCAAATAAAATGCCATATCTTATCTTTGAAAAAAAAAAAAGAAACAGAATGTCATCTGCAACAATTTTGGTACGCATTCCATTTGTTAAAATGAAAAACAGACAAGATCCTGACCAGAGAGCATAAGCAAGTTTTGTGTTTTTACAGCAGTAGATATAGCACGACATCCTTTTTGCTGATCCCCAGCCCAACTACATTCTAAGATATAGTCCAGAAAGCTACAAGAGACTGATCATGATTGAGACTCGTCTAAAAAAAATTGGAAGTTTTATGGGGCATGGAGAGACCTCCAAGGGAAACAACCAATATCAAAACATTTGCCTCCCTTCACATGAGGGACTATTAAAGAGTTGCACCCAGTTTTCAAAAGTTTCAAATGCTAGAGAGGCAACCTGTTGACTTGTCAAAATGGCTGCATAATCTTTCAGGTGTATCAGTCCACATAACGGGCCCCCGTAGCCTAGTGGATAAGAGAGTTGACTCTTAATCCATTAGGTTTCTCACCGCTGTGGTTCGAGCCTCGCTCGGGTCATATGTGGCTAAGCCAAGTTCTGCTTACGGATGGTCAGGTGGTTTTTCTCCGGGTTCTCCGGAGGTGGTCGGGTGGTGCGAAGGTGCTGTGTATCTTACATCACCGGGGCGTCCAACTGATATTGGCTTACAGTTGGGCAAGGCCTGCTATCCTTGTAGTGGGTAAGGGTAGAGGGGGAATGTTTTTATTTCTTCTGTTTCTTCACTTTCATTCCTGTTCCTCTTTCTTCCCTGTCCCTCTCTTTCATCTCCTCTACTCTCTTCTATCTCTTTTCTCCCTTTCTCCGGGAGACGACACAAAATGACCCTCAAGGGTTGACGTGTCGTTAAACCCCAACACAATCAATCCGGGTTCTCCGGTTTTCGCCCACCTTCGATGAACGATCGGCTCGATATAAGTGAAATATTCTTGAAAGGGCCGTAAAACCCAAATCAAAAAAAAAAAAAAAAAAAAAAAAAAAAGTATCAGTCCACATAAGGAAACCAAAGAACCTATGATCCTGTAGTTCACCTGAGACATTTGTTCTGAGCAAGTTTATGGTAACAATTTCAAAGAATGTCATATGGGTATGGTAGCCAGTACAGTTTGAAAACCCTTATGTCTGTGTATCCTTGAGTAACTTGATATGAAAATTTGACAAAACAAATATTTCAAATAAAATATCGCTTTGATAATCAAAGTGACATACCATCAAGGGTCTGTGCCTTCTAGTTTTGCATAAGATTTTTTTAAAGGTTTTCCCAGCATGAGACTATTTAAAATAAGTGACCCTTGGGGCCGGGCCTTTTTTGAGATCAGGGCTATAATATGAACAATCTGGGTAAAAGTCCACTAGATAAAACTAAGTACCAAATGACAAAGGCTGAAGCCTTCTACTTTCACACGGGAAGATTTTTAAAGTTTTTCTCCATACTAGTCTATAGAAGACAGGCGACCTCCAGGATGGAGCCATGCTGACCCCAGAGCCATAATTTGAACAATCTTGGTAAAGGCCCTCTAGCTGAAGCTACATTCCAAATACCAAAGGTCTGTGTCTTCTAGTTTTTAGACAAGATTTTTAAAGTTTCTCCTTAAATGAGACTATGTAAAATAAGTAACCCCACAAGGCCATTTTTTAACTCAGAGCTGTAATATGAACAATCATGGTAAAGGTACATCAACTTAAACTAAGTACCAAATGTCAAAGGCTGAGGCCTACTTTCACACAGGAAGATTTTTAAAGTTTTTCCCCATATTAGTCTATGTATGACAAATGACCTCCAGGATGGAGCCATGTCAACCCAAGGGCCATAATTTGTAACCTTGGTAAAGGCCCTCTAGCTGACGCTACATATCTAATATCAAAGGTCTGAGCCTTAGTTTACTAGAGCAAGTGAAAGGGTTAACAGACCGAATCACTGATGGAAGCACAGACAGACGGAAGGACGGACAGATGAGCGAACAGACGGAACTGACAAAACTATATACCCCTTTGGCATACGAAGGCATACTTCGTATGTCAGGGTCTATTAAGCAAGAATTTCCTTTTCAGATGCCTTTTCAAAATATTGATTGCCAGTGAGGCCAGAATTAAGAACCAACTATTTCAGATTTCTAGCTTTTCGGACTATCCCCAGTCACACAAGAATGGTGTCAAATGGATCATCTATCCCCTAAATATCACAAACATCTGATCCCATAAATATAAATTAATAATAAAATATTGCACAAAAATGCTCAGTTCCACATAGCAGAACTTGATTTAAAGCACAAATAATACTCTATACACACATTTATGGTCTCACTACATTAAGTTTACTTGAGACTTGCATCATTTGCCTAATAAAGGGCCTCTTTCCATTGCATCTGGATCTACAAACATTTATATTGTTCTGCTTTAATTGCAGTTCCAATACAAATTTATGAAAATTCATCAACTGATTCATGAGATATCAAGCATACATGAAACTTGCATTAATTTGACATTATTTCTTGTGCGATGGCCTTGAAATTGAGTAATGGTCACAAAAATCTAATTAACTTCAAAGTGTGTTCCAAAGATGAATCCCTGCAAGTCTGATGAAAGACACACAACTGCCTGTCAGAAGAGACCTGCACACAAGAAACTATCATGCTAATGCTATCTCGACCGAAAACAATGTCCTCCTTCACCTCTGGTGCAAGGACATAATAACAGACTTGTCCATTTTACTGATAGAAGACTTCATTTTCTTTATTCAGGGATAAAATTCACATTTCACACTATTCACAGAACTGCATACATGAAGGCTTGATTCATTTTTAACACAGAGATAAGTACACCACAACCTCTTTTATAACACTATTGTTGGGGTCCATAGCATACACCGTGTTAAACAACCGTGTTATATTCAAACAAAAATGTATAGATTATATTGAAAAATGACCATTTATGGTCATTTTTCAATATAATCTATATATTTTTGGGATCAATCTTTGAACCGTTTTATATCCAAAACCATGTTATAACAAACCGTGTTATAAAGAAGTTGAAGTGTACATGTATCATTCCATTATTATGGTTAATGGTTAGTTTATAAAGTCAATATTCATCAGATTTTAAACAGAAATTAGCAGATAGCATTTTGAAATACCTGGCTTGGTATTTTATTTGAAATGTGTCTTAAGGTGAATAAGAAAGTTTTTGGTAAGCAAGTTTTTGTCACTCTTTTAAAAGGGAGACAATTCAAGCATGCCTTCTTTCATGACATAAGAATCCATTCTCAAAGGAGTCTATTCTTAAAGGAAAGAATTTGTTCCCTTGAGACTTCTTCTACAGTGAACCCTCGTTACAACGACAGCATTTGTTTCCAAAGATGTTGCCATTAAAATGAAAATGCTGTTGTAAAGAATGGACAGAATGATATGTAAGAAAGGCCTTGTTTTAGTCTTATTTCCTCAAAGAATATATGTTTTGGATATTTGTTAGAATCACCTCAGTGAGGCAATTCTAACCAATATCCAAAACCTATGTTACTTGAAGTTTTAATGCAATATTCTTGCATAATTTCTTATTAAATGACACCTCTTGAGCGAAGTTTTTGTGACATTCAAATTGGTATTATAACGAATTTTGTCATTGTATAGAGTGTCGGTATAAAGAGGGTTGACTATAAGAATCCCTGCGAAAATGGGCTACTCTGGAAGCAAATTCTTTTCTTTATGAACAGACTCCTTGAGAATGGCTGCAAATATTTTCAGATCAGAGCAGCCGCCATTGCAGATGTATGATTTCACCATTAGGGATACGTGTATTTTCAATAAAATGCCATGTCTTATTCAGGGAAAAAAGAGAAATATTTCATTCTTTTTTTCATAAGGTTTTCATTAGACCAGAATAAAGAATTTCCATAATATCACAGTCATGTACTGTATCTATCCTAAATACTGGGACACCTTAACTAAGATTTATTCTACTACCAGTTGATGCATTTAAAAACTGCTTTATGAATGGCACAGTGCAGACCGAGATCAGATGCTGCAGCCTGCAGCATCTGATCTGGACCTACACTGTTTGTTCAGGCCTCAGTCCTAATACTTAGGGTTATTAACACAGATCACTTCCAGACTTTCACTACTCCATTTTTAGAAGCGGTAAGCACCAGACACTGTGAAGCTTGACATATATTGACATCAGTTATTATGTCAATGTGTCCCTGTGGGGCTGCCTCTGGTCCCCGCCGTGGAACATCCTCTGTGCTCATCTGCTTCTTCGCATAGGTTTCTTCAATCACTTCTGTTCCCTCAACCAGTCGTGATCTATGGAAAAAAGACAAATGGATTAGTATGAAATTAACCTTGGCTCACTTGTTATATTAGTATGTTTGATTACTTGGAATAGTTCATAGAAATGCGTACTCATGCAAATAACCTCAGATTAACCCAACAGCTGCAGATTTTCAAGACAAGAATTGATATTTTCATTACTTATCTACACATTAGAATTGCCTTGTCACAACAAGTATAATGAAAACCCACAAACCATTCTGGCAGAGATTTCATGAAAGATTTTATCTTCAACCTTTAGTGATAATCACAACTACAGCAGACAAAACTTTGAAATATTTTTTTTTTTTTCCAGAGAAGAGAAGATTTGACATTTCATGTTAATCAGCTGCCTAGCAGATGATTCACATAAAATATCATGTCTTATTTTCTCTGAAAAATAATAAAATCAATTCTAAAAATAATAAAATCAATTCTAGAATGTCATCTGCTATAAAATGCTTAGGGCTTTAAAGGTTAATAAACAAAATTATATGTAAACAAATACCTGTAACTGACTGCTGTCTGTTGTGTGGGATCTCCAGCAGCCCCAGCCATAATGAAGGAATTAGAGGGATAGTTTAAATCCCAGAACCGGACCCTCATGTCTGACCCTCCTGTAAGCAGGAATGTATTACTGTCTGTCACACCAATATGCATGCCATATATAGCATGGGGACTCTCCTGAAATGAGACCAAACAAATGTAGATCTGCTGCAGAAAAAACAGTATCTCAAAGGTAGATATGAGGGGGATCAAGATTTTTTTTCTCCATGAAAATGTAGTCAAACAAATTTGGGGCCATAGAAATTTGTTCTACACATGGGGAGTGTGAGCCACTGACGGTTAATCATAGCACAAGGTCAGGAGGCAAAACTTGGATAATTTAGGGATGTCGTTTTAATCTTCTATAAAATAATGGTATGCTGAATAGCAATGAGATGATTTGAGCCACTGAGGGTTAATCATAGCACAAGGTCAGGAGGCAAAACTGGGATAATTTAGGAATGTCTTTTTAATCTTCTATAAAATAATGGTATGTTGAATAGAAATGAGATGATTCTAATGAGAAAACACAACACAGTCGAACCTCAATAACTCAAACACCAATGGCTCGTTTACCATGGTTATTTCAAACTTGTTTTTGAGTCTCTACAAAATTCTTCCGATAGCTCAAGAAAACAAATATTTAGGGAAATTGTCTTATTTTGTCATGAAATTGTATTGTGTGTACTCATTAGAATTGCCTCATTGAGGCTATTCTAATGAGTACACTCAACATACAATTATTGTGTAGAAAATTGAAAAGATTTCCCTAGATTATCACTATTTGCTTCCTGATCTGGCACCATTATTAACCATCAGTGGCTCGAACTACCCATATCTCAAACAAATTTCCATGCTCCCAAAGATGTTTGAGCCACTGAAGTTCGATTGTACATTATTTATGATAAAAAAAAAAAAAATCCTAAAATATCCCTAAATATTTGTTTTCTTGAACTATCCAGCTATTGGCAGAATTCAGTTTTAAGTAACCCTAGTCCTGCTGAATTTGCATCCTACAAGATCCCTATGTTTGCAAACAGTGACCACTATAGTCAGAGTGTTGATGCACTGGATAGCCCGGTTCTTTCCGAGGTCTAGAAAAAGGAAATACTCAGAAGATAGTTCTTTTAACTCAAAATGCCCGGATCCTAAAATATTAATTCCAACTGATGAAATCTGACAGGGAATTGATATATGGTAGTGATGTGGCCTGATCCCAAAAAACCTGACCAGGACAGTGACCATATATCTTGGAAAGTGACTTGTGGTGGTGGTGAAGTTTAAAGGAGCATAAAAATATACTTTTAACAAAGGCTCATCCAAAGAATAATTATTCCCCAAATACTTCACTGGTTATGGAGAAAGATGCTCTTAAACCATTTTCCCATTGTAAGTTTATGGGACCTTTCAGTTGCCATGTCGAATAAAAATACAATTTAACTATTTCCCCATTATAAGTATATGGAGAAGATGCAATATTACCATTTTCCCATTAAAAGGCAATGGGAACTTTCTGTTGCCATGACAACAAAATAAATCAGAAAACTTGCAAAATTGTATGCTAACTGAATTGCCCCTACCCAAGGAACTGCTACCAAATTAGGATCAAACAGTTCCTATGATTTGGGTGGACTTGTTTAAAATTTAATGCTGCCATGGCAACCAAACAAAATGGCTGATGGCCAGGGGAAAGTTTGTTGAGAATCACCCAACTGTCACTGATTCAAACTGCCTCTTTGATTATAAAGCTGATGCATTTTAACCATTTCCAGTTGTAAGTCTGTGAGGCATTTCAGTTGCTACAGCAACCAAACAAGGCAGATAAACTTAATTTTAGTTTTTTTGTTTTTTTTTATTCCCCCTACCCAAGTAACTTTTCCACTAACTTGCTTCACTGATTCTGGAGTTATTGCTTCAAATTGCTCACAGACAACAGACAGTAAATGATCCATATAGCTCATCTTCAGCACAGCTCAGTGAGCTAAAACTGTAATTTTTTTTTTTTTTTTTTTTTTTTTTTTTGTGAAGAAATAACATCGCTTCATCGAGAGCTATGGTATACAAAAGTCCATTTTATTATATGACCTTACCTGAGTCTTAGAGAATGTGGGTACTGAACTGGCCCACAATGCCCTTCTCCTTGCTCCTGTCTCAACATCCCACATAGAGACTTCATTGTTCCCCTGCGTGGCTGATATAATCCAGGACTGCTCCTGTGGGTGTGTTGTTAAACGTCTAACTCTGCTACCTGCAAACCACATCAAACAAGTAGGGTATTGAAGGAAATGGATACATTTTCAGGGGAGGCAACTCTTTCAAGTTTTCATCTTCCTTCTGAAAGTGACTATTTTAACCCTTGTCATGCCAAATAAATTAAGATGCCATGCCCAATTCCAATTTTCAGCCTGTCCACTTGATCAAGGTTGTTGATATAAATTCACATACTGAATGACAAACAGTGCAGATCCAGATCAGTTGGCTTCTTCAGAAGCCAAATGATCTGGATCTACACTGTTTGCAAAGGCAGGGTATATCCGGCAGGACAAGGGTTAAAAAGAAGGAATTTGCTCCCTTTGGGACACTAGGCTGATCCCCAAAACTGCAATAGATGTTAATTATGGTAAAAGTAGGTCACAGTGACTTGGTTTTGTGGGAGGTGATCTGGAGGAATCGGATGCAAGCTTTCCTGAAGTTTTACATCACTCATCTGTACAAAAGACAACTAGGAGAGTGACATAAGTGTGGATGGACAGATTAACACGTGGACTTATGGTAATAAAAACTGATCTCTATGCTGAAGAAGGTACTAAAGAAGTGCAACAGAAACTTTCAAATGAGTTGAGGTTTAACATCCCAGACAACAATATTTGTGTCAAAGAGACTGCTTCTGATTTTGGTGGAACTTTCATCTGATCAGAGACAAATGACAAACTTAATTCCTGTCTAAACTGACTGCAGAGGCACAAGCCTGCCCATCTGTTTTGGAAGCCCACTTGCAAATGAGCTCTGACAAGTAAATATGTTCATTTTCACATATGAAACATATTGTGTGGTGGGGTATAATAATTCCTCGCATTTTCATATATGAAATACAATTCCTCAACTTGCACATGTTGATACACAATCCATAAAGCTTTTAGAATTTATGTTTTATAAATCAGCAAAGGTCCAGCCTAAGTATTTGTGCAGTCTGATCAGGGTATTCATTGTCCCCTTACAAAATCATTGGGTACTCTAGAATACACTGATAAATGTAGATCATGGTTAGACTGTGTGGAATGTGTGGGCTGACCTGACTCTACACTAGCTGCACATCATTGGGTACACTTTCACTTTTTGTGTGTTGTGATACATTTACCAAATCAGCCACCCCAAACAGAATATGACCTTATGACATATAGGAATAATACCGACCTTGATTAACCTGCACATCTGGACCCAGTTGTTCAAAGCATTGTTAGCTTAACAAGCTCATTAGTGGTCAAAATGTTAACTGTTCTAGTAAGTACAATATCTAATTCACAGGTAGTTTTGCTGAAAAAATGTGAGTAGCTTTTGCAAATGTAAAAGCTACTCAATTTGCAAAAGCTACTCACATTCTTTCAACAAAAATATTAGCCTATATGCCATATTCAATGATCAAAGTTTTAACGATACGTTAACTAACGAGATCGTTAGTTTTGAACAAATGGGCCCAAATGATCATTAAATATGGCATATACGCTAATATTTTTGCTGACAAAATATGTGAGTAGCTTTTGCATTTGCAAAAATCAGCAAAAATACCTGCCAATTAGATATACTTACTAGAACAGTTAACATTTTGACCTCTAACCAGCTTGTTAAGCTAACGATGCTTTGAACAACTGAGCCTTGGGCTATCTGATGATGAGGTGGTGGTTTAGATCTCTTTCAACATATAAAGTCATATCATGACGATGAAGAGCTCTGTGCAAATGAAGTGTCATACAATTGTGAGCTGAATTCTGCCTCCAACGGGATTCGAACCCACGATCCAGTCTGACAGGAGTACTATCTGGAACTGTGAATATTTGGCTTAACCCTTAAACTGCCTATCACAACAACTGTCATTTGCTTTATCATCTGCTTGTGATTTTAAAAGTCATTTTTGCTAACAGTGTGGCCCAAGATCAGGAGCAGTCTGATCAGGGTCCACACTGTTTGCCTGTATACAAAAATAGGTTTGAAAAGTCTGCAAGAATATTCAGCAGACGACATAAACAAATGACATTTTCAGATGCAGATTTTCTTGGCATTTTAAGGGTTAAACAATATTTTATTTTAACTCCAATAGATGAACAACACAAATGTGAATGTTTGTAAAGCATTGTTCAAATACATTATCGTATTACCAGCAGGATGTACTATAGATGTGATTGGAAGTTGAAATCTTAGATCCCAACAGACATGGGTACCACTACTTGTACCAACAGCCAACCAACACTGGGAATGATGAACAGCAAAGGAAGTTATCAGACCTGCAAGTATAGAAAATGTAACTTTGAATGTTTGTTATAAACATCTTTGGATAAAGAAAGTGAGAAAGGCAAAAATTATTGTAGAAGAAAATTATTGTGCTATGTTGTGATAAGTAATTTTCAATACATCATAAAGAAGTTTATTTGTGAAACTATGTTTCATGTACGATATATTTTCTTTGCTATTTATTATACGAATTCTGTTTAATTCCAAATGCTGAATGTTATAGGATAGAATGTTTTATTGTTAACCCTTGCCTTGCTGAATAAATTAAGATGCCATGCCCACTTCTAATTTCCAGCCAATCAGATTACTTGATCCGGGTTTTTGGCAGAAATTCACATATTTAATGACAAAAAGTGCAGACCCAGATCAGTTGGCTTCTTCAGGATCTGGATCTACACTGTTTGCTAAGACAGAGCATGTCTTGTTCAGCAAGAGAAGGGTTAACATATTTGTAAATTGCCTTGTTATATGACTGCAAAGAAAGCTTTACTTTGATTGGTCGAGATGTCAACATTCAGGTTCTGACTTCTAGAGATCCAAAAATAGATTCATAATGTAATCTATTTTTGGGTCTAGAAGTCAGACATCATATTTATCGGACTTCAGAAGACGCAAACACATATTCAGGAATTAGCAAGTTTTTGGACATTGAAATGTCATATAACAAAACTGACGACTTTTGATTATAATCTGATTCAGAGCTGTAGCTAAATTTAAAAATAAGTTGTATTCTGTATTTTTTTTTTTTTTTATATTATTATACTGATAGATTATTTCCATGTATTTGAATATCAACACTATCCACTTCTGACATCACCAACATTAGACTTATATGACATCATTCAACTGGCGTCCAGCAATAGTACAATGTTGAAAATGCCATTCAAAATAGTTTGGCGATTTCCTAACTGAAATGTTTGTTAAAAATAGCCGTGCTAAGGTCAAGGACCAGTCAACATCACTTTTGTCACTGCTGCCAGACAACTAAAAATAGTCCTAAAACAAATACCCTGGCTAAGGTCAAGGGCCGGTCAACATCACTTTTGTCCCTGCTGTCAGACAGCTAAAAATAGTCATATAGCAAAATAACTGATGCATGCTAGTGAGGTAAACAAATCTGTCAACCCTTGAAACTGATGCTGACCTCGGCTTCACCTCAATGACCATCACTTTCTTGGGTTAACAAATCCTGATGTTAGCATGTAACAACAGTATAATGTTGTGATACTCATAAGAAGTACCTCACCGAGGTACTTCTTACAAGTACCCACAACATATGTTTTCGTGAGAAAAATTCTAAAGCATATTAACTGTAATATGCTTAACAATTAGCGATTTTGTAAGTAGACAGTGAATGCCTCGATCAGAACTCTTGGCCTTTGCTGTCCGCACAGGCCCAAAGACATATTTTTGAAAGCGTGGCCTATTTCAGTACAAACCAGTTTTTGGATCATTCTTCAGCCTCCAAGCCAGGTCAGGTGATCTCAGGTCACATCCAATCAAATGTCCATACACAGTTGCATATACTAAAACTGACTGTGACCCTGAAATAAACAAAAAGAAGTTCACATACTCCATACATTAATTCAGGAGACTGGATAATACTGAAATATTTTTGTTACACTTTACAAGGGAGATATTTTTTTGTGACTTCCTGCTTGCTTTTCTGCATACCCCTTCTGACAGGGATCATCTCTAAAAGGAAAGAATTGGCTCACTGTCCTTTTAGAGTAGACCCCGTTTTCAGAAGTTTGTGAAAGATCTGCCTCCTTTGAAGACTTCTCTATAAATAACCATAAATGAACTGTTTTCATATTTAACACAAAAACAGTGTTTGTGTTGGTTATTGCTATTATTATTTTTTATTGTTATTATTATTATTAGTGCAATAACCCTTTTATTATAAAGCTATAAATAGTTTTGCTTGATTAAATGTTTCATAGACAAAATCCTGTGACAATTCTTTGTCTGAAAGCAATTCTAGCAACAGTGCACAATTGATACATGTATTACAAAAGAGATATCATTTTTGCACTAATGCAATATCCATGTGTCATATAATGGTAGCATTCGCAGGCATCCGAATAAGTGTGCAATATGAAACAAGTGTGTAGATATCGTGTGATATTAGCACCCTTGCTCCTCGGATTTTATCACATGCATGTATTTTTGACCATTCAATCTCTTGTGTGATTTTATCGCATATTTTTGATCATTCAATCTCTTGTGTGTATCCAATTACATTTAGTGAGCCATCTCAAGCAAAACATCAGGGCCCAGTTGTTCAAAGCATCGTTAGCTTAAGGAGCTTGTTAAGGGTCAAAATGTTAACTGTTCTAGTAAGTACAATATCTAATTCACAGGTATTTTTGCTGAAAAAATGTGAGTAGCCTTTGCAAATGCATTTTTCAGCAAAAATATTAGCATATATGTCATATTTAATGATCAAAGTTTTAACGATACGTTAACTAACAACATCGTTAGTTTTGAACAACTGGGCCCTGATCAGGATCTGTTTATACAAAGAAATGTTTGATATTGATCAATCAGGCAGATCAGATGAACAGATTCTTGTTACTGTGACATATTTATCAAAATATAGAAGATTTCAAACCAATTTAAACACAAAGTTTCAACCCAAATAAAGTTAAGGTAAACATTCATTAGAATAAAAAAGTCATTTAATTAAGGACATGATCTTTTCACACCATAAAAATTACAGAATTAATTAATAATACTATAAAACAGATTGTAGTGGTCAATTCATTTGAATTGGAGTTTTACGGCTCCGTAAACACTGTTAAGGTCATGTCAAGAAAGTAAATTAACCTACTCATACTTTGTCCTGGGCAGTATTATTCCTCCAAGCAGTTAACTAGTACTTTGTGCACATACATATGAAAATAACTGACAACTACCCATTTTGAATCAACAGAAGCAGGGAATGACCATAGGCATGATTTCATGATCAATCTCCACTTAAGTTATGTGGCTAAGCTGGGATTCGAACTTGTGACCCCTGGATCTGTAGTCAGACGTGCTACAGACAGAACTATGGAGTCCGGCTGTATTGGTTATTTTTTAATCTGAATTAGAGTACATTTTAGTGAATTTTTGTGCAATGATAGTGCCATTTTATCACTTATTCCTGCTCAAAACTGCCACAGAATACAAAAATTTTAAGTCATCAGTACCTGTGTCAAAATGCCTCATATCTACAATATGTCCCTGCGTCTGCGTGTTCACTGTCTGACTGTCTGTCTGCACAGCTTTTCCAGATTCCAAACTGTAAAAAGAATGACAGGAACACATAACGCTAAAAACTAAGGTACCATATTTTTCAATTAAGCTAAAAGCCAAGGTACCATATTTTACTCTACAGCTAAAAGCTAAGGTACCATATTTTTCTCTTAAGCTAAAAGCTAAGGTACCATATTTTATTCTAAATCGAAAACCTAAGGTACAATATTTTACTCTCCCTAAAAGCTAAGGTACCATATTTTACTCTCAAAACTAAAAGCTAAGGTACCATATTTTACTTTCAAACTAAAAGCTAAGGTACCATATTTTACTCTCGTTAAAAGCTTAAGTACCATATTTTATTCTACAGCTAAATGATAAGGTACCATATTTTACCCTAAGTATTCGGACAGGCTGGCCTGAGAAACCATGTTGACCTTGATCAGATGCAAGAGAATCTGATCAGACTCTACATGGTTTGTCATTTATCGAGCAGCCTTCAGACACATCAATAGGCAGTAAAATGGGCTTATTCAAATTTTAGAACGAATATGTTAACCCTTTGACATGCTGAATAAATTAAGATGCCACACCCACACCTAACTGTCAGCCAATCAGATTACTAAATCCAGATTGTTGATATAAATTCACATACTGAATGACAAACAGTATCACAATGACAGGACTCATAATTGATTATCTTTTCTGCCCTGATTAGCCAGCCTTACATATAAGCTTGGATATATCAAATAAATTTTTGAAACTGTATTTATCCTAAATATCTGGACACATTAACTCTTTACCATACTTCTCCAAAATTTTTAACATCAATTTTCCAACCTGTTCATATGTGTAAATACTGCTAGGTGAGTAGCAGAGTAGATTCTGCAGCATTTGATCTGGGTCTACACTGTTTGCTCAGGGCTTTCAGTCTAGTTTTCAGTTTAGGTTAAACACAATAATTGATCAGTTCAATTCCCTCAGCAATTTTGAACTCTCAAATAATCCTGGATTCGCTGCTGTATAGTATATACATGCATATATTCAGACAACAAACTATGCTCCACAGAAGAAGATTGATGTTAGCTTTTAAGATTTTTTTTTCTGTATTTAAAACAGTTTTGAATAAATATGATTTAAACACAAAAAACAAACTATGTGTACTTACTCATAAACAAATATGGTCCCATTATCTGAAGCAGATGCTAGTTTGTAAGATCCTTCCAAAAATGTTAAATGTTTAATTTTCCCACCTAAAAATATAAATAACATATTCAAACTCAGCTCCAATAGAAAGGTGTACCCAGATATACAATAAAACATTGATGACGCGATCATCGATGGCTCATTTAACTTGGATGATTTAAACTTGTTTTTGAGTCCCTACAAAATTCTTCCGATAGCATAAAAAAACAAATAATTAGGGAAATTTTCTTATTTTGTCATAAAATTGTATGTTGTGTGTACTCATTAGAATTGCCTCATTGAGGCAATTCTAATGAGTACACTCACCATTATTGTAGAGAAGATCAAAAAGACTTCCTTTGGTTCCCTGACCTGGTGCCATGATTAAACCTCAATGGCATGAATTACCTAAGTCTCGAATAAATTTCCATAGTCTGAAAGATGTTCAAGCTATTGAGGTTTTATGGTACATTTTTTTCTCTAAAGGAGACAATCTGAATGAAACACCAAGTCTTATTTTCTGTATAGTTTCAAATATTGTCTGCTTTTATTTATAATCAGCAGGCTGAAGTTGCCTTTATTTTAAAATGACTGACCAGTTATTGTTTTTCTATGACTATACTCAGTATATTGGCTCAGGTGAACATAATTCTCAGACAGGGAATATGACCTATGTCCCCTGTCAAAAATCCAAATAACTAATAATGTCAGCAAGACATGAGTGCAGCACCATGAGACTTTGACCCTAAAAGTTCTAGGCAGGGAGTCAGATGTTACATGTACCCTGTTGACCTTTAATATGTGAAATACATTTCAGTCAAATTATTTCAAAATCCCTTCATGCATCACAAACTTATAAGCCAGACACAAGCTACTGCCAATGAGTTGTACAGGCCATTTGTTCAAAGTTGGTTATGACCTTGACTGTCAGGACAGTGAGCAGTTTGCATTCAATACATAATTTCATTTCTGCCAGATTACTTCAACATGCCTTTATACATCACAAAATTATAAGCCAGACTTGAATACTGTTATTGAGTCAAACAGGGCAATCTGCACAATGTTCAAGTGTGACCTTGACTTTCATCATAGATATCCAGTTTTTGCACATGTTTGTGTTGAGGTTTTACGGCCCAGTCAACCCAATGGGGTCATGTCGAGCACGTTCAGTTTACCTAACCACACGTTTACTGGGCAGGCTTAATCCTCTAAGCGGTTAACCAGTATTGAGCACATTCTTTCACCAGAAACTGACAACTGCCCTTCTGGAATCAGTGAATGGGAGAGAATGACCATAGAAAATATTTCATGCTCAATCTCCACGAAAGAATGTTGCCGACCTCAGCGGGGGTCGAACCCGCAACCTCCTGGTCTCCAGTTGGACGCGCATCCAACTGAGTCACCTAGACACATGATACATAATCTTGTTCTGGGGTAGATTTGCCTCCAATCATTTCAAAATTCATTCCGTACATGAAGAAGTGGGACACAAACATGTGCATGTAGAGGACCAAACATATGTATGCACGGTCAGAATACTATCCACCTATCCACAAGAACATAAAAAAGAATTGTAACTAATATATATATAATTTTCTTATTTCTCCATAAAAACCTATGTTGTGGGTATTCATTAGAAGTGCTTCACTGAGGCATGTCTAACAAGTACAGTAAATGTTCTAAAATTTCATACACTTTATGCCTTTACTTTTGGGACTTAAACTTTGCTTTTTAAGTAATTGTTTCTTTGAATACTAAGTGAAACAGCAAACAGTGTAGACCCAGATCAGATTGCTTCTGAAGGAGCAGTATGATCTGGGTCTGCACTGTGTGCATATGCCAATTTATGATAAATTTTGGTGTACGAAATTTTAGTACATTTACCGTACAACAACATATGTTTTAGTGCAATGATATGAAAAATATCTATACTTTTTGATTGTAAAAAAAAAAAAAAAAATAGCAAACAACACTTTGTCTAAAGTTATGCTGTACCTTGTTTATTGAGGGTTTGTTTTGATCTGTTGGCTACATTCTTCCCTTCTAATTTCCCACACTCCCATATTTTCACTAGACCATCATCAGAACACGTTGCAAAGAAACTGTGATCGTAACATACATCAAGTCTGTTGTGTAAAAACAAAGCAAAATTCAGCATTTCAAATATTAAGGTGACTACATACTCCTGAAAAATATTTTGCAAAGGGAAACAATTTTTGCAGACAGGAAGTTGACTCTGTAGTACTTGAAACTTTTCAAAAAATGGGGTTTACTTTTAAATGGAAGAATTTGCTCTCAGAGCTGCCAAATTCTTTTGTTAAAGAGTAACTCATGGTGAAAATCAAGACAAATACTTCCATGTTAGTTACTTCCTTTGAAGTTTATTCCATTAACTTCAAAGTCAAATATTCTTTCTTCTCCAAGAAAATATGAGAATTAGGTTAGACAACTCTGAGAAAAAGGTTAGACAACTCTGATATGGATTTGTTAAGGAGGAGTACTACTACTCTATTTTCAAAGAAACTAAGAAAATAAGAAATAAGGCTAAATATCTCATTACAGTTATCTCGTGATACCATTTTTACAAAGAAAACCAGATCTGGCAGTCAATGGCATGCCATCATAAAATCCCCATGCTTCTGTGACCCTTTGACCCCACCCGAAGGTCACATGGGGCAGAATGAAAAATAATGTTGCTCTTGCACACCCTTACTACACGGGGTTAAATTACACCCAATAGTTTAAAAGGAGATAATGTGTTGGAAGGACGGACATTCTAAAGAATGGATAGTTATGTGTTTACTACCTCTAATTTTGTATAGTTAAGTAGCCAAGTTTTAGAATTATGACAGCTGTTAAGCCACATAAAAACCTAAATTTTAGGTGTCTACAGAATAAATCCCGTTGAAATACATGTACACTGATTTTGTCCACAATTCTTTACCACCAAACTACCCGTTTGTTCACCCGGATGGACAGAGACAGACAGAACCGACAGATGGAGGTGTTCACAATATCTCCATCGCTAAAGCATGGGGATAAAAAGTAAGATGAGAATTTTAAAATCACATCATCAGAAATCTTTTTAAGGCAGAGTATCAGGAGACACTCGATTGAAGTTGTCTCACAATTGTTTTACAAGAAAACAATTCAAGCCAAATTCAATCTAATACACAAAATCCTTACCTATTCACCATCTTGGCTGGGTTGGAGTAACAGCCCAGTCAACCTGGTCAGTTTACCTAACCACACTTTTTCCTGGGCAGGCTTAGTACTCTGAGTAGTTAACCAGTAATTGTGCACAGAAACTGACAACTGCCCGTCTTGAATCAGCAGAATGATGGTAGAAAATATTTTATCGTCAATCTCACTTAAAGAATGTGGTCGGACCAAGCGGGGATCAAACAGGTGACCTCCTGATCACCAGTCAGACGAGCATCAGACAGAGCCACCAAAGCTGGCCTATTCACCATCTCCTTGTAGTCACCAAGCACCTACCTACCCACTATTCGTCAGAATAGTGGGTAGGTAGGTGCTTGGTGACTACAAGGAGATGTTAATTCTAAAACTTGGCTACTTAACATTGAAAACCTTACAGATTCATGTCATAAGACATATTAGCAGATCTGTAACCAACAGAAACCAGCAAATGTTTGTTTCAAGGAACAATTTATCTTAGAGTGAGCTTTTATATTGGCTTGTATTTCCTCCTTCTTGGCAACACTTTTACCAATTTTAACTACAGTAGTCAGGACTGTGCATATTCAAATGGCAAATTATCTTTCAATCAGATTTATGGGAACATGTACACATCATTGTTTAGTTACTGGATAACACAATACACGTATGTATTGATTTGTTTCAAGTTCCCAATGGATATTGAGCAATGACACAATTAGCGATTCTTTTGGAACACCCCTCGTATATGTTGTGGGTACCAAATTGTACTTTATGTATTGATACAGGAAATGATAATTTATTTTGTAGCTGTCTAAACACTTTGGACCATGAAAAATAATATTATTTTAGGTGTCCAAATACTTAATGGCTGAAAATAGCACTGTTGGTAAATGAAAATTTTCAAGTTTTTTTTTTTTCACTGTTTGTCTTGGGTATGACGTAAAACTGCATCCAGCTGTGACACTCTATATGAGTGTGGGAATGTGAGGCTGCCCTCTATCACAGTTGCCTTCCCCTCTTCAGGGTTATGAAGCTGCCACAACCTGGGTGGCAAAGCTAGGCAGCAATCATCTATAGACCGATGGCCTGGTGTTCTAGCTATTGTGGTTTGGTGGACAATCCTTTCTTATAAAGACAACGGCAAAGCAAACTGCCAATGCAGAAATGGCGTGCATGCTCAGATGCCATTAAAGAACTGAGTTGGGATGTCAGCTAGGTCAGGGGATCTGACAAAAACAGCTGTTCCAAATTATTTATGGCTACCTTAACTATAGACTCTGAGTTAGGCAGTGCCAACAGACATCAATGTTCTGTTGGTAACGTCTCTGGCTTGGCCTCCTGGCAGGGAAGTGGATGTCTGCTGTATTCAGGAGACCAGATACTGTGGTGGCAACTGCCGCACAATCAAAGACAAGGACACTAGGTACAAGCTCTAGTGGTCCAAACAAAGGAACTGCTGGTGTTGGGAGTGTTTGTGGCAGAAGAGTGGATAAAGTTTTTTGAGGTGCAGAGAGTCTGCGAGAGAATCATCTAAGTGAAGCTTATAGTCTGCCAGCGTGTAGTTATCTTTCTGTCTGTGTATGCTCCATAGAATGGCTAAGTGCAAAATGAGGTTAAGGACATGTTCTTTGACCAGCTGTGTGTTGTGACTGCCAGGATCCCAGGATCCAAATTCCTGATCCCTTGCAGAGACAGGAATGGCCATGTAGGCAGTGCAGGCTACAGCTCTTGTGTGTAGAGCGCAATGCTCCATGCCAGTGAGACTTGGGCATTGACAAAGCCAAACCTCCAACGTGTGCAGCGGAATGACAGGGTAATGATCAGACAGATCTGCAATGTCAAGCTGCAAGACACTGTCACCATCAGGTCCAATGAGCTACTTGCACAGCTTGGCATTGAGGATCTGGACCTCATTCTGAAGGAGAAAAGGCTCCTCTGGTATGGACACGTGGAACGCTCCAAGGGTGCAGTCAAGACAGTCTGTGACATACAGGCTGATGGAAAGCGTGGGGATGGGAGGCCCAAGATGACATGGAAGCAGCTGACAGAGAGAAATCGCAGAGAGTGAAAGCTCTCAGCTATCGACCCTCATAATATATACACCTGGAGATCTGGTGTAAGATCTGCCATGCCGTGCAGCAAAGCAGCAACCTGGAAGGGATCCACCAATGTGGATTTTGCCCCTGTACCTGCATGTTAATCAAAAATCCGATGATTACTGTTTGGTGTATTTTTGGACCATTGTCTCGTAAATTCAACCTATTGTTAATATTGAATAAACAGATGACCACTGATTGCTTTGTTTTGATTAATAATGCCTCGTTTATCAATTACCTGTTGAAAGCAAACAGGTGAGAAAAAAATCACATACTGCTTTCCTGTTTTGTTGGTTATTCGTGCAGGACTGCTATCACAAATGCAGGTAACATTCTACCTGTTCTAAAAATACCACTAGGCCCATGATGACATTATTATTAGGGTTTGTCTCAATGGTGTTTTGGGGTTCATTGTAACAATGTTTTGGGGTTTGTCTCAATGCTGTTTTGCATGATTGGTAAACTTTATTCTATTGTATTTCCTTTTATTATTATTATTATTATTTATCTATTTATAGTCTTTCATTGTTTTTTTTTTTGCCATCATTGTCACACTAAAGTTGCAAAGGAAATCAGCTATTAAAGCATGCGACTGTCATGTGACAACCACTTGCAGTAATTTCAAAATGGTGGCATATCTGGACTAATGCAAATGCATGTGTGATTTTGTTTTTGCTGCTTTCTTAAACAAATTTTAGATTTAATAATATTCTCAAAGGCAGGTTTTATTTATTTTAAACTTTCTAACCAGACTGCCATAGGAAACCTCTGTTGTACGCATAGATGGAAAATATTGCATGAACATGTTAGATAGATCAATTTTTAACCCAAATGCACTGTCCTAATGCATATGGCACAAAGACCACTGAAAATTTGGTGACTTTTGATATGGCCCAATTCTTTGGATGATGAAAAATAATTATGTTAACGAAATGTAAAGGTGTCCAAATACTTTGGGTGTCCCAAATACATATGTATATTATAGCACTCATAAGAAGGCTTAGTGAGAGACTTCTAATAAGTATACTGTATTCGACCTACATACTGCACAGTAAGCTTAGGTTTTTCAAAATTACTGGGGAAACCTGTGGTAAAATATGTATCCACCTATACTACGGGTACACTTAAAAAAAAAAAATCAGCAAAGGACTTCTATGATGATGCTTATACGAGGGATGTTCGAAATGAATTGCTTATTGTCCTCTAGCTCGATATCCACGTGGGGCACGATAAAAACCAATACATACCTGTATAGGGCTATTCAATATCTACACAATGGTGTATAAATGTACATGTTAGACTAAGTGTAAGACATAAAATTTGCCATTTGAATACACGCAGTCATTGACCACTGCAGTAAAAATGGTTGGTAGAAGCGTTGACAAAAAAGATGAAATACGGGCTTACATCAAAGCTCGCTCAAAACTTGGTTGTTCTTTGAAGAAGCTGATGACTGAAATTTCTACTGCTTTTGGACCTTCTTGTGTGTCTTATGACACAGTTCGGCGGCAGAAAAAGAAATTTGAGTCTGGTGTAGAGTCCATCAAAAATGCACCGAAATCAGGTAGGCCAAAATCTGCATCTCGTAAAGAAATCGTTTCCAAAATAAAGGAAATCACTGAAGGAGATGCCAGATTTACAGTTCGTGATATTGCACGAAAGGTAGGCATATCACTATCAACGGTTCACCTTATTTTGAAGAAGCATTTGAAAGTCAGAAAGATTTCTACTAGATGGGTGCCACATCTGTTGACTGACGAGCAAAAGAGGCAACGGGTTAAAGTGGCCAAAAAGCTGCTTCAAATGTTTCCAAAATATGACAAAAAGCAGTTTGCCAATGTCGTCACAGGTGATGAAACCTGGGTCCATTATTTTGAGCCCGTCAGAAAGGTTAGCAATAAGATCTGGGCCACTAAACACAGCAAACGCCCAATAATTGCCAAACGTTCTTTGAGTACAAAGAAGGTTTTGTATGCAATCTTCTTCTCTGGTGAAGGAGTCGCAATAAAAGTGCCAGTGAAAAAGGGCAAAAGCATCTACGGAAAGTACTACAAAGACGTAGTACTGAAGAAACTGAAAAAGTATTATCAGAAACGACGCCCTGCCACTGGTTTTAAACATGTCCGTCTTCTACATGACAATGCCCCAGCTCATACCTCCGCAATAGTTACGGCGTTTTTGAAGAAAGAAAAAGTAACTGTTTTGCCTCACCCCCCGTATTCCCCAGACCTTACCCCATGTGATTTCTTTTTGTTTCCGAAATTGAAAGCATTCCTTGCTGGGCGGAAATACCAGTCCCGACAGGAACTTGGATCTGCCATTCATCAGTACCTTATTACTGTGCCCAAATCAGCGTACCGTGACGCCTTCAAGAAGTGGATACATCGGCTGAAACTTTCCATTTCTAGCCACGAGGAGTACTTCGAGGGCATGAAATGAGTACTTTTGGGCTAACTTGAAATTTGAAGTCTCCAGATAGAAATAAGCAATTCATTTCGAACATCCCTCGTATGATGTTTTTGTGTGTTTTTTTTTCTGATTTTCTTTATAAAAGCATATGTAGTGGGTACTCCTTTGAAATGCATCGACAAGTCCATGCAAATCAAATGGGTACCCATAACATATGCCTTTATAAAGAAGTAGACTGACTGTAATCTGAAGATACAGAATTGCTTGACTAAAACATCTAACACTTTATTCCATACTTTTTTGGCCTAATTTTTACTTTTAATGCAGTTGTTCCTTAAAATACTTTGTGGAATGGCAAACAGTGTAGACCCAGATCAGACTGCTCGTGAAGGAGCAGTCTGATCTGGGTCTGCACTGTCTGCATACGCCATTTTGTCAGCCATTTTGGTGTACGAAATTTTAGGACATTTACCATACCTATTCACTGGACCCTTGTGCTCATGTAAGTGTGCAACCAGAAGGCCTTTTGGTTTCCAGTTAGTAGGTGGAGGTCTGCTATCCCAGGATATCCCCTCCAACAGATCTTTGGTGGCAACATCCGCACAGTACTGATCCCGTCTCCTGTGAACCAAAGTACGCAGATCTAGTCTGCACTGAGCATAGCGCGCTGAAAAAAGGTATCAAATTAGGGCTCTAGATGGGAAAAATATAAAGTGACATACACTGACAAAGTAGACCCATGCCAGCTTGCACATTCTGTGTCATCTGATATGGGTCTCTACTATTCTTTCATATATATGTTCGGCGCAAAGTAAGAATCGATCAATTCCAAAAGTGTCTTGCGCATAGTAAGAATTCTTACTTTGTCCACCAATTCCGGAATTGCACCAGACAATTCTAGAATTGCGCAAGAGATATTGTTGTTGATCGATAAGGTAAATGTGCCTGCGCAAAGTGGGAATAGTTTGGACAAAGTGAGAATATATTTAACTAGTGATTTGGTTTAGGGGAAAATGGAACGAGAATTAGCTTCAATTGATAAAAAACAGGACATGCATCCTTCTACCAACTAACAATGCCCCTACAATTTTAGAATTCTTCCTCACAGGCAACACCCATTATTCTAGAAACAGATAACACTGATTTGTCTTCCATTTCACAATTGTGGACTGCCTGCAACTCTATCTCAGTCGTTTTTAACAAAAAAAAAAAAAAAAACAAAGAAAAAGAAATGAAGGAGAATGGAAATACGTCGAAAGGAAAAACCTGATCTAATCCTTTATCATATATTCAAATGCAAAAGAGGTTTAAAAAGTATGATTTACTGCCATAAGTAAGAATAATTACAAATACATGTACATGTACAATAATAGATATTCTTACTTTGTCCCGATTCCTTCTTTGTGCAGGAGCAATTCCGGAATCATCTTGTGCAAAGTAAGAATTCCTACTTTGCCCGACAAAGTGAGAATTCTTACTTTGCGCAAGACAATTCCAGAATTGTACTGATTCTTACTTTGCGCAGAACATATATAAAACATTTAGACTAACCCTTAGAATGCCATTCAAAATCATAACAGGTAACATGCAGTCTTTTCTCCTATTCAAATTGCAGCAGGTGACATAAAAAAAAAAAAAAAATCTCAAGCAAATAAGGCCTAAGATTTCACATGAATCTGTCTAGAAGACAATTTACACAAATTGTTATCTTATTTTCTCAGAAACAAAATAAATAGAAAAAACTAGAATATCCCTAAAGGGGCTGAATGCCCCTGCTACTGCCAGTTTGGCTTTATACATTTATCATTTGACTGTTTTCAGAGTCACGTGGGCTTCATACAAAAGATCAACTTATATAGACAGGATGGACTGACAGATGGCCAGCTAAAATAAATATGTCTTAACCCTTAAAACGCCACGAAAACCTGCATCTGAAAATGTCATCTGTTTATGTCGTCTGCTGAATATTCTTGCAAATTTTTCAAACCAATTTTTGCATACAGGCAAACAGTGTGGACCCAGATCAGACTGTTTGCAAAAATGACTTTTAAAATCACAAGCAGATGACAAAGAAGACAACAATTGTTGTGATTGGCAGTTTAAGGGTTAAAATGACATCAAACTTAAGGGTCAGACAATAGCACAAAATTGAGTGCCCAGCAGAGAGACATAATTATGCTGCTAAATATCTAGGGTAATTACTGTAGCATGTGTCGGTACATTTTGTTCACCTTCTTTGTCCTCTTGTCTTGACTTAACAATGGATAAAAAATGCTGGTAAATGTAAAAGAACCTGACCCAGAATGCAACAGCTCTTCCACAGATAAGATACTATTTTCAACTGAATCAGCCTAGTGGATACCTGTCTCTGAAGTTATCTACCTTGTTCATTCTGTCTGTCAGCAGGTGTTGATGCAGACTTAGTTGACATAGAAGATGAAATCTGCAACACAGTCACTAGACTCTGCTGATAATGATACTGGGCTGATGGCTGTCTCTGAAGTTACCTACCTTGCTTATTCTTTCTGTCAGCAAGTCAGCAGACTTAGTTGACTTAGAAGACGAAATCTGTGACAGTCACTAGATTTCCTATTGATACATAATCAGTCTGGGCCGACGGCTGTCTCTGAAGTAACCAAATTTATTCATTCTGTCTGTCAGGCAGTGTTGATGCAGACTTAGTGGACACAGATGATGAATTCTGTGACACATTTCCTAGACTTCCTGCTGATGATGACACTGAGCCATTCTGGGCTGACGGCTGTCTCTGAAGTTACCTACCTTGTGTATTCTGTCTGTCAGCCAGTTTTGATGCAGACTTAGTTGACACAGGATGAAATCTGTGACACATTCCTTAGACTTCCTTCTGATGATGATACTGAACCAGTCTGGACTGACGGCTGTCTCTGAAGTTACCTACCTTGACACAGATGATGAGATCTGTGACACAGTCACTGGACTTCCTGCTAATGATGATACTGAACCAGTCTGGGCTGATGGCTGTCTCTGAGGCTACCTACCTTGTTTATTTTGTCTGTCAGGCAGTGCTGATGCAGACTTAGTTGACACAGATGATGAAATCTGTGACACAGTCACTAGACTTCCTGTTGATGATGATACAGAACCAGTCTGGGCTGATGGCTGTCTCTGAAGTTCAGCTTTTGATGGAGTTTTGGTTTTCGGTGAAGAACTTGGAGAAACTTCTGAAGTATTTGATCCAAACATGGATTTCCACTCTGGATTCTGCAAGATGAATTTTATTAATGTAGCATGCTACATTTCAAAGAGGCAAACTGGAGTTGACATAGGAAGGCAGGGGTTGGATAGGTAAAAAAGTGCATACCTTAATAACCTTAAGATATGCCTTTGCAAACAGTGTAGACCCAGATCAATGAGAAAAAAGGCTCATACCCCTGGAGTTGTTTCAAGTGAGGCAAAAGTCTACCTGTCAAAAGCCAACTAGGGTAGGGCTAACCTTCTATAAGTTTCAGCAGAATGGCACACCACCCTACAGTCCACAAGGTGTAAATATTGTGCCAAATTGGAAAAGTGATTTTCATTACAATAATGATAGAACATTGGAAGTTCTATGCAATAAATTTCACAGAAAGTCTACTTTTCAAACTGGAATTGTTACTGTTGGAGTTCCTTTGTACCATTGTACTTACCTTAAATCCTTGGACAAACAGACCTGAGCGATAAGCGAAAAGTGCAATTAAGTTACTCCTCCAGGAGAAGTTTAATCAGGGTTTACACTGTTGGCTATTCAGTAAATACTTTTTAGACACATCATCAAGTATTCAAATGGATTTTTTCAAAGTTTATAAAGATGACAAATACCATTAAGGTAAGATATTATGGTGTTTTAACATATAGCCCTTAAAGCTCAAAACAAAATTGTAGCAGATGACATTCTCAAATATTTTATTTTTTAGAGAAAATAAGGCTTGACATTTCATGTGAATCATCTGCTTAGATGATTCACATGACATATCAAGTCTTATTTTCCCTGAAAAATAAAGAAACTAGAAATGTGTCCAAAGGACACGGATGCCCCCGCCTGAAACACTTACACGCAAATTGCTAATGCTGGACGCGGATGGAGAAGGATGGACGGACAGAGGTAACACTATATTCTCTTTCCACCATTCTTTAAATGGCGGGGGCATACAAATAAAGAATGTCATCTGCTGCTACTGTGATTGGTGTTTTAATGGTTAGGGTTAATACAATAGGATTTTGTATGAGTTCGCTTACCATGCTTGGTGTCTGTGCTTCTGGGACTGGCTTCTTCTTCCTACGACTGACAGAAATAAAGAACATATCAGAAGAGCCATGCAAAGTGGAACCTTCCATCATTCAACCCTGAATATTCAAATGAACTCTTTCAGATATTCAAAAAGCAATGTAGGGTCATAGGTCTAGATAAGAGTGGCTATCAGGAAAATGTTTTTCTTATTTCCCCACAAAAATATATGTTGTGGGTACACATTACAAGCACCTTTTGGAATGAAAAAAACATCTTATCAAGAGCTATGTAGGGTTGTTGGGAAGAAGCAGGACATATCATATATATATCATAATCAGATTTTTGATTAACGTGCAGGTACAGGGGCAACATCCACACCAGTGGGCCCCCTTCCAGATAGCTGGCTTGCTGCACGCATGGCAGATCTCACACCAGATCTCCCGGTATGTCTATCATGAGGGTTGATGGCCGAGAGCTTCCACTCTGCAATCCCTCTCTGTCAGCTGTTTCCATGTCATCTTTGGCCTCCCAGGCCCACGCTTTCCATCAACCTGTATGTCAAAGACTGTCTTGACTGCACCATTGGAGCGTTCCAAATGTCCATACATTGGTCTCCTCTCCTTCAGAATGAGGTCCAGATCCTCAATGCCAAGCTGCACAAATAGCTCATTGGACCTGGTGGTGACAATGTCTTGTGGTCTGACATTGCAGATCTGTCTGATCAGTGCCCTGTCATTTCGCTGCAGACGCTGGAGGTTTGGCTTTGTCAATGGCCAAGTCTCGCTGGCATGGAGCATTGCTCTACGCACACAAGAGCTGTACACACGGCCACATGTTTTGAACTAGAGCTGGTGTTTGTAAAACACTATGCCCCCAACTGCCTGACTCTAACACTGTTTGACTCCAACACTGCTTAGCCATGACGGTAACAACAGTACAAATATATGATTTCAATGTTATTTTATCAAAGGGAAATAACTCTAAAATAGGAGATGATTGGGATAAGAAAAAAATACGGATCACCTATTTTTTCATGAGGAATCAAAACATGAAATTTCAAAACATTAGCATACATGGTTCTAAACTTATGCTATACACAATAAAGCAACGACATTAAATGGCCCGAAATTGCGAAGGGCCATAACTCCAACATTTCATTTAATTGGTTCAAAATTTATTCAGGTGATCTCCTCCTCAATCCCAATCAGTATACCAAATATCATGGCTCTAGCTTAAATACTTTTTGAGATATCTTGCTGAACCCGCGACCTCCTGGTCTCCAGTCGGACGGCGCATCCAACTGAGCCACCGAGGCCGGCTCTAGCTTAAGTGCTTTTCGAGAAATCTTGCTGACAAGGTCAAAATGAGCAGAACTGCAAAGGGCCGTAACTTTATCAATATTTTCATGGAATTCTCTCAAAATATAATCGGGTAATGTACACATCATTCCCACTCACTGTATCGAATTTCAAGAACCCAGCTTAAATACTTTTCAAGATATCTTGCTCACAAGATTTAATTCTGATTTTTTTCAAAGTGGCATAACTTTAAATAAACATGCTAGACAAGAAACAAAATACGGGTCGGCTATTTTTTCATTGGGAACCCAAATATAAAATTTCAAAACCCTAGCGTGCAGGGTTCTTAAGATATGGCATGCACAAAAAAAGCTTGATGAACGGACAAACAGTCGGATGGACAAATGAAGGCAAAATAATATGCCCCATCAATTTCATTCGAAACTGGGGGCATAATCAGGTCATCTACTCATCGCTACCAATCTATTCATCAAGTTTCAAGGCTCCAGCTTCAATAGTTTTTGAGATATTTTGTTCACAAGGGAAACATGCCCAAATTTACAAAGGGCCATTACTTATGAAATATTTTTCAGAATTTACAAAAAAATTAATCAGGTCATCTACTCATCATTACCAATCAATTCACCAAGTTTCAAGTCTCTAGCTCTAATAGTTTTTGAGATATTTTGCTGACAAGATAAAAATGCCCAAAATAACAAAGGGGCATAACTCAAGAAGTATATTTCAAAATTTCTTCAAAAGTTAATCAGGTTGTCTACTCATCACTACCAGTCTATTCATCAAGTGTCAAGGCTCTAGTTCCAACAGTTTTTGAGATATTTTGCTGACAAGGTAAAATTGCCCAAAATTACAAAGGGCCATAACTCATGAAGTATTTTTCAGAATTTCTTCAAAAATTAATCAGGTCATCTACTCGTCACTACAAATCCATTTACTAAGTTTCAAGTCTCTAGCTCTAACAGTTTTTGAGATATTTTGATGACAAGATAAAAATGCCTAAAATTACAAAGGGGCATAACTCAAGAAGTATATTTCAAAATTTCTTCAAAAGTTTATCAGGTTGTCTACTCATCACTACCAGTCTATTCATAAAGTTTCAAGGCTCTAGCTTCAATAGTTTTTGAGATATTTTGCTGACAAGTTAAAAATGCCCTAAATTACAAAGGGCCATAACTCATGAAGTGTTTTTCAGAATTTCTTCAAAAGTTAATCAGGTCATCTACACATCACTACAAATCCATTTACTAAGTTTCAAGGCTCAAGCTCTAACAGTTTTTGAGATATTTTGCTGACAAGGTAAAAATGCCCAAAATTACAAAGGGCCATAACTCAAAAGGCATTTTTCAAAATTTCTTCAAAAGTTAATCAGGTTGTCTACTCATCACTACCAGTCTATTCATTAAGTTTCAAGGCTCTAGCTCCAACAGTTTTTGAGATATTTTGCTGACAAGATAAAAATGCCCCAAATTACAAAGGGCCATAACTCATAAAGTATTTTTCAGAAGTTGGGGGCATAAAGAGAGGTGACGTGAAGAGAGAACTGGTAGCAGATCCTTGAACTTCTTCCAGGTGGTTTTCACACGTGTTGTGGTTGAAAGTTCACAGCCACCTGCTGCTGAGAGCATGTCTCCTAGGTAGCAAAAGGAAGCTACCACCTCAAGCTTGTCAGGTCTGACCTGGACTTCCTTCTGTGGTCTGCCATCCAAGGGGCGTGCAGTGCCCTGGCACCATGTACATCTGTAGTACGGTCTTTTTTCAAGCGCTTGAGCCCACTGCATTTCTAATGCACCCAGTGCTTGCAGCCATTGCAGAAGATGCTGTTGCTGCCCACTCCAGTGCGACAGACGGCGCATGGAAACTCGCCTGAACTCTGCAGGAGGTCCAGTCTCGTACCGCATATCATGATCTTTGTCTTTCCTGCATTTACTCTGTCCTTTCTTCTACATTGCTTCTTTCCATGTCAAACGCCTCCTGACACATTCCTCAAGCGATTCAGCGATGATAACAAGGTCATCAGCATAGAGATCTTCCCAGGGGACTCCAGAACGGAATCTCATGGTAAGGCTTCAAGCACAATGATGAGCAGTGGGCTGAGTACTGAGAGCATTTTTAAATATATTTACCGGTAAATATTTACCAAATACAGTCGAATCCCAATGGCTCGAACATCTTTGGGACTATGCAAATTTGTTCGAGATAAGGGTGGTTCGAGCCACTGAGGGTTAATCATGGCGCCAGGTCAGGAAGCACATGGCGATAATTTAAGAAGATATTTTCAATCTTCTACACAATAATGGTATATTGAGTGCACATTAGAATCTCCTCAATGAGGTGATTCTAATGAGTACACACAACATACAATTTCATGATAAAATAAGAAACTTTCCCCAATTATTTGTTTTCTTGAGGTTTCTGAAGAATTTCGGAGGGACTCAAAAACGAGTTCGAATCATCCATGGTAAACAAGCCATCGGTGTTCAAGCTATTGAGGTTCGACTGTAGTAATGCCTTTTTTAAGTCTGAGACCCTCTCAAATGCTGACATCATAAAGTCGAAATGACCTGGTTATAATGTTCCCACATCTTTACTGCACCAAGCTGTCATTAACAAAAACCTAAAATGAACAAATGGATCGGTTTTGATGACATGAAATCACTTAACCCTTAAAGTGCCATCCAAAATTGCGGCAGCCTATATTGTACCTTAATCATATCACAACTGTAGGAGAAGAAGGTTTGAAATATTATTATTGTTATTATTATTATTATTATTATTATTTTTCTGAAAAGTTAAGGTTTGATATTTCAAATGAAATGTCTACATAGCAGATATCATGAAATAGAAGGCCTTATTTTATGCTGATGATTCATATGCAATGTCAAGCCTCTTATTTTCTTGGAAAAAAAAAAGAATGTTCTCTGCTATTACTGTGGATGACACTAGAAGGTTAATTTTCAAGATATATAACAAATACATTATTATTACAGTAACATGACGATCTGATACTCTGTATCATATCTTGTGGATGTTCCCAGGGCCCCTTGTTCAAAGCATTGTTAGCTTAATGAGCTCGTTAGTGGTCAAAATGTTAACTGTTCTAGTAAGTACAATACCTAATTCACAGGTATTTTTGCTAAAAAAATGTGAGTAGCTTTTGCAAATGCAAAAGCTACTCACATTTTTTCAGCAAAATTTCAGCGTATATGCCATATTTAATGATCAAAGTTTTAATGATACGATAACTATGGACATCGTTAGTTTTGAACAACTGGTCCCAGATCTCCAGATCCAACTTGACACAACCATCTCCTGTAGTCTGGGAACATCCACTTGATGTGATATAGAGCATCAAATCAGGTTACTGCAGTAATAATGTGGATTTGATAATTTCTTGTAAACAGCACATGTAAAAGTGATACTGAAATTTAATGTTGCAAACCATGGTAAAAAGAGCTCTTATGCCATATGCAAACAGAAAAGGTCCAGATCAACGGATGTATCCATGCAGTCTGATCTGGACATCATCTGTTCCTCAACATACAATACAGTGTCTACTGACTTACATCCCTTTCAACATTTTTTAAGTCATATTGATATGATAAAAGGATGATTATGAAAGGTTCTGTGCATTGAAGTGCCATACATTCATGAGCGGAATTCCACCATCAGTGAACCCATGACCTCATGTTTTGAAGTCAGGAGCTCTAATCACTTGGTACCCTGAGACAGGAGTGCTAACCACTTGGCCACCCTGATGCTTCTTATCTTATATTACCTGTTGGGTGATGGCTGGTCAGGTTTGTCTTTCTGCTTCTGCTGATGTAGGTCAGCATGTCGTCTGGTAGGCACCTTACCAGATGCATAGATATTTAACAGTCCGGATCTTCGGGAGTCAGACATACCAGAAGAACTGCTACTACTGGTCTCTGTAGAGCTGTAAAACAGTGAAAAATTCTGAGACATGATGAAGAACAACCTAAATTACCACAGTTTCACTTTCTTACCATAGGAAAAAACCCTTTCTTACCCAGAACTTCCATTAACATCCACAGAATGCTACTTTATATGCATGACTATTACCAAAATGGTGTCCATTTTCAGCAGAAACTTCCATTCTAAACTGGTCATCAGAATTTATGTCATTTTTTTTTGTCCCAAAATTAACATTTCACAGATTTTTTTCAACAAAGAATACACTCTTATGGTGTATCCATAAAAAAAAGCAACCTATAACACAGGCTAGAAACATTAGTGGGAGATAAACTTTAATAACCAGATATGATTTTTGGCAAACAATATTTATATTTTCTGTTTCTTGACAGAAACACGTTTTGACTTGAAATGAAATATCTCAAAGAGATCTTTCCATATGTCCCACAATGTACTGTATTTACCCTAAATATTGCAACAGACAAACGTGAGCAAACACTGATGACTCAGGTAATATGCCACACAATGCAACTTCTGATCAGGGTAAAGTCCATAGCCCTTGATAAGCTGTTTTTTTTTTCAATCTAAAAGTATTGATATTTTTCTTATTTCTGCACAAAAACATATGTTGTGGGTACTCATTAGAAGTGCCTCGCCGAGGCGCTTCTAATGAGTACCTACAACATATGTTTTTGTGCAGAAATAAGAAAAATATTTTCCTTATACCAACTTTTATCTAGACCTATGGTAAACACTGTCTGCTATTGATTCAGAAGTTTTAGACACATGAACAGATTGATTCACTGAAATTTTTGGACATGTATGGTAAGAAGTTGAGGTTTCCAAATTTGTAGGGTAAATATGGTTTGTTTTCTTCTTCTCTATAAAATAACAAAGAAAATGCGAACATCCAAGTTATCTGGAGGCTTGTAAACTTACCCAGCCCTAGCTCTATGAAGTTTAAGGATGAAATCTTTCATTGCCAGAAGCTTGTCTTCATGAGCTTCTGTAGAACCAAGAAAAGTAATTTTCTTGAAAATCTGAAAAAACAAAACAAAAACATAACATCACTAGACATCAACCCTAAAAGAGCTATAGTGAACCCTCGTTACAATGACAGAATTTCTTCCCAAAAACGTTGCCATTAAAATGAATTTTGCTGTTTTACAGAATACTTGATGAGCAGATTGATATATGATGAGCAGATTGATATATGAAAAAGGTCTTGTTTTGTTCTTATTTCCTCATATGTTTTGGATATTTGTTAGAATTGCCTCACTGAGGCAATTCTAACAAATATCTAAAACATATGTTTCTTTAAAGTATTAAATACAATATTCTTGCATAATTTGTGGCCAACTGTTACCTCCTAAACGAAGGTTTCTTGAGGATCAACTTGTCATTATAACAAATTTTGTTGTATCTAGTGTCATTGTAAAGAGGGTTGTCACAATCACAGCAGGCAACATTCTAAAATTCTTATTTAGTTTTCAGTGAAAATATGACTCAACATTTCAGATCAAGCTGGAAAAAACTGGTTTATCAGAAGCTATGCAAGTATTTGGGCAGACAGGTCTGAGCAAACAGTGAAGACCCAGATCAGATACCACAGAAGGTAACGTCTGATCAGGGTCTTTTCAGTTTGCCACTCAACCATCACTATTTTTAGATCCACCACTAAGTAAACATGAAAATTTCAGGATAAGTATCAGATGATTTATTAAGGCAGAGTATTTGGTGATAATTCTAGGATAATTTTTCTTATTTCTCTTAAAAACATATGTGTGGGTGGGTACTTATTAGAAGCCCCTTGCCGAGGCACTTCTAATGAGTACACAAAATGTATGTTTTTATGGAAAACTGGATAAATTATCCCGTAATTATCACAAACTACTCCTTCTTAACAATCTTCTGAGTATGGCAAGGATTTAAGTACCTACATATTTAGGATAAATCTGGTATTCCCCATTTTGACAATGTGGGTAAATTTACCTGCGACATGGAATCATCCAATTCTGGATAGACTGGTGAATGTCCTTGACGAGCTGTGTTTCTTATATAGTTGCGTTCTTGTAGCGTGGAGAACACACGTTCCAACAGCTGAGATCTGAGTATGTAGTCAAATACTGACCGTGGTATTGGGTCTTGTAGGGCATTTAACAGTAACACCTGAAACAGAATTACAGTTGGTGATAATGATTTTGTGTTTTGAGTTGTATCAAGATGATGGAAGGGTGATAATGAAAAGCTCTGTGCAATTAACCCTTAATCTGCCAATCACAAGAATTGTTGTCTGCTTTGTCATCTGCTTGTGATTTTAAAATTCATTTTTGCAAACAGTGTGGACCCAGATCAGACTGCTCCTCTTGGAGCAGTCTGATCAGGGTCCACACCATTTGCCTGTATGCAAAAATAGGTTTGAAAAGTTTGCAAAAATATTCAGCAGATGACATATTCCAATGCAGGTTTTCTTGGCACTTTAAAGGTTAAGTGCCTTCGTCATGAGCTGAAGAATGACAGCTGGTGAATTTTTATTATAGCTTTATATTATGCCCTTTTTTCAACCAAAAACTTTATTTGAGGGGATATAATAATTCTAGAAAATAACAAAAAGCTGGGATATTAGTATTAATTTCCAAATTCTGAACTATCAAATCTGTATAACTCTTCTGTTTTGGTTTTGAAAAGATTCTAAAAGGAAAGACCCTCAAGCACAGACATGAAAATGAAAATAGCTCGAGTGTCAAAGTATTCTTGGCCAGAATTGCCATTTCTGGCCAGTATATAGATTAATGGCTTTAACTATTACTTGGTTTGGAGTTTAACAGCCCAATCAACACTATTAAAGGCATGTCGACCTGTTCAATTTACCTTACCACACTTTTTCTGAGCAGGCTTGGTCCTCTAAGCAGTCAACCAGTACTGGTGCGCATTCTTTCACCAGAAACTGACAACTGCCCTTCTTGAATCAGTGGAAGGGAGAGAATTAACGGTTTTAATTATACCTCTTTGTCAATCTGCAGAATTTTCTGTTTCAAGAACGGTTGTAGTGAAGGTAAAAGGTTACAATGTACATCAACTACGTTCAGCTTTCCAGCAACAGCTGAAATAAATCCCACACTCCCTTGGCGGATCCAAACACCCTGAAACAGAAAGCAACAATGGAAACACATTGCATGTAGAAAGAGATAATCTGTCTTTGGCAAGCAGCCAAGAGCCAGACCAGCCTGTATATCTGCACAGTCTGTTTAAGATTTTTCATAGCTCGAGATGAGATCCTTTTAAACCTTTACCACTCTATGGGCTAATTATATAGATGACAAGTTGATCTTATTTTCCAAGAAAATAGGCTTTGACATTTCATCCAAACTGTCATGACATTGGCATGAAATGTCAAAGCCTATTTTTTGATGGTCAAATAGCTGGCAAGTTTCAAGACAATCCCTGAGTTGTCTTGGGAGGAGATACTGTAACAAGCTTACAACACATATTTGTAATGGGAAAATTTCAATTTTCAAGATGGCTGCTGTATGAGTCAGTGGCAAACAGTGCAGACCCTGATTTAACCACTCCTTATGAGTAGTTTGATGTTGGTCTACACTATTCATTGCTCAGGCATGTCTTTGAAGTACTGTGGTGCAATGGTAACACCTCTGATTTGAAAGCATGAAAGTACTGAATTCAAATCCTAAAATCTGTCATAGTGTTGTGTCCTTGAGCAAAACAGTCTATTCCCACTGTTTGCTTGTAAATACAGTCCACACTCATTTTCTCAAACTCCATGGAACAGCATTTATGATTTGAGACAACAGTAGTTTGAGATAAGAACAGCTGAAATGTATGGAACATATAGCAGTTGCTTTAGTTCGATTTAAGCAGTATTTGAGATATCAGTATTTGAGATTATAAGAATCCATTATGAGTGTCCATGCAGGTAGGATTTCCATATCCTGCATGGAATGGCTCATGATTGATTCTTTTTCTCTCGTCTTTAGGTGGATTGTTCATAGGACCAGCGTGGTCAAGTTTCAAACATGGGCAAAAAGCCTATCTCATATAGGCATAGGTGGGAGAAAACAGGATTCAACTGTATATGTATACATGTCTAGTGAAAACTGTCTTGGCTGAGCAACAGGTAAGCTCTACATACAGAGCCCTATGTTATATTGTTTCAAATTGCAATTAAAAAAAAAATCTTAACCCTTCAATTTTTATCCATAGCTTTAAATAAAGCACATTTTTCCAACCCAAAAATATTTATATTTTTCTTATTTCTCCATAAAAAAATATGTTGAGGGTATTCATTAAAAGCTCCCCACTTCTAATGAGTATCAAAAACATGTTTTCAAGGAAAAATAAGAAAACTATTATCTGAATACCCACTCTTATCTGGATCTATGTTTATTGTTAGGGTTAATTTATTATTAACCTTCACTAGGTTAGAGGAGTAGTTAAGGAAAAGTATTTGATGACACTTCTAGGATAATTATGTTATTTCTCCGTAAAAAAACATATCTTGTAAGTACTCTTTATAATTATCCTAGAATTATCATCAAATACTTCTACTTAACAACTCCTCTACCAGGGCCCAGTTGTTCAAAGCTAACGATGTCGTTAGTTAACGATTCGTTAAAATTTACATCGAGTGATACGCAAATATGCTGAAATTTTTTGCTGAAAAAATGTGAGTAGCTTTTGCAGTGCAAAAGCTACTCACATTTTTTCAGCAAAAAATATCTGAATGTTGTGCACTGAATCCGCTAAAACAGTTAACGAAATGACCCTTAACGAGCTCGTTAAGCTAACGACGCTTTGAACAACTGGGCCCTGGTGTATTTCAACAACTTACGGGATGAGCTAGTAATGGTAGAACTATCTTCACGAAATGATGTAGTATCTGCTTGTGCAACAGACCCAATTCAGTGAGATGTTTCAGAGCGATGAGTGTCTTGTGTACAATAAACTCTTCCTGGTCAGACAGACCCTGTTCTAGGAGAGGCTTGATGATCTCGGAGCTCTGCCAGCCGACATAGGCTGCTATACCAACAATAGTGTCAAAAAAGGAAACACGGAGGTGCCAGTCAGCCTGTAAAGATTGAAGTCATTACAAGTTATAAGAAGATTCAAGCTGAAAGTAATGCAATGTGCCTATAAATGTAACATGACGGAAGGCTTATTAGGACAAAACTGTCTAGGGCTTATGTAATCTTTGCATTGATTTGATTTGGAGTTTGACTGCCCAGTCAATACTGTTAAGGTCATGTCAAGCCAGTCAATTAACCTACTCACACTTTTTCTGGGTAGGCTTAGTCCTCTAAGCAGATAACCAATACTTTGTGCACATACTTCTGCCAGTAACTGACAACTGCTCTTCTTGAATCCACAGAAGTGGGAGAATAAACATACATATTAAATCAATATGAATTTAATAGGTGCTACCTATATCCGTGCATCCAAATTATCATCACATGCTTCAAAGGTGGGTTGGCCAGATCCAACTGAATTTGATTTTAGACCACGCTTCAGACCCGATCACATGAATTCGGGTCCTGCTTAGTTACTAGCAGCTCTGCCATGGAGGCTATAGGCAGCCCATCTATTTCGCGGGCCTCGACGGGCGGGGCCATGCCTTCCAAATACCGAAAACTAGTGTATGCCGATGACAGGTACAGCGACAATACACTATCGTTCACTTACCTATGTCGAAGTTTTTTAAGATTATCACGTGAAAAGAGCGTAAGGTCTATGTGTCTAAAAATCTACATCAAAGTGTACCTTGTGCACAAAGCAAATCATGCTTAGCTTGTAAATAGACAGAGAACAGACAGAAATAAAATTCGAAGTGGAGACAAAATTCAAAATGGCCGCGATCTCAAATTTTGTAGGCTGACGTCATAAGTCTCGTGATTCAACCCCTTGCAATTGGAATACTTGGCGTTATTGGTTATTTTGTTGCTATTATCGGTACGGAACACTTATCGTTTTTCAGGATAAGCACTGAATCACCCAAGCGTTTGTTGGACCATCACAGTTTTGGTCACACACATCACTAGTCACATCAGTAGTATGTAGTAGTGCGTCTGCATGCCGAACCGCTCCGCGGTTCAGAGAACAGAAAAAAAAAACAGTTCCCGTTGGACACACTTAATCTCCATAAAAATTATGTGGTCAACTGTGCTATGGAGCCTGGATGCAAGCTGCACATGCAAGACTGCACAGGAGCAGCCTCATCAAAGCATGCATAGATTAGACTAGGTTTTTTTTTCCACCTTTGCCTATATGAGATAGACATTTCTCACAGGGGCAAAAAGCCTATCTCAAATGACCACTGCAGTCTACCATTTAATCTGCTGGTCCTAGGAACAATCCACTTAAAGGAGGGAGAAAAAGAATCCATCATGAGCGAGTCCATGCAGGATAGGGAAATCTCACCCTCAGGGTAGGAATTTCAACCAGGGACCCGGCAAGCCTCCTTCCCAGTTGAAATTCCTACCCCTAGGGTGAGATTTCCCTATCCTGCATGGATGCTCATGACAGATTCTTATAGTCCTTGGCAAGCAGCCAAGACCCTAACCAGCCTGCATATCTGCACAGTCTGTTTGTGATTTTTCATAGCTCAAGATAAGGTGTATTTTTAACATTTACCACTCTTGGCTCATTTAGCAGATGACAAACTTTTCTTATTCTTCCCATAAAAGTGTATCCATTGACCTTAAAATGACATTGTATCCATTCCCAATAAAATCCATACATTTTATAACATGTTCATTGGGGCCTCATATGAGATCTAACAACATGTTCATGAGACAGACTCATTTCTTCATGAAAAATGTTGTAAGATTTCATTAAATTTTTCTCACCAATAACTGTCCTAGTAACTTGTTAGAATCATGCTAGTTGTATTAATCTAGTGAGACACCAAAACATGTTTTCTCAAAGACAGGATGATTTGGTGTTTGATGTTTGTTGTTGCTGAGGTTTTATGGCCCAGTCAACCCATTAGGACCAGTGCAGTAGGTTAACCTAGGCAGGTTTAGTCGTCTCAGCCGTTAACCAGTACTTGTGCACATTCTTTTACCAGAAACTGACAACTGCCCTTCTTGAATCAGCGGAAGGAACAGAATGACTGTAGAAAATATTTCATGATCAATCTCCAGAAAGAATGTTGGCGGCCTGGGTAGGGATCGAACCCGTGACCTCCTGATCACGAGGCCGATGTGCATCCGCCTGACCCACTGCGGCCAGCTATTATTGGTGTTTATGTCATTTTTAATATCATTTGAGTCATTATCAGGATTGTGAAGGGGTGATAATAAAGGTATCTGTGTAATTAAGCACCATACATTCATAAACTAATTCTACCTCTAGCAGAATTCAAACAACAGATGTTGTGACCTGGAGTCAGGACTGCTAACCAAACTCTCAAATGAACATTTCCATAAATAAACAACATTACTGTATTTACTCTAAATATTGGGACACCTTAACCCTTATCCTGCTGAATAAATTAAGATGCCACACCCACTTCTAATTTTCAGCCAATCAGATTACTTGATCCAGATTGTTGATATAAATTCACATACTGAATGACAAACAGTGCAGATCCAGATCAGTTGGCTTCTTCAGAAGCCAACTGATCTGGATCAACATTGTTTGCAAAAGCATGGCATATCTGGGTTCAGCAGGACAAGGGTTAACTCCTCACCATGCTTGTCTTTAAACTTAAGTTGATTTTAGCACCTGCTAATATATCCAAAAACTGCTGGATTAGTGGCCAACAATGCAGACCCTGATCAGATGCTGCATAAACAGTACTCTATTTATCTGAAATGGCAATTACTGAAAGTGTAAGCACTTACCTTGTCATTAAGAAAAGTAATCATATGAGACAGCAAAACATCATTGGCTGTAAATGAAAAGAAAAGAAAACTTCTTAAAACTAGCTAAATAGTGAGAAAAAGGGTCTCAGGCAGGGCTCTAGAAACTGCCAGTCTTTCAACCTGAAACCATTTTTTATGAGCTGGACCAAATTTGACTTCAAAGGACATCTACTATTTTGGTCTATAATTAATTCATGTTTTCTAATAACCAACTTTTGAATTTTCACAAAAAAAGAATATTATACAAAGAAAGAAACCTTTTGTCAATACATGATCCAACAGTGTATCAGAAATCACCTTGAGCAGAACAGTTGTTGGATCAATCCATTTTGTAAATAGGTGGGAAATCAGATCAGTTCATTAGATTAGATTCTTTGACCTTATCGTAATGCCAGTTGATCCACTTGTCAAAAATTAAGTAACAGATACTCTGGTTGTTTCCCTTTCCCACTCTTCATTGACAGAGTGCCAAGATGTTGTGAAACTGAAAGAACATATAATCTCCCATATCTTGAGAATAGAGTGATCTTGCTGTTTAAAATAATGATTCTTATGTGTATGTAAGTTCAGCAAGTAAAAGTAATGTTGGTACATCATTCATTATGTTCATAATTAACCAGATTCCTGCATTAATTTTGAAAATAGCAAAAGCAATATGGAAATAAATGAAGGTTATGGAAAAAACTCTATTTTTTCTGAGCAAATTCTGTAAATGTGGTTGAAAATGACTGGACCAGCTGGCGAAATACTATCACATGGAAGGCCAATACCAAACAGAAGCCACAATGGTAGAAAGATATAATTTTCCCTGAATGCCAGACATGACATTCCATTCCTCCTTTGTCAATTTTGTCAACATCTTTCAATATATATTCAAATATAAGTTCTGTACCAACCTTTCTGACGGCCAAAGAACACACACAATCTTGTGATGCCATTATCTAGCAGTGTTCTTTTCACTGAATTATCAGGGTCATTCAGAAGCATGACTACTTTCTCCTGAATCATCTCCTGAAGTGCTTGCAGCTCCATGTCATAGCTGGACTGTAAATGAAAAACAAAATGCAAAACAACCTCTTTATTACACTCCTGTTGGGAGGCAAAGCAAAAATAATTTAGTTAATTAACCATGTTGTGACCAAACAAAAATGTATAGATTATACAGAAAATGACAATAAATGGTCATTTTTCTATATAATCTATACATTTCTGTAGCACATGGCTCAACAAATATGTAGCTAAATGCTAGGGTGGATGCTTAAATTGTCATTTTTCTATATAATCTGTCATTTTTCTATATAATCCATACATTTGGTTTAGATACAACATTTTTGGCGTGATTTTTTTAAACCTTTTTATATCATAAACCATGCTATAATGAACCATGTTACATGTATATCTGACACTATGCCATAAAAATTGGGTTATAGCCAAAATTGTGCTACAATGAACCATGTCATAAGGAGATTCCAGCCTACATATACATATGACCAAAGTCAAAATGAAATGAGGCATACTGTACAAAATAGGGTTTAGAGAATACAGGGACACTAAATGCTCAAACAAGACAGCACATCTTCAGTCTGATCACAGAAATGAAGAAAATATCAGCCACTATACCCCAACCATTTTCCATATCCAATTTTCTTATTGCTTCCACAAACACATCTTTTAGTGGAATAAACAAGACAAGAATTTTTTGGAAGGCAGTCTCGCATCAGTCTGTAACCACTGAATTTACCTAGGAGCAGACTACATTTTAAAATAGTTTTCTTATTTTTCAAAGAAGGCTTGACACTTTATTGTCTCCTTTGGGGATAATGTGAAATGAGACAATTTGTATGAAATGTCTAGCTTCATTTTCTCTTAAACTAAGAAAAAAATTGCACACAACTATCATCTGCTCATAAGTGCTAAAAGTTAATATAGTCCAAAACAATCTTTTTTTTTTTTTTTTTGTTCATGATCAAACTGTTCTGACACAAAAGAAAATAAGAGTAGATAACTTATTTGGATCCCTTAATATCCATAATCATTAGCAATCTTACCAGGTCAGTTGTCTCCCCTTCCTCTGACTCTTCAATTTCATTCAACTGCATCATCTCCAGAACTCTAAAATCAAAAAAATTACTCTTAAATAGCCAACAATGTTAAAGGCATATAAAGACATATTATCACATTTGTAGGGAGTACAAATTACCATAAATGTTTCTCATGTTGAATCTTTCGACTCTTTTCTGTGCTATTTTAGATTACAAAACTTAACCCATTTAAGCCTAGCGTTGCATAAATGGGACACTGGCAAAAAAAACAGTGTAGACCAAGATCAGATGCCGCAGATCAGATGCCACTTTTGCATTAAGTTCAAAAGTTTATTCAATACATGATAATGATAAAAACTAACCAGACACCCCTTATATAGGAAATGGACCTGTCCAAAGAGTTAAGGTAGAAGAGTCTATTCGGCATAAATGGATTAATTCTAACATACCTCAGTGCTGAAGAGGTAGAAGGTAGAAGAGTCTATTTGGCATAAATACATGATGATAAAAACTAACCAGACACCCCTTATATAGGAAATGGACCTGTCCAATGAGTTAAGGTAGAAGAGTCTATTTGGCATAAATGGGTTAATTCTAACATACCTCAGTGCTGTTTCAGCCAGCTGAGCTATATTCTCTGCATAAGCCACTCTCACTACAGTTGCAGGATCCTGAGTCAGAGGTGACTGAAATATACAAGAAATACAAGGAATAATACTTATTCTTACATAAATAATCACTCATATACATGCACTTATTTTGCTTTTCCTTATACTTTTCCATGCTGTCTGGGGAGCTCAATTATAATATGCATTTGGTTTTCACTATGTACCCTCTCTCTTGACATAGTAATGTTTATAAATTCCTTACACCACTTCTAACAGATACCATTAACTTTTTTGTTGACTTTAGATGGTCACAATAATTAAAGGCTCCATATTCCTCAAAAATAGACATTTTATTATCCAAAAAAGGTTTAATTCATAAATTGATATATGGTATTAATGTTGCCAACATTAAATCAGAGATACAATAAAAATTCATTTCATTTTTGATCCAGTTCAAAAACGAGAGACTAACTGTAATTTTACAGGCTGTCAGATGCCACATTTTATGATGGTAGTAATACTATATATCAACTTAATAAACCTTTCTTGGATAAAAGATGTCTATTTTTGAGGAATTTTTGAGCCTTTAAAGCACTTATTTTTGCTTTTCCTTATACTTACTTCTCCATGCTGTCTGGGGAACTCAATTTTTGCATTTAGTTTTCACTGAGTACCCCTCTCTCTTGACATACGGTAAATGTCCCAAAATTTCGAACACTTTATTCCATACTATTTTGGCCAAAATTTTACTTTTTATGCAGCTGTTTTTTAAAGTACTAAGTGGAATGGCAAACAATGTAGACCCTGATCAGACTGCTCCTTCAACCATGCATGAAAGCCAGTAAGCCACCATCTTACTTTTGATAATTAGCTGATGATTGCCAAATTGAATCCAAATGGCAAGAAAAAGACCGAAACACATAGATCTACATAGCTCCAGATAAGAGGGGGTATCCACAAAATAGTTTTATTTCTCAATAAAAACATGTTGTGGGCACTCATTAGAAGCACCTTGCCGAGGCACTTCTAATGAGTACCACAACATATGTTTTAACTTCATAATACATTAACCTATAGATAATGTGCTATTCTATTCTGTTTTCACACCTTCCACAGAAAAAACGACCTTTCAGTCGTTAATTAAAGTCTTAAACCAGAAGGTCCCTTAGGCAGTTACCTGTGTGACGTAACTCTTCCCGCTCAATTGACCACGTGTCAGTTTCTTTTCTGTGGACAAAGAAATTCAACAAGGATTATTTACCTGTGATAGAAATTTGGATTATTTCTTTCCTCACGGATAAATTTATGTATCCTTGTGTTTCTTTTGTTTATTTATCACTCCTTTCACTTTCTGTGTTATTATTTAAAATTTTCAATTTTCGATTTCATGTATTTTTGACTGGTCTTTTTCCACATGCGTTTTGGCGACTCTCGCTTTTCGGCACAACGCTCGTGCGCGATCGGTTCGATAGTCGTGTTTATATATGCAGAATATTTTTGTTCTTTTCGTTCCAGGTTATTCAGCAATTACGATATGTTTTTTTTCCTGGACTTTTGTTTGCAGAGATCTTCAGTTGGCTAAAGATTCTCATGGTGGAGAAGCTGATTGTAAAGAACTTGTCAACCCTTGATGGGTTATAAGACAATTCTTTACTGATGGGAGCCCCACCCCATATGGCTATACTGCCGGGGTAAGACCCATCAAGGTGGCATCTTTGGGTACTTAGTATCCTATAAAGTCTAAGTCCACCAGTCACCAGTCATCCAGTCACCAGTCACCAGTCACCAGGCTCCAGTCAATCAGCTTCACCAGTCACCAGTCAATCAGGTGCCAGTCAACCAGGCACCAGTCACCAGTCATCCAGGTGCCAGTCAACCAGGCACCAGTCACCAGTCACCCAGTCACCAGTCACCAGTCACCCAGTCACCAGTCACCCAGTCACCAGTCACCAGTCAACTAGTCTCCAGTCAATAATTTAATTATTTTCTGGAAAGACTTAGTTTCTGACATATTTCACCGGACAAAATAGTCACGTATACTAACTTCCGGTCATTATGTCTAATTATTAAAAAATTTTTTCACTGGGCAAAGTATCAGTAATATTTCTGATACTTATACCCGGTCATATTATTATATTATTTCTGATTTTTCACCAGGCAAACTTTTACAGAAAGTGTCTGGTCAATTTTTGCCTTATAATTAATTATCTTCGGGAAAAAGTTTCGAATACTTGTGCCCGCTCAGTTTTCATATATAATCTCCCTTTTTCATCGGACTAGAGTTACGAATACTACTATCCGATCAATTTGTCAAATTTCTTGTAACTTTACCAGGCAACAGTTACGAATATTAGTGTCCGGTCATTGTGTCGGGTAACTAGTGTCAAAATAATGATTACTAATTCCCGAACAATCTATTATCGTTCATAGAGCTCCATTCACGTTTAAGTCAATGGATATAGGTTATTAAGTGAAATACATAATAACTTTTTATACAAAAAAATCTGTACAGTCTTTCCCAAATCAGACTAGAATTTTTAATATTCCATTGACTTATTATAGGTGTGTAATTCCATTAATATTTTAAATTAACTTATGTTTTATCTCTTTTATCCGCTAGAAAGAGTTAAACTTCCGACTATAACAAAATTCTTACCGGGCAGCAGTTCGTAGACTAGTGCCAGGTCATTCAAATGATGTTTTATCTCTTTAATTCGCTAGACAGCGTTTAAATTCCGGCTCTAACGAAAATTTCATCGGGAGGCACTTCGTAGAGTAGTGCCAGGTCATTCTAACGAAATTCCACCGGGCAGTAGTTTCGTAGACTTTGTGTCGGATTACTAGTGTGTTCCAGGCTCAACATATATTCATATATAACCACTATAGACATGTATAGTCTTGGATTATAGGTTATTGAATGACAGCGATGGGTTCTAATACCTAGTAGCCATTTATATTGTTGAATTCTGTCCAGTTACTTTTGAACTTGACTTAAATTCTATATATATATTTATTATTGAAAATGAATTAAGAATTATCGGTTACGATCAAATTCGCAATTCATTCACTAAGTGTAGAAGATACTTCCAGCTATAATTATATCTCGTTTGTTCGCTACAAAGAGATTAACTTCTTACATATTCACCTTATTCGGCTCTAGGGCAAAGGTGAACTATAAAACTATCGTTATTTATAAGAAGAAAAATATACACGAAATATAAAAATTTTTCTTCTTTCCTCCCCTGTTTTTCTTCTACATGCTCCGATATGTAATCAGCATGTAATCTAAGGAGTAAATTGACAAGAAAGTAGCAATCGATCTTTTCTACTTTCTATTAATTTTTCATTCTTAAGGTATCGGAAATTTACACCAACCAGATAAATAAATTAACAGTTTATTTATTTATTCACTACCTCTCTAGATTACTACGATTTAAAATTCTAGTTGAGGTACATATTTTCCTTTTGCCTTTTCAACATGGAAAATAGTTGATCCGATAAGCTATTATTCTATTTTATACTATCTTTTGATTGATTATATAAGAGTCTAGGTCAGTCGTGCTCTGTCTAAACTCTGCTATAAAATAATAAATAAGAAAAAAATCTTATATTTAGGCATAGATATAATTCGATACGTTCTTTACTTTGCCTGTTTTATTTTTTCTTCTGGATCATTTAAGACTACGATAGCAATATACCAGATATTTTTGCCTCAGTAAGAATCTATTACGCTGAAGATTCTTCATATTGGAATAATAATTTTATTATGATTATAATTCTAGACCCAATTAATCCTCGTATATTATAGGTCTACTTTATCTTATTGAGGAATAGTTTTGCTTCGACTAGCTCTATACCTCTAATATTTTATTTATAACTAGAGTCCATGTCAATCAAAATTTTCTTGCACTTTGGTATTGACAATGGATACATATTTAGTAAAGGCATTAATTATTCAGTACGTGACAGATTATTATTGCCTAAATTAGATTTTATATACAATACTTTCCTTTTGATATTTTGTTTTATTGACTTTGTAACTATTCAGAAACTGCCAAAGTCAATCATTTCCTTCCTCTAAACTTACCGAAGCTCTAGATTATGTTGATATATATTTTTGATATATGCTTAGAGGTTAATTAACGAGAGTTTACCTCATAATAGCAGATATTATTATAATTATATTAATCAATCTATAGTCTAGGCTTAGACAAAAGGGAAAACATCCTTAATTACGAGCCGGTAAAGAATTAAGACACTCTTAATTATCTCTTTACCCCTCCTTTATGTTTACATTTGTTAAAGGGATCATAGTAATTCTCGCTAAGAGTTCAAGTTCAGTTTGCGAATAATGCAAAGATTAATATCTTGATTTCCAGTCCGCATCAAAAATGGTCTATATATATAGATAAATATCTTTCCGAAACTGGATATTTATTTATTTTTCCACACAATAAGTCATTTCAAGATGTGGATGTTTTTGAAATGCACTGCTTCAATTTATAATATAAAATATGTTTATATTAACTTCACAACTTAGTAAGTGCTGCACCTACGTTCCTGGTCAGATCTTACTTTTGTGATACGTTTTTGAACATACTGAAAGTTTTTCTCCGATTATACATTCGGTAAATAAACTTTCGAGTAGTATTTATGCCTTTAAACATTCAGATTATTTGATAATTGTTGGAGATAATATATTATTCCGATATTTATATATCTATCTTCATTATTTATCTTTCTCATCTTACTTTTAAATTAGATTGACCTTCTCGCTACGTTCCAGGTTTAAATCTAGCTAACATTGTGGAACAGTCACTTTTTTATTTCCTAAACAATATTTTAACTTTTTTCTCAGTATTCAGAGCATAACGACTTCATGAATACTTGAAAATAATTCAATTCTACGCTTGTTAAACTAAGCCTAAAACAAGCCCTAGTTTTTTAGAATGGATATTATCCTTCGATTCAGTTCATGGAGATACATCCTTTTAGATCCCATTATCTCTATTTCAATCATTCAAAATTCTAATGACTAAGTACTCCTTTTCTACGTACGAATACAGAATATCGAGTCACTGTTGCTGCATATTGGTTAAAGATTAAACAAATTTTATCTTAAACCTATATGACGTTAAATTAATTATTATCTCTTTCATATACATGTTTTTACCCTTCCGTCAGGGATCGCGGTAATAATATTATTACTCTCTATGGTTTACACATAGATCTCGAGAGTATATATATGTATTTTCTTCCTGAACTCATTTGCGAGTACGTAATTTGATATTTCAGGAATTACCAATTATGCAGACATAGATTTTATTCTATTAATATTCAATTCTAAAAATTTGATTGAATGTTTATCTATAAAATTTCTGGGCAGTAATTTTATAGAGAGTTATATGTTTAATAATTCCTTGCTTAAATAATAGTTACGCTTAACCTATGATTTATAGCGGGAATTTTGTTCAGTAGTATAATTTTTATTTAGTATTAATATATTTCTTACTATTCTTAAATATGCGTATAGAATAGTAATACTATCTCTTAACTTTTAAATTAAGTGTTTTTTGAGATTAATAATCAGTATTATTGTATAATCTTTCTTCAGAGATTATCACACTATTACTTTTTCTCTGAGTCCTTCTCTTTTTATGAACATTTTGATTCGTATCAAAGTGGATTTTTAACATTTCTTGATTTCCATGATTATTTACTCAGGAGTACTTTTCATGGCAATCTTCTGGTATAGAAAGATTCTATCCAGCTTATTTATTATTGCTTAATCTTATCAATACGGTAAGATTTAGCCAAACTATGACCGTCATACAGTTTGCTGCGATCAACCTTATTCTTATCTCTTTTATTGTCTGTCAAACTCTTTAGTTATGATGTTGACAGTTTATTCTTTATTTTTTTGTCAGGACATCAAACGCTTTTATATGTCTATGACAAAACTAATTATCAATGGTTTAAGTTGTTTTTTCTTCCCAGCAGTTATATGCAAACTCTGTATTATTTTATTGCTTGACTAAAAATTCGTTATACAATTAGTCTAGCAATAGTTTTAACCATTATGTTTGTCTATACCTTTTTTCTTCTGATGGATAACTTAGTTATAGTTAAGTTAACTCCATCTACTTTTATTATCTCCCCTTCTTTAATTTGATCAAGGGAAATAATTACACATTATGGTTATTTTAAGTCTGTGTCTGTTCATCGGAAACTGTCCTGTCGCTCTAATTAACAGAATTTAATTAGTTTATAATTCTAATAGCTTAGACTATTACAATTACATAGCTTCACATATCTAGAATTTTATCCAAAATATCTACATATGTCAGTTATCTATAGGAAACTCCGTCGAGTAGACTTTTCCTTATTTATTCAAGATCCTACATAGACTACTTACAGTGTATGGTCTTGGCTTTTTGTTTTACAAATTTTGTTTTCAAAATATTTCTATATTCCTAGCTTACTTTGCGATGGAATATTTATGTTATGTCTCAATGACTCCCTTTTCTTTTTGAAGCCAATTGTTGTTTCCCAAAAAGAAAAAAAGAGGGGGGGGGGCCGATGTTAGGTCTCTGAGACTTAAGAACTGGCTTCCTCTAGAGTCTACTAATATATATAAGGTTGTTAGATCATAACACCTTAAAGCTATTTTGTGAATCTAGACCATTCTTTCTATTAAATATAGAATTAGAATGTATCTGATTCCTTTGAGTTTCCTGAGTCTTAACCAGAAGTGGTGAGATATTATTGGTGTTAGAATTAGGAGAGCACCTCCCTCCTATTCTGCAAATTCTAGCACATTATCTATAGGTTAATGTATTATGAAGTTAAAATGAAGTTTTTTAAAAGTAAAACATATTTTAACGAGTAATACTTAACCTATAGATAATCAATTATCTCCCTCCGCCCACCCTCGCTTATCTCTCCTAATTGTGTCTATTGTTTTACACATAAAAGAAACTGACACGTGGTCAATTGAGCGGGAAGAGTTACGTCACACAGGTAACTGCCTAAGGGACCTTCTGGTTTAAGACTTTAATTAACGACTGAAAGGTCGTTTTTTCTGTGGAAGGTGTGAAAACAGAATAGAATAGCACATTATCTATAGGTTAAGTATTACTCGTTAAAATATGTTTTACTTTTAAAAAACTTCATTTTCATGGAGAAATAAGAAAACTATCAGCTCTTATAGGTTGAAAAAAGTTCCTTATCTACCAGAACCCCTTGAAAAAAAAAATGTTCAGTCTTCAGTCAAAAATCACAGCCAGTCTGAGAATTAGAAACACAATTACCATTCTTATATTTATACAGTTGACTCTCGCTATCTCGAACTCCTTTATCTCAAATAACCCCTTATCTTGAAGTGAAAATCTGTTCTCTGCCTAAACATGAAAATCTAACAACATGTAAAAAATATTATGGAAAAGAGGAGAAATTGCTCCTAAGGAGCAATTTCTCCTCTTTTCCATAAAATTTTCAATATATCTCTAACTTCAAGAGTATAATTACAACATATATTTGTTAAATGTGGTTAATCGAATTAGTTTTTCCTCAATTCTGCAAATCTGATATGTCCAAATACGGATATCTCAAAGTATTTCAGAGAGTCCCTTGGAATTCGAGATAACGAGAGTTGACTGTATCTTTAATCTAATTTGCTTATATCTGAAGCCCATGGGTGTATATACACCAGTGATTTTTTTTATCTTACCAGGTTGGGAAAGATATACTCTGGAAACACATTGGCATCACTGAAAACAGAAAAGTAAATGAAATGATACAGCACATAAGAAAACCTGTATAAAGCCAAAACCAAACAGTTTTCATGAAGAAATAAGTTAAGATTAGTCTAACAAACATAAACATATCTTGGATCTTGTATGCATTTAAGCTCCCAATTAACATGAACTAAAAAGTTATCAGATTTAATGATATTCTTATAAGGGTGATAATGAAAGACTGTGCAATTAAGTCCCATAAAATCACAATATGAATTTCATTTCCACCTGGACTGGAAACTGGAATCTTGTGATCTGCAGTCAGAATGCCTAATTACTCTACCACATACTTCCCTGTCTTATCTGTGTAAATATTTAGAGTAGATACAGTACATCAGAAATATCTGAGACAAATAATTGGCATAATTGAGTGCAAATCAATAATATAAGGATCTATCATTGATGTGAGGGGCACACAGAAAACTCTGTCCAGAGGATCACTGTCTGGCATCACGAGGCTTGCTGAGTGATGCCAGACTGCAATCGCATAGGACAGATTTTTCTATCTACACCTCACACCCATGACAAATTCTTTTTCTTGCATACCTTTCCTTTCTGAACATAGTTTTTTTAATAATGCAGTCACTTCCACTGCTGACGTCCACCATATTGTGATGACATTACTGTGGCATTTAATGACGTCATTACGTTCAGTGACGTAAACCTTAACGATGGCGTACTTTACGTCCATTACAACCAGTGGAAACACATGAGAACTGTCGATTTTTATCTTTACCCTGGGTAGGATAACCTGAGTAGGATAAGAATTTCTATCCCAGGGTTAAATCCAGGATTTCCTTATCTGGTGTGCAAAAAAAATGTCAATAAAAGTATCAAAGACACTATATGATACTCTGCATATGCAAGCAATAAAACCCATTTTTTCAGATTTATGAAGGGCAAACTGCCTTAGGAATGAGACGGACAGTTGTGTAAATTTAGTCTACTGTAAATAGTAAAAGAACTAGAAGACACAATCCTCTTTTCAGATACATTAATGGCAGATAACCAAAGAATTTAAAGACAGGGTAGCCCTCCTTGGCCACAACATGTAGCTCTAAGTCTTCAATGACGCTTCATCTGGATATATCATATAGTAAAGGAACTACAGGCCAATGTCAATTTTCAACTATGTCGAGAGCAGATAGCTAAAGAACTGGAACGGTCATAGTAATTGCCCTTCACCATAATAAGCAGCCTTAAGTTCTCTACAGATCTGTGAAATTTCATCCAGATATTCTAAATTTAAGAGAACTAGAGGCTAAAAAATATTTCTCATACATTAAAAAGACCCAACTATGTCAAAAATCAACATATTTTGCCCATTAACAATCCCAAAACATTAATCCCTGATACTAATATGTATGCAAAATTTGAATGAAATCCATGAACAAGTACTCGTTATCAATCAAATACAGTCTGGACGGATGGATCCATAAATGGACTGACACCAAGGGTATAACATAATACCCTGTGACTACCATGTGGCAGGGTATAAAAATTCACACTTAAAGGAAAGGGTTTACAATATTCTCAAATCTCAGTTTCCTACCTTCGTGGGACGTTGTGTATATCTTTCAAACAAACAGTGATACAGCGTAACATTTCTGCACGAACAGATGCCTCTTTATCCACAGCAAAGGTTATCTAAAATGCAACAAATCCATATATACATATTGGAACCTCTTTATAAGAAAAATCATCATATGATAGTTTTGGGTATAAGATGGTTTAATGGTGGCACCCAAAAGGGTTGTATCCCAACAAAAATGTACAGATTATATAGAAAAATGACAATTTATGGTCCATTTTTCTATATTATCTATACATTCTTATTTGGATACAACATGGTTGTTTAGCTAACATGGTTTTGCTTTGGATCACAGCAATAGTGTAATAAAGGGGTTGTAGTAACACTGTTTTCAGTAAAAATTTTAGCCCTTAAACTGCCAATCGCAACAAATGTCGTTTGCTTTGTCATCTGCTTGTGATTTTAAAAGTCATTTTTGCAAACAGTGTGGACCTAGATCAGACTGCTCCTCTAGGAGCAGTCTGATCAGGGTTCACACTATTTGTGTGTATGCAAAAATAGATCTGAAAAGTTTGCAAGAATATTCAGCAGACGACATAAACCGACGATATTTTCAGATGCAGGTTTTCTTGGAATTTTAAGGGTTAGAGTCACATCAAAGAAAAACAAGATCTGTCATAGGACAGGCTGGCCCTTGCCCTGTCACAGGAGAGTGTATCTCACCTGAATTGCGCTTTGCCTCTAAATTCAACCAAAAACTTTAACATAATTTTCTCAAGGTCACTTATGTGGGTTGGGATGGTTTGTTTGTTTTATTCAGGCTTTACATCCCTTCCAACAATCTTTCAGTCATATTGCGACAATTAATGCTGAGCGCCAAACAAAAGAGCAGCTAGTACCATTTTTAAAGTCTTTGGTATGACTCAGCCAGGGATCGCACCCGCAACCTCCCTTATCATAGAGTGGACGCTCTACCAACTGAGCCATTGTGCCGGTTGGTTTGGGATGGTACAGCATAAAACTTCGGACTAGTATCTAATATCAGGGCAAGTATGAGCTACTTCCATCCAGAGGTTAACCAACGCTGACTCGGACGCCAATGCCGACACCAACACAGACATCGTGGTGACTCCTACTTTTAGACAGGTGAGCTAAAAAGTCATGGTTGCTAAAGACAGGAATTGGGGGCATGGGGTTCTGAAGATATTCAGGCATTAATGGATTCATCTCTCTTGTTTGTGAATTTAAATATCAGCAGGTAAAATAATTTTTTTCCCAGAAAATGCAACTTATTATTTTTTTCAAATCAAACTGTTTTATTTGTTTCAGTCAAGGTTTAAGAGCCCTGTCAACAATACTTCAGTGATGTTGTTTATGGGATCCTGACTGAAAACAAGATGGCACCACTCCCACTGGAGAGGCAGAGGGACAAAATTCCAACTTAATATAGAACCATACATACAAAGAATTTCTCACCATATAAGGCAGTATCCTATCCAGAATGATGTCTGCTGTAACATATTTCGACAGTTCCATTAACAGGTTTAGTGCCATCAACTTGGTGTTGCAAAACTGAAAGAACAAAGAGCATAATTAAACATAAGAGCTGGTAAGAGGAATATTTAAAAGTATGGTAAATGTCCTAAAATTTCAAACACTTTATTCCATATTTTTTTGGCCAAAAATTTGCTTTTTATACAGTTAATTCTTAAAATACATAGCGGAATGGCAAACCCTGTAGACCCTGATCAGACTACTTCTTCAAGAGCAGTCTGATCCAGGTCTACACTGGATGCGTATGCCATTTTGTCAGAAACTTTGGTGTTTGAACTTTTTGGACATTCCCCATATGTGGGGCATTCAATAAATTCTGTCATGAAAATGACCTCTGAAGAAGAATATGACATAACTACATAAAAATATGTATTTCAAGACCATCTCAATACAAATATACCATTTTAACAATAAGTATTGGGACAGACAAGCCTGAATGAACAGTGTAGTTTGCCACCCATCCAGCAGTTTTAGACACACTAACAGGTCTTAAAATGGACGTGTAATTATTTTAGGAGAAATATGGTAATGCATTATATTCTTCCAATATTTAGGGTAAAAATGTTACTGAAGTTTGATTCAATCCAAAAAATAATGAGCTTTTTTTAGCCAATACTTATAACATACAACTTTAAAACATACATCATGAACAGCTTATATCTGTTAAGGCAGAATAACCTAAGGGGTTGTGACAGAAAGTCTCTATTAGAGATGTCTTGCATAAAATGTCAAATCCTGTTTTCTAGGAAAAATAAGAAAAATGTTTCAAAATGTCCTCTGCTGAAAATTTTACCCGGAGTGCTAAGCGTTAATGTCTTCAAGGGGCACAGGTCTGAAAATATATTTTCACACACTAGAATTCTATTGTATTCTTCCAGCAGAATAAAAAAAAACAAGCAAACAAGAACTTTCCTAGTCTGTTAAAACTCAGTGACAAGAGACTACATACATGTGCCTGTCTTCCTGAAGAGCCAACAAGGGAGATAAGAAGTACCAGAGCAATGTTCTCTTCTGGATGGTGGATGTCTATTTTGATGGTTTTCAGAATCAGATCCAAATCTTTCTTGATTCTGCAACAAAATAACATAGATGTTAGTTTGAAACAAGTACACCAAAATAAGTTTTAAAGGTGACCCCATAATGTTGCAACCAAACAAAAATGTACAGATTATATAGAAAAATGGCCATAAATACATTTTTGTTTCAAAATAAATGTAACGATTATATAGAAAAATGACCATTTATGGTTGTTTTTCTATACAGTATATATATTTTTGTTTGGATACAACACGATAATTTAGGTCACACGGTTTTTGACTTGGATCCCAGCAATAGGTTTATAAATAGGTTGTGTTGTATATATAGCAATTTATAGCTGCATAAACAGATAGAAAGTTTTGTTAGAGTTTAGGAAAAGTATCTTAAGAAGTTAAGGTGTCTGAATACTTAGAGTAAAGATTGTAAACATATTCATTTATGATTTTCTTTGCAAAGCTGCAGCAATGTTTTTTGTAGGTAAAATATTACTTTATATATTTAGAATGGCATTCCTATTAAGCAAACCTTGTAGACCCAGAATAGACTGCTCCTACACTGTTTGGCATCCAGCAAGCACTTTTCAACACATCATCAACTACCTTCTTTATTCTATTTGAACAGACAGGCGGGAGCAAATAGTCTAGACCCAGATCAGCCAACCCAGAATGAAATGTTTGGTCAGAGTATACATTGTTTACCACTGATCCAGCAGTTTGACCCTTGTCATGCCGAATAAATTAAGAAACGACACCCACTTCTAATTGGCAGCCAATCAGATTACTTCATCCAGGTTATTGATATAAATACAGGTACTGAATGAAAAACGTGCAGAGCCAGATCAGTTGGCATCTTCAGAAGCCAACTGATCTGGATCTACACCATTTGTAAAGGCAGGGTATATCAGGATTCAGCAAGACAAGGGTTAACACAAGGAAGGAAAATGGACTTGCTGAAATTTGTATGGTAGGGGTTACAGAGTCCAAATATACAGGGTAAATCTAATGTAGTTTGTGTTCAAAATTTATGACAAGGAAGTCAAAGTATTATGTCAAAATATTCAGGGAAACTCTTGAAATACCTGGCTATTCTGTCATCTGGACAGAGTATCGGCTGTGTGGCAAACCTCTGTATATACAGTTTAAGGAATGTATAGAAATATTCTGGGAATGTTTTCACACGCTGCTGGATCAAGTATTCTTCTGCTGAAAGCCGGTGGTTGGGGTCCTTTTGCATCATGTGACGCACCATATCCTGGAATATACAAATGTACATGTTGACGTTGCAGGTGGAAACTAACGAGTGAAATGCTTTTTTTTTTTTTTTTTTTTTTAAGGCTAGGAGGCTTCTTTTTTTTCCAACCAAAAAGTATCAGTATTTTTTCTAATTTCCCCACAAAAAGATATGTTGTGGGCACCATAATAACCATAATATATGATTTTGTTGAGATGAAAAAAACAACTTTGACCATAATGTTTGATTTTGTGGAGAAATAAAAAAACAAGAGGCCCATGGGCCACAACGCTCACCTGAGTCAACTGCTGCAAGTTAATCAGGTCATTTACTCATCATTCCCTATCAGCCTGTCAAGTTTCAAGACAATGGCTTAAACAGTTTTTGAGATATCTTGCTGACGAGGTTAAAATGCTGAACTTTTCAAAGGGCCATACTTAGTCAAAACAAGAATATATATGGTTTATGGGTGGGGATCTGAATGGTTTCCAAGCAGGGCTCGGGAAAACCGGAAAAATAGCCGGTCTGGACCGAAATTAAGACTTCTGGACCGATTTCAAACACCCCGAAACATTAATAAATCAGTCCAACAGGTTTGTGCCTTGAACCCCATTTTTCCCCCAACCAACCAATTTTCACATATATGATTTTCACGAATCAATGATGTCTAAAAAATCACAAACGGTCAAGTCTTCCCAAACTGACAACGTCCGCGCACGTTTTAAATGCGATATTATGGTAGTTAAAAGGCTATAAACGGTCATTTGACATGTATATTGGCGAGACAGCTGAATAACGGCAACCTACTGCAGCACAAATTAATTACATCACTATCCAAACATTGTCAAAAAATCAACACTTCACTGACGTTTGTGCGGTAAACAAGCGATTAACACGAGTCATCAGTAACGGTAGTCAGATAATTAATCCGTTTGTGTGACACGTGTGAATACACTGAGACTGCAAAACATCCAGGTGCAGTCGGCGTGTCCAAAAGATCAAAGGTCGCTTTACTGAGAGTGATAAAAGAATGCACCGCTTGAACACATCCGTTTTCTTCCTCTTCTTTTTTGTTTTGATCAACACGGTTTATCGGTCCCAGATTCGATAAATGAATTCCCAAACCGTGTACGTCCTGATCAGATGTCGCATACAACGGCGTCTGATCTAGGTAATATTGATTGCTTTTTTTTTTTTTGTTGTTGTTGTTGATTGCCGTAACACACGAGTATAATTCAAGGTAGATTTCACGGTAAAAATAAGTAATGCACCACTTGCGCTAGACAAGATTGGTCAGTGCTTAGAATTTAAGCAGTCTGATCATATCTTGAAACATTGAAAACTGCAAAACCGCCGTGGCGTAGGCCTTTTTTATTAGACCTACTTAGGTCCTTGAAAGTCGTTTCGTTCCGTCTCTCCTGTTTCCCGCCGTCTTCGCGCTTATACAAGACGGGAATCAGTTGTTTATAAATAGTTTAGGAAAACCTTGCGGAGATGGAAATAACAATAAAACCGTTTTTTTTTTTTTTTTTTTTTTTTTTCTTACATACCTGACTGTATTTATTGATGACGCCAGCTTTGATCATGCTCGTTATACCGGACTTCCGTCATTTAGGTGTATTATTTAAAAGGAGTTATAGGACTGCCAATTGTCATTAGTTTTCGTGACAGGTGATAAATACATTTTTTTTTATTGGAAATGGGCTCATTGATGACGTAATCGTCATCGTCGTCATCGACTGGAAGAACAGATTTCAAAATTTCCAGAGCCCTGTTTCCAAGATATTATGCATTTTATGAAAAAAGCGAGTGGGACATGCCCCCGGGGGACCCGGGAATCCATGTCACTAAATGCAGCTTGTCATAAGGAACAACAATATATATGGCTTATGGGTGGGGATCTGAACAGTTTCCGAGATATAATCCGGATTATTGCAGAATTGCAATAAGCCAATTTATTTTGGGCGCTGATTGTTTGTTTATTCCGGAAGCGGAAGTTATAATGCGATAGGTTCGGCCATTCAGTATTCGCACGCGGGGATTCTTTTGGAGTCCCGTTTAGGGCAAATGTTATCAGGTGTAGGTACAAGCCGAAGTTTCGGCTATCTGAGATTCGCTTATGTGATTCTTTTGCAGATCTATTCATATTGAGTAATAGTTAAGGTAACCACAACCGCTTCATAGAAAAAGACCGAACATATCCAATCGCAGAAGTTAATGTCAATGTTATCAATTTGTGAACATTTTAAACAGATTTTTGAATATCGAGGTTGTAATTAATTAAATTGCCCAATGTCAACGAGAGGTCGGACAAGACAGCGCGGGAGACGTGAAGGAATGCCAGATGAAGGGCGCTCTGCGTCTGAACCGTCGGCAAAACGTTCGAGGACAAAAGGACGAAGACGATCAAGGTCACCGATCGAGGAGCGGCCCAATGAGGCAGTACAACTTGCTGGTGCTGATGAGGAACCTCCAGCAGGTATTACAAACAAGCAAAGGGCCCCACGCATTCAAACAAATTCCTACATTGATTTTGAACAATTAATTAAAGAGTCGTCAATCCTCACTGATACTGAAAATGAATTTGTTTCAGCAAGCAAATCAGTCTTGGGGGATGCTTCAACACATACAAATGCCTTTAATTCTTGTAGGCTTCCCAGCCTTGAATGTCATGAGGAGACTTTGCGGTGTGGTTCGGATGACATGTCCGCCCATGTGCCAACACAAATCAAACAAAAAATTTGGCAACAACAATATATAAACATTGCTCTACTTTTGAAAGGCAATGTTGAGTTACAAGAGTTATGTTCAGGCGGTCTTATACATATCACAGAGTCTGGCAACATTGAAACGCGCCCTAAAATCACTAAAGAAAAGGTGACTAACATTGAGAAGTGGACTGATGCTTTTTTAATATTTTCTTCCATTTATTTGGAAAAGTTTCCAAACAAAACCCAAGAGCTACTTCAGTACATGTCCATTATTAGGGAAGCTGCCTCCAGAACCAATACAGGATTGGCATGGCGATTATATGATGAACAGTTTAGACTTCGTCAGGCTATTCAGGTTCAGTCTTGGGATCATATAAATGCAGATTTGTGGTTGAGAGTACTTGGAACTTCCATTCCTAATACACCTACCAAACCCAGAACATCTGGCACAAATACTTGTAATTTCTTTAATCAAGGTTATTGTTCTTACAATCCATGCAGATTTCCGCATGTCTGTTGTCACTGCGGCGGAACCAATCATGGTCGGATTAACTGCTTTCAGTTAAAAGACAACGCATCAGCAGGGGGAACAAATAGTAGCTTTCGCAAGTTCAGGGGGTCACGTCCATTCAATAGGGGTGGCAGAAATTTTGCGAACAGAGGAAACAGGCAGTAATTTTTCTGACCTGGCCTCTGGGACAACATTCTCTTTTCGATCAGATGATAGTTCTAATAAGCTCGACCAAATTTTTCAGGCCTCGTTTATTTCTGATTCAGGACTTTTAAATCTGGATAAGCCTTGTGGTCAGGACTACTGTACAATTCCAGGGTTAAATGGTAATGAAAAATATTTTAATAATAAAACTGCCTTAGACATTGATTTCCCACGTAATTCTCTTGACAGAGCGGCACGAGAGATTAATGGGCCTGGTGATGTCGAAGGGCAGCATTCTCCTTTTAAACATTCAATAAAAAATTCATCAGCGGCAGTGCTTGATCGTCACACTGTCTGTTTGGATTACCATTCGTATCAGTTATATTCTTTGGCTAAAAATCCTATTAATTTAGAAACTTTGGCTGATGAGCTAAATTATTATAGATCTCCTGAGGCCCCGGAGATTTTGGATGGTTTTCGACAAGGTTTTCCTTTAAACTATACTGGTCCTCGGGTTGCCACTGATGCTGATAACCTGCGATCAGCACGCAGAAATCCTGAAATTGTTAGGGAAAAAATTAAGTCTGAGATTGCAGCTGGGCGAGTGGCTGGTCCTTTTTGCTCACGTCCATTTAGTAACCTGCGCATTTCTCCTTTGGGTTTAGTTCCTAAAAAGGTACCGGGGGAATTTCGCCTCATCCATCACTTGTCTTTTCCAGCTGGATCATCACTGAACGACTTCATTGACCCAGCACTGTGTACTGTTCAGTACACTAGCTTTGATGAGGCAGTGCATATGGTGCAAGATTTAGGTCAGGGTTGTTTGTTAGGGAAATCCGATGTGAAGTCGGCTTTTAGACTGTTGCCAGTGGCTCCACAAGATTTCGATCAACTTGGCTTTCAGTTTGAGAACCTCTTTTATTTTGATAAAGCTATGCCGTTTGGATGTTCAAAAAGTTGTAACACCTGGGAAAAATTTGCCAGATTTCTTGAATTTGCTGTCAAGCGTCTTTCCAACAGGGGTGATTTATTGCACTACCTTGATGATTTTTTATTTGGGGGAAAAAGAAATACAGATCAATGTCAGCATATTATGGGCATTTTCAAGCTTACTCTTCAACGTATTGGAGTACCCATAGCTGTTGAAAAAACAGAGGGCCCTACAACAATTTTGTGTTTTTTAGGCCTTGAACTTGATTCAGACACCATGGTAGTAAGGATTCCTTTTGCAAAGGTGTCTGAAATCACAGAACGCATTAACACCATTTTAAGTCAAGAGAAAGTAACTCTGAAGGCCATGCAGTCCTTAATTGGAGTTTTGAATTTTGCTTGTAGAGCAATTGTTCCTGGCAGACCTTTCTGCAGAAGGCTGATCAATTCCATTTGTGGATTAACTAAACCTTATCATCATCTCCGTATAACCAGCGGTATGAGGCAAGACCTCCTGATGTGGCTATCCTTTTTCCAGGAATTCAATGGAATATCAGTATTCCATGACCGGTTTTGGGTATCAAATGAGGATGTACAGTTGTTTACTGATAGTGCAGCAGGGCAAGGAATGGGTTTCGGAATATACTTCGCTGGTAAATGGGCATATGCTCAGTGGCCCATGTCATGGTTCAACCTAGGCATTACTGATGACATAACCATTCTGGAGTTATTTCCACTTTTGGTAGCACTTACAATTTGGGGTGAAGAATTACGGAATAAAAAGATCTGCTTTCGTTGCGACAATGAGGCAGTTGTTCAAATTGTCAACACCATGACATCAAAGTCCATCAGAGTTATGGTTTTGTTGAGGGCATTCACACTTTTATGTCTTAAATTGAATGTGGTGGTAAGGTCCTCACACGTCAGCGGTGTCTCCAATGTCTTAGCTGATTCTTTATCTCGATTACAGATTGCTCGTTTTCACCGGTTAGCAGCAGAGGCCGAACCCATGCCAGAGCCAATACCAGACCATCTTTGGAAAATATTCAGTCAGGCATAAATAGGTTGTTGTCAGCTAGCTTAGCTGGTAATACGCACATAGTTTATAATAATGCTTTACAAGCATTTGATAAGTTTCGCAAACAATATTCACTGCTGGATATCTGGCCGGTACCCGGATATCAAGTGGCTTTATTTGTATCTTTCTGCTTTGAAAACGGTTATGCCCCTTCAACAATAAGAACTTACATCTCAGGCATTAGCTTTTTTCATAAACTTCATAACTGGAATGATCCAACTGATTTATTTGTTATCCGAAAGCTTTTAGAGGGCTGTCGACGCATTTGTCGTAGATCTGACATAAGGGCGCCAATAACTGAGACCGTTTTGAAATCTATCTGTCTCTCTTTGCCATTTGTTTGTACATCATTGTATGAAGCTAAACTTTTTAAAGCAGCATATTTTTTAGCCTTCTTTGGCTTGCTAAGGGTTGGTGAGTTGGTTCACACAAGCACTATATTGCGGAACCGCCCTCTTAGTGCAAGTGATGTTAAGATCGAAGGAGGGGCAATTGCATTACTTATTACCATAAGATATTCAAAGACGAATCCATACGGTAAACCTATTACTTTGCGCATTCCAGCATCTACGAACAGAAATTTATGTTGTGTTACAGCTGTTTCTGATTACATTAAGTTTAGGCCTGAGAGGGCGATACACTTTCTTTGCCATGCAGATTCTTTGCCATTAACACGAAGTCAGTTTGGTGGTGTTTTGTCAAAAGCTATAAGCTATGCAGGTTTGCCAATACAAAAATTCAAATCCCATTCTTTTCGTATTGGGCGTGCCACAACACTTGCCTCACAGGGAATCCCAGTTGACATTATCAAACAACTGGGTCGCTGGAAGTCGAATGCTGTGGACAATTACATACGCCTTGCTTGATAATTTCTATACCATGTTGTTTAATTACAGATGTCTGGATCATTGGGGATTCACTTGTAAGTCATTTGTATGAAAGAGCAGTGTTCCGACAGACTGTTAATTTAGAGCTGGGGGAAAGAGCAGTTTTCTGGAATGGGATAAGTGGTATGAGGTGGGAACAACTAAGACCCACCATACAGTTGAATATTTTATTGAAACCAATTCCCAGATTCATTGTTATTCAGTTAGGCGGTAACAACATTGTGGATACCAAATTACATAAATTAATGAAAACAATAAGACAGGATTTAGAATATATTTGTTCCACATATAACAATGTGCAAATTGTCTGGGCTGATATACTACCCCGGCTTAAATGGCGTGATGCATCTGAAACAGAAGAAGTACTTAAAAAATTAGATATCAAGCGAAAACGGTTAAACAGATTAGGCCGACAAGTTGTTTTAGAAGCTCCCAATGGTCGAGTCATCATCAGTGATACTGACTTATTTACGCATGGTCTATTCAAACCTGATGGTACTCATCTTTCAGCGATTGGTAATGATATTCTATTAGTTAGCTTTCAAGAAGCCTTCCGTTTGTTTATAAAGAATCCTGATCAAAAAACATATGAAGCCTAGCTTGGCCTCTTCGAATTGGGGGACAAATTTTCTGGGAGAAAATTTGCTGTGGCGTGAATTCTGGCGGCCAATTGCTGATGTCTTTGATGACCTGATAAATTTTGGCAGCCGACTCATCATTAACTCTTCACGTGGACACAGCAGTTTGTGTAAACATGGGGGAGATTGATGATGGTGGCATTATCAATGCATTGGTTGATTGGATTTTTCTGAGCAGGAGCAGGCTTACTGCTATAATGACGAAAGATCTAATCAACTGAAAGTATACTTTAATAACCACAAGTGTTGTAGTGTGATTGTATGGGGGTGGGGTGACGACCGTATAATGAAAATGAGCGTCACCTGTACACTCTCAGTCTAATAAATTGTATGTGCCAAATGGTTTGGCAGAATGTGATTTTCAGGACGTAATGCCTGATTTTAACTGTTTTCCAGTGTCCTAGTTGTAATTTGCTGTTATGCTGGTGTCAGCACATTAAGTATAGTGTATAGGGCAGAAGTAAGCCCAAGTTAACCGTGAAGTATTTGACAAATTTTGAGTTATTACAATGTCGGGACATCGGCTTTTGGCCGCTGGAACTCCAGCTGGCGGCCACATCACTTCCACACAAAAAGAATGTTGAGATTAATATGTTGTTCTCTTTATTTTACTGCATATGTATGCATATATTTTTACATGTGTCTCTAGTCAGGGGATAAATCATGTTATTATAGTTATGTGTTGTTTTGAATCGGTGCCTCATAAAATAATCCGGATTATTGCAGAATTGCAATAAGCCAATTTATTTTGGGCGCTGATTGTTTGTTTATTCCGGAAGCGGAAGTTATAATGCGATAGGTTCGGCCATTCAGTATTCGCACGCGGGGATTCTTTTGGAGTCCCGTTTAGGGCAAATGTTATCAGGTGTAGGTACAAGCCGAAGTTTCGGCTATCTGAGATTCGCTTATGTGATTCTTTTGCAGATCTATTCATATTGAGTAATAGTTAAGGTAACCACAACCGCTTCATAGAAAAAGACCGAACATATCCAATCGCAGAAGTTAATGTCAATGTTATCAATTTGTGAACATTTTAAACAGATTTTTGAATACCCACCCACCACACCCTTGATTTCGTCTATGTAATTTATTCTAATATTGGGAACAGATAAATAGCAGATGGCCGAATGAGCACAACTCATATGAAAACTTTTGACAGAGAACAGACCTAGATGATTTATCAAAAACAAAAAAAGTTTTGAATATGATACTGCCTTAGTTTTCTTATCATTACAGGCTCATTTAACCACTGCTGGTGATGACAGTTGTTCAGTTTCCCAATACCGGTCGATCAGCAGCAACATTCTCTAGGCAGGAGCACTGATGATTAATTTTTGCCTCTGTGTTCATTAAAGTTAACTTAGATATATAGTAACAATTGACTGTGTAGTTAGTATATGACAGTTCCTTATACAAGGAGGTATAAGGGATAGTCGCTGTAGGCTGGAGTAGCGTGAATTCTGGCGGCCAATTGCTGATGTCTTTGATGACCTGATCAATTTTGGCAGCCGACTCATCATTAACTCTTCACATGGACACAGCAGTTTGTGTAAACATGGGGGAGATTGATGATGGTGGCATTATCAATGCATTGGTTGATTGGATTTTTCTGAGCAGGAGCAGGCTTACTGCTATAATGACGAAAGATCTAATCAACTGAAAGTATACTTTAATAACCACAAGTGTTGTAGTGTGATTGTATGGGGGTGGGGTGACGACCGTATAATGAAAATGAGCGTCACCTGTACACTCTCAGTCTAATAAATTGTATGTGCCAAATGGTTTGGCAGAATGTGATTTTCAGGACGTAATGCCTGATTTTAACTGTTTTCCAGTGTCCTAGTTGTAATTTGCTGTTATGCTGGTGTCAGCACATTAAGTATAGTGTATAGGGCAGAAGTAAGCCCAAGTTAACCGTGAAGTATTTGACAAATTTTGAGTTATTACAATGTCGGGACATCGGCTTTTGGCCGCTGGAACTCCAGCTGGCGGCCACATCACTTCCACACAAAAAGAATGTTGAGATTAATATGTTGTTCTCTTTATTTTACTGCATATGTATGCATATATTTTTACATGTGTCTCTAGTCAGGGGATAAATCATGTTATTATAGTTATGTGTTGTTTTGAATCGGTGCCTCATAAAATAACACATTTTATGAAATGAAGGGGGTGGGGCATGCCCCCGGGGGACCCCTTTGGGATCCATGGTCCATGTCACTTAATGCGCCTCATCATAAGGAACAAGAAAATATATGGTTTATAGGTGGGGATCTGAACAGTTTCCAAGATATTAAGCATTTTGTGAAATGAAGGGGTGGGGTATGCACCCGGGGACACCCAGGGGTCCCAAGATCCATGTCACTAAATGCACCTTATCTTAAGGAACAAGAATATATATGGTTCAGCGGTTCCGGAGAACAAGATTTTTGAAGGGTTTTTACCATATATGGGCATGGCGGCCATCTTGGTCATGTGACCTGGACCCCATACGCAAACTTTCGTTCCCCCATCCCATGAAGGCTCCACATTAAATTTGACTTCAATCGACCCAGTGGTTCCAGAGGAGAAGACATTTGAAAATGTGAACACACGACACACAGACAGACAACAGCCTTGCCATATGATAAGCTCACCAATGAGGCTTTGGCTCAGGTGAGCTAAAAAACTAATAATTTTCTAGATGCTCCCCCTACCTGAAGCTATGATATAACAAAGGTCTTGATAATGCCATGTTTTCAATCAATGAAAGGTATCGGTATGTTTCTTATTTCTCCATAAAAAACATACTTAGTGGAGAAGCACCCCATCAAGGCACTTCTCAAAACAGATGTTTGCAAGGCTGAGATGATACTTTGCGCATATGCAGGATGATCTGAATCTGCACATTTTGTGCATGTTCAAACACACTTTTTCACTTGGCATGGCCTATTGGATGAAGATATTCTGAAAATGTTTATTTCTGACTAATACCCCAACATTCTGACTACTACCCCAACAAGTCAACTATTGACTAAGGGCAACAAGTATTAGCTTTCACAAAAAATTGACAGCACTCAATTTCCAATCAGCTTTAACATTTATTGTGTGCTATGCATAGACCAAGCTTTTTGTGAAAGCTAATACCTGGTTATAATAATGTTGAGTAATGCATGGAAAACAGCACAGGACCAGTCCATGATCTTTCATAAAATGCTTCCGGAGCAATGGCAAACTCTAGGATTATGTAGGCCTATGATGCAGACAATAAGACTTGACTAAAGCCAATAGCTAAGCAAAAAAATTTGTCAATTCTGGTGAAACTATCAGGATGTCAACACATTATCACTATAGTCATTCAATCCAGTATGAATCAAATCTGATAAATGGTTATAATGATATGGCTTGGAATGGATTGATTGGCAGACAGATGGAATATTGATTATCATAAAATTATCAGGACATTGAAAGACCATAGCAATATTTATTTAACCGAATATGAGTTAAATCTCATTTATGATTACTGAGATATCACTAAATCACAGACTAAAAATTGCAGACAATTTCAAGGGCAATAACTAAGATCTCAGGATATAAATGAAACCCAATGGCCATTTATATCATTTACCCAAAATATGAATCAGGTCCCATTGACTGTTACAGATATATGGCTCAAGATGGACAAAAATTGCTTATTTTGGACAATAACTTCTAGATGGAATTATAAGCTACAATTTTGTTTTTGTGTGTGTGTATTTCATTAATATGTAAATGCTGGCAAATCCCTCACTACAGTAAATGTCCTAAAATTTTGAACACCAAAGTGTCTGACAAAATGACATATGCGAACAGTTCAAACTAAGATCAGACTGCTCCTGAAAGAGCAGTCTGATCAGGGTCTACACTGTTTGCCATTCCACTAAGTATTTTAAGAAACAGGTCCATAAAAAGCAAAATTTAGACCAAAATAGTATGGAATAAAGTATTCGAAATTTTAGGACATTTACCATACTAAACATAAAAGGTTTTGTTACCTTGTGACTGAATCACCAGTTTTTACCCATCAATAAAATCCACGAAACTGAAAAATCATTCCTATAATAAGTGGGTTGAGTTTGCCAAGCCATAAATTGAGCCAGCGCATGACAAAACCTACAATAAGACAAGTGTGACAAGCAAAGACTCAGATCAGTCTGTACATCCACCCAGTATGGCAATGATTCTCTCTGGATAGCCTGGAGGCACATACGATCAGCAAAGAGACTGATCAGACTGCCCAGATGTGCAGGCTGATCTGAGTCTTCCCTGGTCGCACAAGTCTTATTGTAGGTTTTGTCATTCACTAGCTCAATTAGGTATTATCTATTCATCTACATGTAAGTTCTAAATAAAAAATACCTACCCTCACACTCATGTCCTCTATTTTCTCTAGCACCTTCCAGGGACTGTACTCCCTATTTCTATACGCCAATAGCTGTGAGAGGTCAAAGGGTGGGGTACCCTCTGTGAATAATTCTGTTATGACACACCTGTAAAAGTAATCTAGAATTTCAATAAAGACTTATTTTATCTAACTATTATAATATTGATGCTTTAAGAATATAACCATATATACCAAAATAATTTGGACAGGCAGACAGGAGCAAACAGTGTTGACTCAAATCAGAATGTAGCATCTAATCAACATCTACGCTGTATCCAACACCTTGTACCCACACCATGTCATACTGTACTACATACATGTAACTCTATTCCGCTGATTCAAGAAGGGTAGTTGTCACAAGTAATGGTTAACTGTAAGAGGACCAAGCCTGCCCAAGAAAAGTGTGGTTATGTATACTAACCAGCTCGACATGACCATAATTTTGTTTTGTTTGTGCTGAGGTTTTACAGTCCAGTCAACCCAATGGGGTCATGTCGAGCGCGGTCAGTTTACCTAACCACACTTTTACTGGGCAGGCTTAGTCCTCCAAGTGGTTAACAGGTATTGTGTACATTCTTTCACTTGAAACTGACAACTGCCCGTCTTGAATCAGCGGAAGGGAGACAATGACCGTAGAAAATATTTCATGGTCAATCTCCGTGTAAGAATGTTGCTGACTCGGCAGGGGTCGATCCCGCAACCTCCTGATCACCAGTCGGACGCGCATCCAACTGAGCCACCAAGACCGGCCCAACATGACCATGTTGACTGGGCTGTTGGAACTCCAAACCAACCAACCATACCTATATTATGTATACAATGGCATTACTTTGTAAACTAAGTTTAAATTTTACATAAATAATAGTTGTTTTCAAACATAGTTCTGATAAGAGGGAGTATCCAGAAAATTATTTTTCTTATTTATCCAAGGAAATACCGTATTCAATCTAATTACTGCACATACCCCTATAAGCGCACAGTCAAGAAATTTCATAGTCTTCTGATGGCAGTCAGTATACCTTTTGTTTACTTCTTTATAAAGGCTTATGTTGTGGGTACTCATTTGAATTGCATCGACAAGTCGATGCAATTCAAATGAGTACCCACAACATATGCCTTTATAAAGAAAATCAGAAAAAATGGCATAGTCATCATCAAATAAGTTCTTTTCTGATCTTTTTTTTTTAGTGTATCCTTAGTAGATAGATACATATTTGACCACAAATGAGTGCGTCCTGTAAGTTTGAAAAACCTAAGCGCACAGTGCGGTAATTAGGTCGAATACGGTAAGTTTAAATTTTACATAAATAATAGTTGTTTTCAAACATAGTTCTGATTAGAGGAGTATCCAGAAAATTATTTTTCTTATTTCTCCAAAGAAATATATGTTGTGGGTACTCATTAGAAGCACCTCAACAAGGCACTTTTAATGAGTATCCACAACATATGTTTTTACGGAGAACTAAGAAAAAATCCATAATTTTTTGGTTGAAAAAAGTGCCTAATCTGGAGCTATGTTCAAATAAAATATTTTTATTGAATTCCAAAAGATTTTGATCTTCACCATACTCACCCAGCTGCAAAAATGTCCATGGCTGGGGTTAGGTCACCACTCTTGACCTCTGAGGATGATGTAAGGTCAAGGTTGCCACTCTGACCTCCAGCCTCTAGTTTACTACTGTTACTCTCCACAAACCTCTCTGGAGCTATGTAACATGTCCTTCTTCTTTTTTAGGGAGAACTAAGAAAAAATCCATAATTTTTTGGTTGAAAAAAGTGCCTAATCTGGAGCTATGTTCAAATAAAATATTTTTATTGAATTCCAAAAGATTTTGATCTTCACCATACTCACCCAGCTGCAAAAATATCCATGGCTGGGGTTAGGTCACCACTCTTGACCTCTGAGGATGATGTAAGATCAAGGTTGCCACTCTGACCTCCAGCCTCTAGTTTACTACTGTTACTCTCCACAAACCTCTCTGGAGCTATGTAACATGTCCTTCTTCTGGAAGTGTCAAAGAAGTAGGAAAAATCTGATGGATTGTCCTGAAATATATACATTAGTTAAACTGCATTAAAGGCCACTTGTATTAAGCAATCAATCATATTAAAGGCCAGTTTTCCGGATGTCTAAAAGACATATGGGTGCAATTTACTTTTATCAATGAGAATGGATAAATTTAAGAGAGAAAGAGAAATGGACTAGTAAAAATAATGATAAGCATGAGGATGCTGATTCTCTCTTACATAACACAAGTCATACTTAATGTTTGAACCAAATTTCAAAATCCTAAATGAGTAGTTCCTGAGACATCTTGACAGAAAAAAAAAAGTTTACAGACACACTGACAGACACACTGACAAACATTGTTATGGAAAAGACGAAAACTATATACCCCCTATATATTTCGTATGCTGGGGTTATAAAGTCATAGACTTAGAAATTTTGCATTAGGTTTGGCGATGGTACCAGTCAGAGGCATATGTAACCCCTAATCACTTGCTCTAGTATGGTAAATGTCCTAAAATTTCAAACACTATATTACATACTTTTTTGGCTTAAATTTTGCTTTTTATGCATTTGTTGCTTAAAATACTTAATAGAACGGCAAACAGTATAGACCCTCTGTGAAAAATTTGAAAAATATCGCTTCTGCTAATGTCACTTTCAGCATGGGAGGAATTAAAATTCAACTTACCACAGGCAGATATGTGGGTTTAAAACTGGCGAAGTCAGTCAGTAACAGCCAGTTCCAACCTGTTATCATCACGTTTTCTGACTTGATGTCACCATGGCAGACCTGGAATATACAAACATGTCAATGAATTAACAGTTTTAAACACTTTGCATACTTGATCTAAATATTTGTAGTGTGATTTCAACCCTTAAAGAACTATTCAAAGTTGTAGATGACAACATTCTAAAAAATATTTCCCCAAGAAAACCAGGCTTGACATTTCATGTAAATTGTCTGCCTGAAATGTCCAGCTTTATTAATAATGTTGCCTTGGCAATAATAAGAAAATAGAATACTGTCTGCCACTACTGTGACTGAAACCTTCATGGTTAAAACACACCTCCTAACTCTTTACAGAAAACACAACATGACATTTAACTCAAACTGTCTCCTTTAAAAACTTTTCCCATTTTATTTAAACAGAATTTCATTTTCATAGAAAACTGGAAATTGCATTTCACTTAAATCAGTTCAAAAGCTTAGCATGCTTTGTAAGAATTTCAGTAAATGTGAATTGTGGAAAATATCAAATATTATTACTTGTCAACAGGTATATTAATGGTCCAAATCCACTTGTCTAACCAAGATTTGCTTGCCTGAAAATTGACATATTTTTTATTTTTATATGTTGTGGGTACTCATTACAAGTGCCTCTGTGAGGCACTTCTAATGAGTACCCACAACATGTGTTTTCTTCGAGAAATAAAAAAAATATATCTCATAATTTGAATACCATGGGTGAAACTCCCAGAAACCCTCAATACTAAAATTCAATTTTCAAACACTTGAAATTACTTTTTCCCTATACTTTACGTGGGACAAAAAATATTCTCAATATGGAATTCAGTATTAATACTGAAAACTTTCACCATGGGAAACTCTTTTTAGACACAGCTATGAAGTTCTTCTTCCAGGACAAGTAGACTGAGATTTCTTACTTGTTCTCAAGGAAATGGGACAAAATGGACAAGTCGGGCATGGTATTTCCACAGCCCTGTTTTATCTTTTACCTTTAATTTATGGCACTGGTTGAGAGCACAGAGGAGCTGAAAGGCAATCCATTTCTTCTCTATGTTGTTTAGGAAGGGTCGAGTACTGATTCTGTCATAAAGACTGTCTTTGACATACTGACGGAACAAAAATGCTGCTTTATCTGTTTGCTGCAATAAATCAAGAAAACATTCATGATGACGAGTTGATGCTTTATGTCCCTTTCAATATTATTTAAGTCATATCAAGATGATGGAAGGATGATAATGACAAGATTTGAGCAGTGAAGCACCATATAGCCATGAGCTGAATTTATGATTTAAAACTGGAAGTGCTAACCACTTGGTCTATAGGATGCCTCAAGAAAAATTTGAAAAGCTTTGTTTGCTCAATGAATTTCTTCATCAAAATAATTTAAAATCTGTCCTAAAAGAGCAGAGTGCAGAGTTCCCATTTATCAATTACTGTGGGTTTTTACCTTCTTCCCCTCCCCCCCCCACACCCACCCAACACACTCACTGCACTCACCACAACTACCCACCATCCCTTCTCTCACAAAAAAAAACAAAAAAACAGTGTCATGTAACCCCAAAAATGAAGTTTACCAAGCAGGAATCATATTTTTTTTCAATATGCACAGCCCTTCGCTGTCTGCGTTTGCTTAAGGACACATAGCTGTAGATCAGCGATATATCTTGATATATCTTGATAAATATTTTTCTAACTGGCACTTCTAATGAGCACCCACAATATACAGTCGGACCTCAATAGCTTGAAGACCGATGGCTCGTTTACCATGGCTAATTCGAACTTGTTTTTGAGTCCCTACGAAATTCTTCTGATAGCACAAGAGAACAAATATTTAAGGGAATTTTCTTATTTTATCATGAAATTGTATGTTATGTGTACTCATTAGAATCACCTCAAAGAGATGATTCTAATGAGTATACAACATACCATTATTGTCCAGAAGATCTAAAAAAAATTCCCTGAATTATTGCTATTTGCCTCCTGACCTTGTGCTATGATAAATCTCACTGGCTCGAACTACCCATAACTCAAACAGATTTCCCTTGACTCAAAGTGAGGTTCAAGTTATTGAAGTTTGACTGTATGTTCTTTGTGGAGAAAAAAGAAAAATATCCATGTTTTTCTGATGAAAACATTGCTATGAATCAGTTTTTCATGCCCCTCTCATGAAGTGAAGGAGGGTATATAGTTTGACCCTTCATCATACATCTGCCTGCGTCCGTCCTTCTGTGTGCCCATCCGTCCAACACACTTTATAGTACTGTTCGTGTCTTGGCAACTCCTCTTAGAGTTTTCAAGTTAATGGTTTGAAACTTGCATTACAGTATGGATATAGCTGAGCATGTGCATAAAGGTTAAAGTACACTGATTAAATTATTATTGGCATTGTTACATACCCTCAATTTACTTACAAAATTTGCCATATACACATGGCATAGTAGGGTTCGCGTCTCTGCAACTTCTACACTTTTCAAGATAACCATTTGAAACTTGCAGCCAAATAAGAATATAGGCAGGGCATATGCAAAAAAGTCATAGAACTCTGACCAAATTTTTAATGCTAGAGTTACATGCCCTTGATTTACTAAGAAATATTGAAAAAATCACTCTTGTTTTGCTTTTTTTTTTTCAGACTAATACATTTACAAAGTCAAACTGGCAATAATGGGGGCATTCATCCCTTTTAGGGATTATCTAGTTCTTAATATTTCGTAATCTCAAAGCAAAATTAATATAAGCAACATTTCAGTCACTTTTAATTCTCAGACAGCAGAGTTTGATGTCTCTAATTATCTCGAAGTGAAAATCTGGACCCTGTTTAAACATGAAAATCTAACAAAAGGTAACAAAAAATATTGTGGTAAAGAGGAGAAATTGCTCCTAAGGAGCAATTTCTCCTCTTTTCCACAATATTTTCCATATCACTGACTTCAGGAGTCCAATTGCGAATTCATTTTTGAAATGTGGTTGTTCGATATATTTTTCTCTCAAATTCCATTTAAAGATAAAAAGTTAACAGCAGTAGAAGAGGATAATTACAGCTGATACCCCTCTATGCTGGACTCTACAGTGCAGCTGATGGCATGTCGAACTGCAGATCCAGGGACCAAAAGTTCAAATCCCAGCTTGGCCAAATAACTTTCTTCAAGATTGATCAAGAAATCATTTCTAAGGTCATTCTATCAGTCCATCTGATTCAAAAAGAGCAGCTGTCAATTACTGGCAAATGTATGTGCACAAAGTACTAGTTCATAGCTTTGAGGATAAAGCCTACCCAAGAAAAGTGTGAGTAGGTTAACTGACCTTAACAGTGTTGACTGGGCCGTAAAACTCCAACTCAATTTCAAAGATACTCCTCTAGAACTTGGGTTTACTTACCACAGGATGCTGGAATGGTAGACAGTTTGATGTTCCTTGTAATGTTCTTCCAATGTCTGAAATATAAGCATACAAATATTAAAGTGACTAGGGATGTGCAAAAATACCGGTACACCGGAATACCGAAGTATTTCTTTGCCTCTCTTACACATGGCAGATTTTCCTTATGTTTTTGTAAGGCAGACAACCTTTGTTACTTCCTGTTTGTTTTTCTACACTCCAAGCCCTGTCTGAAATGGGGTCTACTCTAAATGGACATTCCAGAGCAGACATATAGCAAAATACATGTAGACAATGTATGTTTTTTCTTATGTCTCCATGCAAGGTTATTTTAATAATATGCATAACATGTTTATGAGGAGAAATACGATTCAGTACTCTTTGGTAAAAATAAGGATCTTGAAAAGACTTCTTTTCAATCCTAGATCTGGACAAGAGGGGTATCAGAATAAATAATTTTACTTCTCCAGCAAAATACATTGTTAGTAGCCATAAGAAGCACCACCTCAAGGCACCTCTCATGAGCGACACAACATGTTTTTCTGGAGAAATATGAAAAATATCAAAATATCTTTTGGTAGAGAAAAAAAATCATATCTAGAACTATGTTTTCAGGTTAGTGCCCTGCTTACACATATCTCAAGATAAGAGGGAGTATCAGTTAAATAGTTTTCTTATTTCTCCATGAAAACATACATTGTGAGTACAGTAAATGTCCTAAAATTTCAAACACTTTATTCCATGCTTTTTTTTTTAAATTTTGCTTTTTATGCAGCTTTCTCTTAAAATGCTTAGTGGAATGGCAAACAGTGTAGACCCTGATCAGACTGCTCCTTTGGAGCAGTCTGATCTGGGTCTGCACTGTTTGCGTATGCCATTTTGTCAGACACTTAGGCATTCGAAAATTTAGGACATCTACCGTACTCAATAATCCACAACACGGTTTCTTGGTGAAATTAAAAACAATCAATACTTTTTGGCTGAAAAAAAAAGACTTATCTAGAGCTGAGGTTTTTTCATTACGAACTCACTTACCATCAAGTTTATCTCTGTGTGAGGATAGTGGAAGTGAAGGATCATGGATCACAAACACTTTAACTACAGCATGACCCTCTTCTGTTTTGGCTCTGGCAACCTTGAAAAATCTTGTACTTCCTAAACTGTTAATAAAAAACAAAAATAAATATTGGTTACCATCACCATCTGCAAACAGACCTTTACTTGGTGAAATGGACAGATATTATAAATACTCATTACTACGACAGTAACATGATCTGATACATTATATCACGTCACTCAGGTGAATGTTCCAAAATCAAAGGATTGCATAAGATTGTTGTATTGAGTGTGTTCTATACATCTGGGAACATCCATGAGACTTGATTCCATAGCTCTTTCAATCCAAAACCAAAAGTATTGATATTTTTCTTATTTCTTAACAAAACCATATGTTGTGGGTACTCATTAGAAGATCCTCGATAAGACGCTTCTAATGAGTACCCACAACATGTGTTTTCATGGAAAAATAAGAAAAATATTTACCCAATACCCACTCTTATCTAGACCTATGTCATTGCCTTTTGTTGTGACTGGCTGTCGGAATTAACAGCTGCAGGATTTTCTTGTGCAAGTCTGACCTGGAATTTTGTAAATGGGTAAACCTCGCTGAGCATGAAAAGTTACTTCTATTTGAATTACTATTACTATTACATGTACTACTGCGAAGTATAATGCTGCTTCCTTCTTCCAACAACTGCACAAGCATACTACTACTACTACTACCACTACTACTACTATAACTACTGTTTCTACTACTTCTTCTATTACTATTACCACTACTACTACTAGTACTACTACTGCTGCTGCTGTTTTTTGATTGATTGTTCTTTAGAATCTTTGTTTTTCTGCAATAGGGTTTATACAGTGATAAAACTTCAGGGCTTCAACTTATAGTTTGTCATACTTGTATGTTTATAAGACACTCTCTTGTAGCAGACTGTAAGTGCGTTTGTATGGCGATGAGCTGTACCATGCTCAAGTCAAAATAAAATTTATGTTATGTTATGTTATGTTATGTAATGATTCAGAGCATCAGATTATATTACTGTAGTGATAATATGCTTATTATACATAATTAACATCAAAGAACATACTCCATATCAACATGTTATGTGTTAACTTTTTTTAAAACTTGTGCCAATTAGCTGTTACAACCACTGACTTTTTAGATTATTTTTATACCCCTAAACATGAAACCTGATGCTACACAGTGAACTATGAGGGTACAACTTTCGGAAGTAAGATAAACAACAGCAAACAAAGGTTGATCTATTGAAGCAACTAGGCTCATCATCAAGGCTGGGCAGTAAATTCCACTCCTGGTATTTACCAGTGGTATTTACCTGTCTAGAAAATACTCCTAAAGTGGCAAATACATGTGTACTTCCATATACTGATCAATTGAATTTTCTAACCTTGAAATAACTATATAAATCTTGATAAAGTTGACTTAAAATAATAATATATAATCAAACTAAATGTCTTAAAGATGTTTTAGCTAATTTTTATACCAGGTTATCACCATAAAGAATAAATATTTCAAGATTTAAGCATGTTGAAACAGACAAAAAGTGAATTAATCGCTAAAATTTTGAAATCATTTCAAAAATACATATAGTATCTTGAATTATAAAAAAAATATCTTTATTATTTGGACAAAATATCTTTATTATTTGGACAAACTCAGTAGCATAAAAAACAAGTAAAAAATAACAGGTAAAAAATTCACTTCTGCAGCTGGCCTTTGACACCTAAAAGCAAGACCAACAAGTATCAAGAAAGTGTTTAAACAAGGGGGCTCAAGACAGCAAGGGGCAAGGATAGAAATGATAAAATGTCATAAAGGATTTCCTGTTTAATATAAATAAATAAACTATTTAATAAATAAGTTGATACTAGTGTTAAACTTAAGTAAAAGTATTAAGTCAACTTAAGTAAAAATATAAAGTCAACTCACCAGTACAATTGAAATTACGCCTTTGATGTTGACTGTAGGTTACATGAATTGTATAAATTCCAGGGTGGTAAATTCAGTTGATCAATATTTGCCAGTATTTTCCAGTATTTGCTGGTACAAGTATTTCCATGTATCTAATAGTTTATTAAATTTAAGCTATTAAATAAGTTGATACTTGTGTTAAACTTTAGTATAACAATTAAATCAACTGACAAGTGTAATTGAAATTACCCCTATGAATGTTGAGTGTAGGTTATTGTATAAATTCCAGGGTGGTCAGTTCAGCTGATCAGTATTTGCCAATATTTTCCAGTATTTGCCGGTATTTACCAGTAAATACCGCTGGTATGGAAAATATTCATATTTGCCTGCATTTTGCCAACCTTGCTCATCATCAGTTAGCTGTACATAATCCATCTCTGCAATTTTTTGTATGGATACAACAACATGGTTCTTCAGCTAGCATGGGATTTTGCTTCAGATCTCAGCAATAGTGTTTTAAAGAAGTCATCATGTACCTGCATTCAAACTGGTAGTCCTGTATGTCTGTTAGGTACTGTTCCACTGGCAAGATCTGAGATGGTGCTATTCCTGTGAGCTGATTTCCCATTTTAGTAGTGTGAACATAAATTAAGGACAGCAATTCAGCATGCCTACAACTGCATTATTTTCACCAAGAAATACTCAAGCCTGTAAAAGAAACAAACAAAAACAAACAAACAAAAAAACTAAAGAGCATAGAATTCAAGCAACCATTTTTCTTCTTCTTTGTCTCATTTTTCTTATTTCTCCATACAAAAAGCATGCTTTCTTATGGAGATCTGATACGTTTTGTAGATTTCCTGTCCTTTTTAAAAGGGAGATAACTTTTGTGACTTCTTGTTTGCTTTCCTACTAACTGATTGCTAACAATCTTACTAACAAATTTTAACAAATTATGTGTTCCTGGAGGCTGGCGAGAGGAACTGCTGCTGCAAATTTGCCATTAAGAGAAGCCAACATTGCGAACAGTGCAACCAGAGATCATCTAGTTCAGCATTTATTAGATGAATTAGACCTGAAAAGGTCCAAAAATGAACATAAAAAAAAGCTATAGCGGTAATGAAAATACTAGCCCCAATTATGTCTGTAGCTATAGGTGGGTGATTGCTCCTGCTGTACAAGAGACTCTTAAAATGAAATCTGCTACACACAAAAACACAAAATTATGATTTTAATAAGCTACAACAGTATGAGTGTAGTGACATTACGAAAACACGCCTATTCAAATATATAGAAAATTTTATCTCCAAAAACTGAAAATTTTCAGATAAAAAACTCTGATATTTTTTCATATTTCTGTTCAAAACATAGATTGTGGGTACTCGTTAGAACCGCCTCGGCGAGGCGGTTCTAACGAGTACCACAATCTATGTTTTTGAGCAGAAATAAGAAAAATAATGTATACCCCTGTAAACCCCAGTTTTACTGTATAAAAGTGGGGTTTAAGGGGGTCAAAATTATATAGGCATGTTTTCGTGATGAAACTTGTGTTTGAATGGCATTTCTGATGAGGATGGCAAAAACTTGAAAGATAAAAAATATAAGAGTGGTCAAATTATACAAGTAACAAGAGAACCCAAGGGTATTAATGTTGTGCATATGTCAAGGCCGAAGGGCACCAAGCCCCAGTAGATTATATGTTGGTTTGTCTTGACATTAAAATTGAATTGTTAAAGAATAAGAAGAAACTGAAAGGTGATAATGACATTATGAAAACACACCTATTCAAATATATTGAGAATTTTACCACCAAAAAATGAAAACTTTTAGATGAAAAATTCTGGTAGTTTTCATACTTCTTCTCATAGACTGTGGATACTTGTTTGAACGGCCTCAGTGAGGCAGTTCTAATGAGTATCCACAATCTATGTTTTGAGCAAAAATGAGAAAATCAATGTACATGTATACCCCTGTAAAACCCAGTTTTTCTGTATAAAAGTGGGGTTTAAGGGGGGTCAAAACTATATAATAAGTTATGGTTGAGGCAACTGAGGGCATTAGTGAAGAGGGCAAAAATGAATTGATTAGAGCTCTGATGAATTATATCAGGAGTACAAAATGTGTTTTCTAATTCTAATTTTAAAACAAATCCTTTATATACCAACAGTGCAACTTGCGTTTTAAGTACATTTGAGAACTGCACAAAAAAGACGATGAGGCACTCAGAGGCTATAAGCAGCTAGATAATGCTATCAACAAGGCCCTAGATAAACAACAACAACAACAGAAGTGGACAGCAGATAAACATCACTGAGCTAGATGAATTAGTAGTATGTCTATCAACCACAGTCAAAGCTATTAACTGCAAATGTTAAACTGTTATGACATCCCCGACTTGGAATAAGTTTTGCATTTAAATGGTTTGGTTTGTTTCTTAGCTATTCGGTTGCGGTAGCTCAGGGGTAGTGCCTTGTCTTCGGTAGTTCATTAGCTTCATCTAAATATATAAACTCATGGGTACTTTGTGCATTTGTAAAGTTCAGAAGTTTGCTTGATTTTTTTTTAAAATTTAGAATCTTTTTGTTGAGTCAATGTAGTTGTCATATAGGGTTAGGATTTCCTCATGTATGTTTTTTGCTTCTTCGTCATCTTCTCTCTCTTCCAAGAACTGCTCAACTGTCAAGTACTTGATGTCATATCTCAGGAATAGTTCTTGTATCATTTTCTCCCTTGGACCTTCATATTCTTGGCAGTGGAATAAGTAATGCTCAATGTTTTCAATCTCCCCACACTTGCAGAATGGATCATCTACTAGGCCTACTTTGTGCCTGTATTCTTTTAGTTTGGTGTATCTACTCTGCAGCTGGAGTATGATTCTTTGATTCTTCTGCGCCTTGAAGCTGGTTTTGTTTCTTTCTTTGTGTTGAAGTTTTCACGGCCAAGTCAACCCAATGAGGTCATGTCGAGCATGGTCAGTTTACCTAACCACACTTTTACTGGGCAGGCTTAGTCCTCTAAGCAGTTAATCAGTATTGTGCACATTCTTTCGCCAGAAACTGACAACTGTCCTTCTTGAATAAGCGGAAGGGAGAGAATGACCGTAGAAAAATATTTCATGATCAAACCTCCACGAAAGAATGTTGCCGACCTGGTGGGGGTCGAACCCGCAACCTCCTGATCACCAGTCGGACATGCATCCAACTGAGCCACTGAGGCCGGCTAGTTTTCTCTGGCCTGACTTGCTGTTTCATCTGATACAGAGCTCTCCCTTTGTCCAAGATTTGCCATCTATGTTGCCACTTTGTTGTCACCCCTTCCTTGTTTTATTTCTGCCTGACTTGTCTCTCCCTTGTCTTCAGGCATGTCTTCTGCCTCTTTGGCTGTCTACTTGGTGAGTCTGTCAGCTGTCTCATTACCGGCTCTCTCAGCATGACCTGGTGTCCACTGAATTAATCTTCACCTCTGTGCCACTCTGCTGTAGGCCCTTACTAATTTGTAGGATATCAGAGATGGTTTTCTTATAGGAGGTTTTATTTTGACGCACTTCCGGTGTATAAATAGAAACAGGATAGACCTGGCCGTCAAACTTGCTAAGAAGTGATAAGGAAAACAAAGGTTTTTTAGGGAAATTTAATATTTTGAAGCACCGTTTGATAATTCAATCCAGAAACAATGCAGAAAAATGAAAAAGAAGACTCATATTAAATTTATATATGATAAATTGATTTTAATATTGTGTTTTTGTTTATCCCAAGCAATTATGAAATTATACTTTAAAAAAAAATCTTCCCGCGAAATCGTTATGCTGTCCAAGAGTATATTACTATTATAAACATATCCTTTCTCATTAATTATAAATAGTAATATTAATAAAAAAAAAAAGAAAAATCCAGTGAGTATGTTGCAACAACGTCATGTTAACAGAGGTGAACGACATCACACTGAATAATAATTGTATGTTGTTTGTTTACTAGAAACAAAATAAATAAATAATAAACACAAAGTGCAACTAGTCTAGTTTGAGTTTTGCTTGACTAAATAGGCATTTTCAAAGACATCCAATTATGATATTAAATTATCTACTCAAGCGGGATACTTGAGTTAAGTACGTACTCTTTCACACATTGCATGTATACGTCTGCTTTTATTGATGCCTTGAGGTCATGTATTTGGAATGTGTTGACACAGGAAACAATCCGTGGTATCTCTTAAGCAATTGGAATTAATTACTGCCGAAGACGTTCATTCGCCAGAATGTATGTGTCATTTTATTATTGTTAATGAATTTTGACGGAATACAGTCAAAGTAAGTAAGTCATTTTAGTTCGTTCCCATTTGGCAATTTCTCAAGGTCCGGCACAACATGTAAACTGACAATGTAATTTCTGGTAGGGATTTTTACATTTCTGTCTGAACGAATGTTTTGTTAATATTAATACACTGTGCTTAAAAGCATTTTAAATAAAAAAAAAAAAACTGTTAAAAATAAATAAATTATAGTTATTTACTGAAGGACTTTTTCTTCCTTCATTTGCCATGCGCCGTGTTAGAATTCAAACTTAAATACAAATTCTGTGATTTCCTGTTGAAATATTAAGAAACTGAGCGAAGGCACAGTTTAAGTTAATTGTCTACAAGAACATTTTAAAAAAAATACAATTAATTACAACCAGAAGCTGATCTATTTCATGATTAAAATCTACAGTTTTACATTGCGAAACACAGTGCTGGCCGATGAGTTGACGGCCAGGTAGGGGCGCATGCGTAAGTTTGACGTCATAACGGGAATCCCTAAAACCTCCTATGGGTCTTGTTTTCCATCCAAGATGTAGAATTCCTACAGATATCTGAGTGTCGCTGAGGATCATGACAGAATCAATTTTGCATCTTGTCGTCTCTTCAAGGATGCAGTCCAGGGTAAGCTTTATGGCTACCAGTTCACCAAGGAGGATTGATGCAAGTTTAGAGACAAGCTGTTTGAGTTCTACTTTGTCACTGTTCAGTAAAATTATGCAGGAACCGTCTCCACAGGGACCAGGATTCCCTCTGCATGATCCATCTGTAAATGCCACCAATGTGTTGTTAAAGATACCATCTAAAACACCTTCTACCACTTCTCTGGATACTTGTTTTTGTGCCTTGGTGCTAGACCTGTACGAGCCTATGCTAGACCAATATTCCATTTTCCTCTTTGATGGCTGAAGACATTCCAAGTAACTGGCTTCAGGTTCAATCATCTTTATACTGAGATCTGTAAAGAAGTCCTGTCATATGTTTGTTCCAACATTTTCCAAGGGGCGTTGTAAATTTTTCTCTGGCATTGGCTTCAAGAGTAGATTGACACTTATTGAGTAACCAATTGATATTCTCTGTAGAAGGCTTTGCCGTGATTTTAGAGCATTCTCTGATTGCGTAGATCCAAAAGTACTCCTGCATTTTGTAAATCGATGCTTTCGGTTTCTCTCTTCAAAAAGGCATTACTTGTAAAGGGGAAAAAACATTCGCTGGAATTAAAGGAATGCACATAGCCATAGTTAGTGGCAGTCGAAGGACAGGAAACATGAAATAAAACGTGTAAATACCATTGGCATTACTATGTGATTCTTCGATTACAAAAAGAAGTACTCTTTAATTTACTATGGATAAAGTCGATAGGTGTTTTTTTGTTGACAAATTTTGGTCGTTTAGAGTTCTTTCCCTTGCATGACACACCTTCGCGTTCATGATACAAAAACGTGACACCTAAAGGAAGCGACCAAGAAATTATTATTATTATTATTATTATTATTAAAAATAAAATAGATTTGCTCTAGCAGTGATTGTTGAGTAGTAAATCGCTGTTTAGAGGTTTGGAGGTTAGTTGCAAAGTAGAGCAAATCACGAGCGCGGAGCGCGAGTGATTTATCTACATGTACTTACAACTGGCCGACAAACTTTGATTCATTACTCATCAAACCACGCACAAGAGCTGATCTATTTCGATTCTAACACATAGAAAACGGCGAAAAAATAATTGTATCCTTCAGATTCTTCCAATTTTCCGCCATCGCATAAAGTAATCCCGCCAAAAGTTTTGACTGTAACGCTGATGTTTACATGCATTTCTTACGTTGTTCAGACTCGAGAAAAACGACGTTAGACAGTCTAACGTCGTGACAACGAAGACTGACGTCAGCAAAGTGTCAAAATGACGTCGGCGGAACGGCGCCAGATGGCGTCGCGCGCTTCCGCCCAGTGATTTGTTGCAGAATAAACCACTGTTTTTCTCCATTGCCTATTGGCGCGCTGTGTTAGAATACTTAATATACTAATGTGCGTAATATTCGTAGTACAATGTTGTTAATTGCTAATTAGCAGCAACAGGAGGCAACATCTCAGGGAAACGTGCCTTCTGAACACAGAATTTTTATCTATTTATTTTTAAATCAAAATTCACTGTTTCTCTGGCTTTAATTATTTACAACTACAGCAGACTGTACACCTTGAAAAAAATAGAGTTTGGAGTCAGTCTAAGGAATTATAAGCTGCAACAGAAGTGTATGTGTGTGTTAGTTTGCGTGTGCGTGTGTGTGGTATCAATCGTGTGCACTTGTGTGGCCCAGTCTTCGCGAAATCTTTTCTGCTGGTGCAGGACAGCTGTCAGACAGACTAATCTTTTGAAAGACAGATAAGTATCTGCAGGACTGAAGGCATATTTGTTGTCAGAATATTATTTTCTTTGCTAATATTCACAAGACATTTGTCAGACAGACTAAAGTTTTTGCAGGACAAAATGAAAAAATGCCAGTTTTGACAGGCAATCCTGCACTTTCGCGAAGACTGGTGGCCACAAATTCACCCTTAAAGCATCAATCAATATTTGAAACAGACGACCTTCTACAATTTTAATTTTTATTATTTTTCAAAGAAATTATATATATTGACATTTCATGTGAATCTTGGCAGACGGGTCACATGAACAAGACTTATTTATTCTGAAAAAAAAAAAAATATATCCCAGTTGGCTGGCATGTGCACTTTTTGCGGTCCTTCTTGTTGAGGATGAAAGTGTAGCTCGGCTTTGGTGATGTTAAGTGTTTGCAAACATTTAATATGTATTTTTCGGACATTTTTGTGTTCTGTCGATCAGAGATTTATTGTTAAGAATATGCACTGATATCATCACCACACTACTCACCAATAAACTTGAGCTTTTACTTGTCTTGTTCCTTGTTTTGAAAATGTTTTCCATGCGTTAATATGACTAACAGGAATTCAGCACGGATGGACATTTCTTATTCATGGCGACTCGTCAAACCAAGAGAGAGCAGTTAATGTACCTTTTCTAACAACGATATATTTGATTTGCATTCCTTGGACAAATAAACACCCGGCTCGTATTTCTTCCTTTTCTTTCTTTCTTTTTTTCTTTCTTTCTTTCTCAACTTTGTTCATGATAAAAAGTATTGCTGTTGTTGTTGTTTTGTCATAAAAACTGATTTCCTTCCTTTCCATGAACACGTGTGTTGTGGTACCTGTAAGAAGCGTGTCTAAATGAATACAACAACATATGTATTTGTGGAGGAACACGAAAAACAACTCTCTCTTTACAAGAGCTCTGAATTTTAATCTTAAACCAAACAATCTTCAGTCTAGCAAACGACATTCAATTTTATTTATTTTCATTTTTCAGAGAAAATAAGGCTTGACATTTCATAATAATCTGTCACAAAGAATGTCTTTTTTTTTTTTTTTTATTCGCCTTTTAAAACTAGTGACATAACCGATTAGAATATAACTGCATGCTATTCTTGATGTTGTGCACCTTGAACCTGGAGACAGACGGTAGAATTATAAGCACACACACACACACACACTTCTTTTACGCGCGCTACACACACACACACACACACACACACACACACACACACACTGTGCACATTTCTTTTACGCGCGCGCGCAAACTAGATTTATAAAGCGGTGCTCTTTAACAAGGGGAAGCGCTCAATATAGCTTTGCTAACAACGATGTATTTGAGTTTTGTCCCATGGACAAGTTTACCGTTTAGTGTAGACTTACACGACATTTTATACTGATACTTCTTTCAGAAAAAAAAAAAAAAAAAAAAAAAAAAAAATGATATTTCATGTGAATCGTGTGCCTAGCAGACGAATGACATAGTGTCAAGATTTATGTCCTCTGAAAAAAAAAAAAAAAAAAAAAAAAAAAAAAAAGAAAATGATTAAAAAAAAAAAAAAGAAAGATGTCGTCTGCTACAATTTTCCTTGGCCCTTCAATTCATCGGATCCATGTTCATATGCAAATCTATGACTTAGAAACTTATTTTTTTTTTTTTTTATTATTATTTTTATTTATTTGTTTTTCTTCTTCTTCGTTAAAGTAAATTACCAAGACTTAGTGTTTTCTCATGGCTAGATTATCAACTATGTCTACCTAGCTTAGCTACGACTAAGTTCAAATCCCACTCAGAACTGCTGAAGGGACATTTCACTGCACAAACCTTTTCTAACAACGATATATTTGATTTGCTTTGCTTGGACAAGTAAACACCCGACTCGTATGTTTTCTTTCTTTCTTTTTCTTTCTTTCTTTCTCAACTTTGTACATGATAAAAAGTATTGTTGTTGTTGTTGTTTTGTCATAAAAACCTCGGACCTAATAATACCTGTACTTGTCACTAACGGAACTGCCAAAATATGTTGTCGTGACTTGATTTTAGCGCTAGCACTATGGTCATTAAAAATGGTTTTGGATGAAGTTGTAATAAGTTGATTGTAATAGGTTTGGTTGAAAAGTGTTAAGTCACAATTAATAAAATTGAAGTTATACCATCATTTTTGTTGAATTTCTGATGATTTTCTGCAAAAAGTGCCGAAAATAGCAAAAATGGGTACCTAGTTCTCTTGCTGATGTTTACAAAAACTATTTGATTTTCCTTAGATATAATGCTGCAGTCTTAAAGGTAATATATTGAACTATTGCTTTTTGAAAACAAATCTCAGATATTTGGAAAAATAAATGAAATATGAGCATTTAAACTTCACCATACAAAATTATGAAAACTCAGCCACGACAACATATTTCCAATAAATACAATACCTGTACCGTAGTTACTAGTCCAGAGTATATTGGGTCCAAGTAAAAACTGATTTCCTTCTTTTCCATGAACACGTGTGTTGTGGTACCTGTAAGAAGCGTGTCTAATGAGTACAACAACATACGTACTTTTGGAGGAACACGAAAAACAACTCTCTCTTTACTAGAGCTCTGAATTTTATTCTTAAACCAAACAATCTTTAGTCTAGCAAATGACATTCAGTTTTATTTATTTTCATTTTTCAGAGAAACTAAGCCTTGACATTTCATAATAATCTGTCACATAGAATGTCTTTTTTTATTCGCCTTTTAAAACTAGGTTATTCTTGATGTTGTGCACTTTGAACCTGGAGACAGACGGTAGAATCACCCCCCCCCCCCCCCCCCCCCCCACACACACACACACACATATTTCTTTGAACCTGGAGACAGACGGTAGAATCACACACACACACACACATTTCTTTTTATACGCGCGCGCAAACTAGATTTATAAAGCGATACTCTTTAACAAGGGAAAGCACTCAATATAGCTTTGCTAACAACGATGTATTTGAGTTTTGTCCCTTGGACAAGTTTAGCATTTAGTGTAGAATTACACGACATTTTATTCGGATATTTCAGAAAAAAAAAAAAAAAAAAAAAAACTAAAAAAAACTTGATATTTCATGTGAATCGTGTGCCTAGCAGACGAATCACATAGTGTCAAGATTTATTTTCTCTAAAAAAAAAAAAAATAAAATAAAATAAATAAATAAATAAAGGATGATTAAAAAAAAAAAAAAAAAAAGATGTCGTCTGCTTCAATTTTCCATGGCCCTTTAATTCATCGGATCCGTGTTCATATGCATATATGACTTAGAAAATTATTTTTTTTTATATTTTTTTTTCTTCTTCTTCGTTAAAGTAAATTACCAAGACATAGATGTTTTCTCGTGGCTAGATTATCAACTATGTCTACCTAGCTTAGCTACGACACCTGTGAATGTGGGATGTGATAATGCAGCCCAGTCACACACCTCTAGATAAGATGGGTATCAGATGAATATTTTTCTTATTTGTCCACGAAAACATATGTTGTAGGTACTCATCAGAGGCGCCTTGGCGAGGAGCTTCCAACGAGTACCACAACATATGTTTTCAAGGAGAAATAAGAAAAATATTAATATTTTTGGGTTGGAAAAAAACGCGCTTTATCTAGACCTGAGCAGTCAGTAGATGTAGATCAAATAAAAATAACTTCCACGTCACTGTCATTTTACAAAGGATGTATACTATCAAAATAAGATGTCTGAACAATCCAACATTGTGTTCTGGAACCATTATTATGTTTTGTCAAGCTCTCGCAGTGCAAAAGATCTTGCATATAACTTATGTAACAACCCTCTTCCTTCGCCGGGCAATTAATTAGCGGTGCGATTAACCGCAGGGCGCACGTGCGCGAATGCCGATAAACAAATTAGGCAGCATTGACAATTGATGAATGACGTTATTTGAAACACAACTTCTATTGATGATATTGATTCCGTGCTCTGTGAGAAATTCCTGAACATAACTGGATACCATGACAACAGAATTTCGTTAAAAGGTTATTGAACACTGATAAATGTCAACAACAAAGATGGCGGCGCCGACACAATACAGTATCAATATGGTGAAAGGTAAGTAGATCTTGATATAAGTAAACTCTATTGATAACTTCCTTGTCCTGAATGACACAATTAGGAGCATGTGCAAGAAAATGCGCCATATGCTCTGCTACTAGCGAAGAGAAAGAATGGTCAGATCAGCCTGTATACCCTCAGTGCAGTGTGGTCAAAGCCCTTCTCTGTTCCACTGCACTGTGATCAAGGCTTTCTCTGTCAATGCAATTTTCCCAAGTATTCATTGATACTGTCATTTCACCAGACTGTCCGATGTGAGAGGACAACGAAGGCACCTATCAGTTGATAAAGACCTTGAACAGTCTGCACATTTCATATAAGGGCCATAAATCCAGATAAAAAACAATGTATCAATACTTTTTTCTCCACAAAAACGCGGACCCGTCATAGGTCTAGATAAGAATGGGTATCAGGTAAATAGGGTAATCGGAAAGAAAGTATCAGGAAAAAAAGTATCTGAAAAAAAGTATCACTTTTGAGTAGGAAAAAAAGTATCCGGAAAAAAAGTATCAGTTTTAACCAGATTCGCCTCTGATGTTACAATGAGATGATGATTAGGATCCTTTTGTATGTTTACTAGTACTTTTCAGTTTAATAATAAATTTTGCAACCTATCTCTGTAATCCTTACCTTGATTTTTGTGATAAACATGCAAATTATCAATCAAAAATAAAAATCAGAAATAAAATCATTTTAACAAAATATGAATGTTTGCACTTACTTGATCAAAGGGTACTTTAAAGACCATTTAAGATTATGTCTGCATATAATTGTTTTGTTTAGCAATGATAATTTCAAACAAACTCATTAAAGTCAATAATAAATTAACAAAACAATCAACAAACAGTAAACAATTTAATTACCATTGACCTTTACCATCAATCAGGATTAACATGATTATGATTGGTACCAAAGTTTGGTACTGAATTATCAAAGTGCAATTAAAAACCTTACCATCAGTCAGGATTAACACTGAATTTTGGTACTGAATGATCAAAATGCAATTAAAGATTAATTAGGATGACATTACATAGCCTTTTATCTATCCTTTGTACATGAAACTGAGACTTATTTTTTTTCCTGATACTTTTTTTCCGGATTCTTGTTTTCCGATACTTTTTTTCCGGATACTTTTTTTTCCTGATACTTTCTTTCCTACATTCGGTAAATAGATCTAGTTCATCTATTTCTCGATGAAAGCATGTTCTGGGTACTCATTAGAATTTTAAGCGCCTCAGTGAGGCACTTCTAATGAGTACCCAAAACGTGTTTTTGTTGAAAAATAAGAAAAATATAGATACTTTTTGGTTGAAAAAAATGGGTGGTCGGGTGGTGGGAAGGTGTCATGTATCGTATGTCACCGGGGCGTCCAGCTGATATTGGCTTACAGTTGGGCAAGGCCTGCTATCCTTGTAGCAGGTAAGGGTAGGGAGGTGATGTTTTTATTTCTTCTGTTTCTTCACTTTCATTCCTGTTCCTCTTTCTTCCCTGTCCCTCTCTTTCATCTCTTCTGCTATCTCTTCTGTCTCTTTTCTCCCTTTCTCTGGGAGACGACACAAAATGACCCACAAGGGTTGACGTGTCGTTAAACCCCAACACAATCAATGGTTGAAAAAAAAAAAAAACTTATCAAGAGGGTGCTCTTTATATGTGCCTTGATGAGGTGCTTATGAATACCATAACATTTCTTCACAACAAAAATGTAGGTTCTCATTAGAAGCTAGCTCATTGCCCAATACAAAAAAAAAAATTTTTCGTGAAGTAAGTAAGAATTGTTTAATACCATGTATCTGGAGCTGTACAGACCCTTTTCTGTTGCATTTCATGTCAAAAATCCGATTATGATATGATGATGATTTCATGTGTTCAGATTATTTGGACAATTTTATTGCATACAATGGATTGACCAAGAGTATGTCAGAACATTTTAAATTTTTTACATCCCATCAGCAAGTACAAGGCAGCATAATCTCTCCAATGTAGTTGGTATATTTCAAGCACATAAAAAATTCTTTACTTCCTCTGAACCTAACCAAAAAAATTCTGTGCATTGCAATGTATGGTTTTGAATGGATACACGAAATAAACGATGAATATTGTGGAGTTAATAATTGTTGATTTGGTTTAAATGGCAAAACTGATGAGTGAAAAGAAAAAAAATGATAATCTCACAGAAGTTTGCTTCCAGCATGTCCAGAAGGGCACAATTTTATGAGACATATGGTTACCGCTTTTTAGAAGATATAAATTTTCCAGACTGTAGTGAAAATCAGTCACAAAATCACTATTATGTTCTGATACTCCACTTTTTGAGGTACCTGACATCACTCTATATAAGAAGAGTATTCAGATCGTCAGTACTTAATTTATTCCCACGCTTTTTTTTTAAAAAAAAAAAGTGATGAGGCTATTGTGGAACACCACCGTCTGTCTACCCGTCCGTCCATCACTGGCAGAATTTAACCAAACTAATGCTACATGACTTTCCCGCTCGGTAAGGAGGTGTGCAAATGCAACATTAGCGCAGAGTGTGGGGATTTGCAATGGCGTGCCATCAACTGTGCAACCTTGTATTTTTATTTTTCACATAAAAACGTACATTGTGTGTACTCTTGAGTACTGGTATTTACAAATATATATATGCTTGTACATGTAAACATAAGAACAAACATACAAGTACATTTTGGATGAAAACAGTACCTTATAACCAACAGCTATGACCTGATCATTTAAGGTTTAAAAAGATGAAAACTGCCTAATACAACTTGAAATTAGGGGAAAATTTGGATAAAAAAATTCTGTGTGAAGTCCTCACCACTAATCCCATAAAGTTGCAAGTTCAAACCCCACTCAGAACTGCTGAAGGGACATTTCACTGCACAAACCATATGTTACCACTCACATATCTCTAATATGAATAGACCATATAAATAATATTATTTATTTAATATTGACTTTTTTGTGTCACACACATGCTTTCTTAGCTTTCTTATACATTCTTATACATACATGTATCCTTGAAACTATAAGATGCATGAGTCAGTCTATTTTTGGACACACACACACACACACACACACACACACACACACACACACACACACACACACACACACACACACACACACACACACACACACACACAGAGAGAGAGAGAGAGACAGGGGTGTAAGCATAAAAATGAGAGACTCCAATTATCAGTGCCAATTAAACATGAAGGATTTGCAGCCCAAAATGAAGCACTGTTGCTGGGATATAAACTAAGCCAGTCATTCAAGGGCCAGCTTGAGTTGATAAGCTTTCAAAAGGTAAGAATGTGAAAGACAAATGCTTTGAGACATTGTCATACTAACGTGGTCAGGGGCAGAATATAAAGATTTTTTATGCCCCCACCATTTTCAGTGGTGGGTGGGTGGAGGTGGGGGGTGGGGAGGGGGGCATATAGTATCACTGCTGTCTGTACATACGTTAGCTCCAGATAAGATATCTTTTCTCAGCCAACTGTTATTGATATAGTTCTTATTTATCCATTGAAACCTAATGTTATGGGTATTCAATAGAAGCACCTCAGCGAGGCACTTCTGATGAGTACCAACAACATAGTTTTTCATGGAGAAATAAGAACAATTTCTTGAGGCTCCTTTTGTCTGGTGTCCCTACAGTAAGTATAAGGACAGGTAGGCCTGAGCAAACAGTGTAGACCCAGATCAGATGCCACAGAATGTGGCATCTGATCAGGGTCTACACTGTTTGCCACTTGTCCAGCAATATTATATTAAACATATCAACAAGTAGTAGAATAGACCTTTTTAGGGGGTGAGTGGGGGGAGGAGTGGGGGGGGGGGGGAGGGAGGGTGGTGAGGGTGATGTCAGCAGCCTTTTCATTAAGAGTAGGCAGGCGGCTAAATTGCCTTGTACTCTCCTAGCAGGGCTTTCTACTTTTAAGCCTTTCTAAATGATCTTCTGCAAATCTGTGTAGCATCTGTCCTCTACTTTCAGAGTTTAGCCTCCTACTTTGAAACTTAATGAAAAGGCTGTGTCAGGTGGTGTGAAGGTGTCATGTATCTTACGTCACTGGGGCATCCAGCTGATATTGGCTGACAGTTGGGCAAGGCCTGCTATCCTTGTAGCAAGTAAGGGTTGAGGGGTTCTTCTGTTTCTTTACTTTCATAGTGACTAGCCTTTATAGTCATGATATTATTTTGGTTTTATTTAAGTGGATTATCAAACAGGATTATAAGGAAACAAATAGTCTTTGGACACAGGAGCTAATCTATAAGAACACTAGATATACAGTACTAGTGATCAGTCATATTACTTTGGTTTTATTTCAGCATGTTATCAAACAGGATTATAAGAATAATGTTTAGTCACTGGAGACTGGAGCCGGTCTACCCTCCTGTCTGCAGCTGCATCTGTGTAACATACTTATGTACCTCAAGTTATAATTTGAAGTACTTCCGACCATGCTGTCCAGGTCAGCACATATATAATTTACTAGTGGCCATATTTCTAATTTCATACCTGATTACAACTGGTTATTAATAACATAACAATTAAGAAAAATTACTTAAATAATTTTTATGGCATTGATTGGTAAGTCAGTATTTGGACATGTGCCCAGTAAAGACTCAGATCAGCCAATACATCCACATGAATCTGATCATTCTCTCTGGAGTGCCCTGTTGCTTCAGGCTGACAATGAATACTATGCTTAGAATATATGGATGTGAAAACTGGTACGAGTCTTTGCTGTACGTTTCATTGATTTTCTCAGTTTGTGGCAATTCCAGTCAGGCCACATAACTTTCGAGGAGTTAATCATGAAATATTTTCTATGATCATTCTCTCCCTTTGATTGATTCAGAATGGCAGAACACTTAGTCAGTTACTGGCAAAAGTTTGTACACAAAGTGCTAGTTAACTGCTTAGAGGACGAAGCCTGCCTAGGGAAAGTGTGAGTATGTTAAATGACTGGCTCAACATTACCTTAACTGTGACAACTGGGCCATTATACTCTAACTCAGTTTGTGGCTCATGTTATGATACTACAATTTTTCAAAGTCTTTGAATTTGCATTGCGGATAGGAAACATTTGTCAACTATTTTTGTCATCTGTGCCTTTGGTTGTTTCTGTTTTGTGCCATGAATTAACCCTGGTCCTAATGAACCAGGGTATGCCAGGCCTTTGCAAACACTGTAGATCCAGATCAGCTGGGAAGATGGTGACTGATCTGGATGTGCACTGTAAATTGTCATTCAGAATGTGAACTGGTGTCAACAACCTTGTGATCAAATTTTTTCAATCACTTTCAGAAATTCAACCTCAGTATTCTTAAACTCACATTTATGGAGTAAAACTGCCATTCCTTAGCTAAATAACACATAAATTCATTCAAAAGTTTTGTTTCTTTAAAAGTTGGGAGTCCCAGACTTACTGGCATTGATTTTTGGAAGTCTCAGGGCAATGTTTGGGAGTCTCTGAGTCCCAGACTTCCCTTAATGCAAACAATGAAGCAATCTGATTGGCTGACAATAAGAAGCGGGTGTGACATCTTAATTTATTCAGCATGATAAGGGTTGATAAGCAAATCAGCGGTTTTAGACTATTGTAAAATCCCAAATTATTTGGAAACCTGAACCCTACTTGTTCTAAAATTTGAACAATTTAAGTACAATTTACAACCCGATGTTGTGTCTAAAAATTGGAGGATGAGTGGCAAACAGTGTAGACCCAGATGAGATGCTGCATTGTGCAGTGCCTCATCTGGGTCTACACTGTTTGCTTAGGCCTGTCTGTCAGAATACATACAGTAAATATGGTATTCATTTTGAAATAGAGGTTATCCAAATAATATGTTTCTTCTTTCTCCACAAATGTGTTACTCATTAGATGTGCCTCATTGAGGCGTTTCTAATGCATGCCCACAACATACATGTTCATGGAGAAATAAGAATAATATAAATAGTTATCTGGAGCTGTGATGTGTTTTATGGCCTTGAATATGTTAACCTTTACCACTCTCTGGGCTAATTCAGCGGATGACATATATTGGTGATATTTTTCCTATTTTACCCAGAAAACAAGATTTGACAGTTCATGCAAATTGTCTCTGTTGGAGAGGATTTGACAGTTCATGCACTCTGAAGACAATTTGCATGAAATCTCAAATTTTCTTTTCTGGTAAAAATAAGAAAAAATGTTTCAAAATGTCTGCTGAAAGTTTTACCCAGACTGCTAAGCATTAACCCATTGTATACTGAATAGACTCTCCCACACTATATATTGGAAGAGTCCAATTTCAATTTTAGGTACGTATGGCTATGAGATTTACATATTCCTAGAGAAAACTGGCTAAACTATTTGCAAACAGTGGAGATCCTGATCAGACGCAGTGTTCTGCGGCATCTGATCTGGGTCTGCACTGTTTGCCAATTACCCTTTTACTGGTCTCCCGACTACAATGGGTTAAAGTATCCTGTTGTACTCTAATGGGCTCAGAAAGGACTTTCAAATGGTGTAATTTGCAAACAAATGAAAATTTCTGTGTGTGTTTTGTTGTCTTTGTAATCCAGCAAATTTATGTCAAAAAAAAAACAACCCAAAAAAAACAATGGTGTGACATTTTAGGCTTTGACAATACAGCTATATATGGAGTGATAAACATTATACACAAATGTATCAAAATATATACCCTTTGATGCAATAATATACCACATACTCTTAGCATGCATTATTTAGTCCAATATCTTGTCGTGAACATTACAGATAGCGTAATGTATCCAATTGGTATTAGTTGCTTATACCATATTTACTGTATGTATTCAGACTGACAGGCCAGAGCAAACAGTATTTACTGAATATATTCAGACTGACAGGCCTGAGCAAACAGTATTTACTGTATGTATTCAGACTGACAGGCCTGAGCAAACAGTATTTATGTATTCAGACTGACAGGCCTGTGCAAACAGTATTTACTGTGAGTCAGACTGACAGGCCTGAGCAAACAGTGTAGACCCAGATGAGCTGCCAATGTCTTGTCATGAACATTACAGATAGCGTTATGTATCCAGTTGGTATTAGTTGCTTATACCATATTTACAGTATGTATTCAGACTGACAGGCCCGAGCAAACAGTATTTACTGTATGTATTCAGACTGACAGGCCTGAGCAAACAGTATTTATGTATTCAGACTGACAGGCCTGAGCAAACAGTATTTACTGTATATATTCAGACTGACAGGCCTGAGCAAACAGTGTAGACCCAGATGAGCTGCCACAGAAAGTGGCATCTCATCAGGGTCTACACTGCTTGTCAATCATCCAGCAATATTTAGACACAGCGTCTGATATTAAATTGTACTTGTTCAAATTTTAGAACAAGTATGATAAGGAGTTGAGGTGTCAGAATACTTCTGGTAAAAAAACATGTTTATGAAAAGAAGCAGTACAGGAGCAAAAAGTAATGTATATTGGTTATGCCATCTTTTATAAATACAGCTGGTGCAGGTACTTATTGTCCCATGCCACTAGCAAAGCAGGGGACATAGGTAATAAGTAGGAATACGTTTGTATGTGGTTTGGACTGTTCCTTTACACTTTATGTCTGGATAGTAACTAAAATATTATCCTTCTAGAACATTTTCATGAAACTTTACACAAATACAGAGCTTGATGAGACAATGTGTCAGGATCAAGAAAGTTATCTGCCGATGCCATGTGTGGCAGGGGATTTTGACCACTTTGCAGCGATCTCTTGTAATGGAAATGTCACTGGCAAAAATGTTCTATGTTAACCCTTGTCATGCTGAACAAATTAAGATGCCACACCCACTTCTAATTTTCAACCAGTCAGAATTGCTTAATCCGGATTGTTGCTATAAATTCATATACTAAATGGCAAACAGTGCAGATCCAGATCAGTTCTTCAGAATCCAACTGCTCTGGATCTACAGTTTGCAAATGCAGGGTATATCCGGGTTCTGCAGGACAAGGGTTAATTTCAAAGTTTTTAAAATTCATACCTCCTCTTATCTGGAGCTTTGAATTACTGGAGCTATGAGCTAGTGAGTTAAATGCTCCCAGTTTTGGATCATGAGGTCTTGGGTTTGAATCCTGTTGGAGGTGGAATTCAGTTCATGGCAACGCTGCTTCATTGCACAGAGCTTTTCATTATCATGCTTCCATTGTCTCAATATGACTTAAAGAGTGTTGAAAGGGACTTATAACTTCCAATCGTCGCTAAGGTATTTGGGCTTGCTGTATTAGGGCTTGCTGTATTTTTCTTCCAAACTGCATCTTCATAATCCATCTTAATTTTTGATCAACATGCTAGGACCAGTTGTGATTGCCTCAGACAATCCAGGATTCTGTATGTTATGTTATGACATCAGACACAACATGCTATGATATATTGATGTATCTCAGTAAATGTAGTGGCAATATGCAAATCAATATGCCATACAAAAGTATTTACCCTAAATACAGGAACACCTTAACCATTGCCACTCTCTGGGCTAATTTAGCTGATGACAAATTGATAGTAATTTTTTATTTATCCCAGAAACCAGGCTTTGACATTTCATGCAAATTGGATCTTAAGGAGACATTTTTCATCTGAACATTTTACCCAAAATGCTAAGCCTTAACCCCGTACTATTTGGATATGTCACTGTTTCTAAAAACTGCTGGATTGGTTTTCAGCATAGGTCCAACTGTCTCTGAAAAAAGTTTTCCATTATAAAAATGTATCATTTGATCACATTATTTAGTGGGATCAGGAGATGAGACTCTAATAATAAATTTTCTCTGGCCTAACCCATAACCCATTGTCGACTGAATAGGCTCTCCCACAATATATATTGGAAAAGTCTGGTAATGAGATTTAGATATTCCTGGAGAAAAATGGCTAAACAATTTGCAAGCAGTGGAGACCCTGATCAGACGCTGCATTCTGGGGAGTCTGATCTCGTTCTGGACTGTTTGCCACTTATGTCCCCATCCCCTACCAATCCCGTTGACGTTTGGCATCAACTTCTTGTCCGCTCTGTAACTTAAATACCCTTTGGCAAGTAGCATATAAGCTCTTGCCTTTGGAATATTTTGATTAAACTTGGTAGAAATGTAGAACAGACGAAAAGACATGTCGTACAAGAATGACAACTCTGGCTTTCTTACTTTTGGAGTTATCTCCCTTCGTTTTGTTTGAAATAGTTTTTGTGTCAGCTCTGTAACTCGGTTACTCTTTGGAATATTTTGATGGTACTTGGTAGAAATGTAGAACAGGACTAGACGATTTGTTGCATACAAGAATGACAACTCTGCCTTTCTTACTTTTGGCTTTATCTTGGTTATATTTGACAGTGATTATGCATTGATTTCGTGTCCGCTCTGTAAGTCAAATACCCTTTGGAATATCTTTATGATGTTTGGTAGAAATGTAGAACATGGCGTGATAATGTGTGGCATACAAGAATGACAATTCTAGCTGTCTTACTTTTGGAGTTATCTCCTTTTGTTTTGTTTGATTTCGTGTCTGCTCTGTAACTCGAATACCCTTGGGAATATTTTGATGGTATTTGGCAGAAATGCAGAACAGGAAGAGAAGACATGTCGCATACAAGAATGACAACTCTGTCTTTCTTAGTGTTTGCGTTATCTCCCTTTGTTATATTTGATAGTGATTATGCATTGGTTTCGTGAATGCTCTGTAAGCCAAATACCCTTTGAAATATTTTTATGATTCTTGGTAGAAATGTAGAACAGGACGAGACAACATGTCACATATAGAATGACAACTTAAGCTTTCTTACTTTTGGAGTTATCTCCCCTTCTTGTGTTTGAATTTGATTTCGTGTCCGCTCTGTAACACAAATACCCTTTGGAATATTTTGATGATACTTGGTAGAAATGTAGAACAGGATGAGATGACCTGTTGCATACAAGAAAGACAGCTTTAGCTTTCTTACTTTTGGCTTTATCTCCCCTTCTTGTGTTTGAAATAGATTTATGTCCGCTCTGTAACTCGAATACTCTTCATAATATTTTGATGATACTTGGTAGAAATGTAGAACAGGATGAGAGGATATGTCACTACAAGAATGATATATCAGGCGGGGTTGGGGGTTGGTGGGGTGGGGGGGACATTTATTTTTTTTTTCTAAAAAAACTTTTTTAGTTTTTATGACACCTGGTAGAAATGTAGAACAGGACGAGATGACATGTCGCGTGTAAGAATGATAACTCTGGCTTTCTTACTTTTGGAATTATAACCCTTTGTTTTGTTTGAAATAGATTTCGTGTCTGCTTTGTAACTCAAATATACTTCGTAATATTTTGATGGTACTTGGTAGAGATGTAGAACAGGACTAGATAATGTGTTGCATACAAGAATGACAACTCTGGCTTTCTTACTTTTGACATTATCTCCCTTTGTTATATTTGACAGTGATTATGCATTGATTTCATATCCGCTCTGTAAGTCAAATATTTGGAATATTTTTATGATACTTAGTAGAAATGTAGAACAGGACGAGACAATTTGATGCATACAAGAATGACAACTCTAGCTTTCTTACTTTTGGAGTTACCATCCTTTGTTTCGTTTTTGAAATTGATTTCTGTAACTGGAATAACCTTGGGAATATTTTGATGGTATTTGGCAGAAATGTAGAACAGGAAGGGAAGATGTGTCACATACAAGAATGACAATTCTACCTTTCTTAGTTTTTGCATTATCTTCCTTTGTTATATTTGACAATGATTATGCATTGATTTAGTGTCTGCTCTGTAACTCAAATACCCGTTAGAATATTTTTATAATTCTTGGTAGAAATATAGAACAGGACAAGAGGACGTGTGACGTACAAGAATGACAACTTTGGCTTTCTTACTTTTGGAATTAACTCCCCTTCTTGTGTTTGAATTTGATTTCGTGTCTGCTCGGTAAACGAATACCCTGAGGAATATTTTGATGATACTTTGTAGAAATGTGAGAACAGAACAAGATGACATGATGCGTACAAAAATGACAACTCTGGCTTTCTTACTTTTGGACTTATCTCCCCTTCTTCTGTTTGAAATAGATTTTGTGTCTGCTCTGTAACTTGAATACCCTTCACAATATTTTGATGATACTTAGTAGAAATGTAGAACAGGACGAGAGGACGTTGTCACCTGCAAGAATGATAACTCTGTGAGGGGCTGGGTGTTCGGGTAGGAGACATTTGTTTTGTTTTTTTTTAAAAAAACTTTTCTAGTTACCCTTTTAGGGGTCTCCAGACAACAATGTGTTATATAAAGTGCTAATCACAATTGCAGCAGACAACTGAATTTGATTTGTCTTTTAAATTTTTCAGAGAAATTAGGTTTGACATTTCATGTGAATCACTGCTTGACAATTTATATGACATGTCAAGTCTGATTTTTTTTCTGAAAAAAAAAATGAAGAAATAGAAAAAAAAAGCAATAAGAAATATACTAATGATAATAATATAATTAGAATGTTTTCTGCTACAGTTTTGCTTAGCACTTTAAGGGTTATTCCCCCTGTTCTTCACAGGGGGTTCAGTTAAACCCGCCAACCCCTATTGGATCCGCCATTGATAATTATCAGTTGTATAATGACAGCTTTTACAGAATTTTTATTCATTTTTGCATTCTTTGACTTTTTCATATCTTTATGAGTTTACCTATTGTATTTGTGATAAGATCTGTGTCTGCCACTCTGAGGTCTGTACTTTACTTGTCTAATTATGGTCTGATAGTTTATCGTAACCATATCATTGGAAAAGGACTTTAACTCTTTAAGTACTGAGCAAAATTGTAGCAGACTACATTCTAATTTAACTTATTTTTTTATAGAAAATAAGACTTCGGATTTCATGTGAATCATCTGCTAGATTCTCAGGGAATTCCTAGCCTTTTTCTGCCTGAAAAATGTACAAAAAAAAAAAAAAATGAAATAAAAATGTCGTCTGGTGCAGTTGTGATTAGTGTTATAAGGATATACGAGTATGTACTACTAACAGAAAAATTCTGGGCCCAGTTGTTCAAAGCATCGTTAGCTTAACGAGCTCGTTAAGGGTCATTTCGTTAACTGTTTTAGGGGATTCAATATACAATATTCTGATATTTTTTGCTGAAAAAATGTGAGTAGCTTTTGCACTGCAAAAGCTACTCACATTTTTTCAGCAAAAAATTTCAGTATTTTTGCGTATCACTTGATGTACATTTTAACGAATCGTTAACTAACTATATCGTTAGCTTTGAACAACTGGGCCCTGGATAATTCCACTTTTTGGGCTTTTAGTTGCAGAATATTGTATACTATAGAATATACTATGGATGAGGATCTAATATTTTTTTTTGGCCTAACTCTTTGCATGCTGGGTAATTTTGCATGCTTTTTTGTAGTCTGTGGACATTTTTTTTAAAATTAACTTTTTCCAAAAAATCTTTCAGGAATAACATTAGAGTGTCAAACAGTTTGGATCCAGATCAGGCCAGATGTTTTGTCAGGCCTGATCTGGGTCCAAACTGTTTGCAAAGGTTATCAGCAGACGACAAAAGTTGCCACTGGTGAGTAAAGAGTTAAAGTAGCTGCTTTAGTGTGCTAATCACATCTGCAGCAGATAGCATTTCACTGTTTTTATTTATCGGAGAAAATAAGGCTTGGCATTTTATGTGATTATTATCTATCCTAGCAGACAATTCACATGAAATGCCAAGTCTTATTACATCTGAAAAATAATAAAATTTAGAATGTTTTCTGCTCTAATTTTTGGAAGTGCTTTAATTTCTAAGCTGTTTAATACTTGAATGTGCGTGGATAAATACATTTTATCTGAAATGTTTGCTATAAAGCTGGTTTTCACTTGATAGGACCAATTCTTGTTTTACCTGTACATGTCTGTCTAAAAATAATCTTTTGCACTCTCAAGGCAATGTAAGACAGCAACAGGTAAGTCAGAGTTGTCCTGTTTTCTCATGGAAACTGCACTTGACATTTCATCCAGATTGTCTCAAAATGTCAGGCTCTATTTTCCTCTCAAGCTCTGTTTTCTGGCAATCAATGATAATATAAAGTGTTGTCTGCTAATTTTTAAAATTCAGCAGGTTAAAAATTGATCCATACTTGTCCTCGTTGTTTTTTATTCGGTTTACAGGTGCACACGTGGATTAAGCGGAAAATGAATTGAAAATTGAATTGTTATGTAAACAAAGTGCAGGATGTTTCTAAAACGAGTTGTTGATTTTTCAGATGATTAATTTTACGATAATTTTTCTACCCACATGATGTATTGCAATTTGCCTTGCTTGGTTAATCAGGAATGAAATTGCTTTCGTTGTGATTGTAATAGTAGAAAAGTGCACATGGTTTGAAAATATAATAATTTGTTTGGCGTACAAATTTTAGTGGTATATTAAGCTCAGTTCAGTGTGTGTGTTAAATGTTGGATTTTGATTTGTGCTTTTTTTTTTTCATTGCTGTGTAATGCATTAAGGATAATAGCAAGCGTGAAAGGAAATTTAGAGCTATTGATATTTTCATGGTTATTTTATTTTAATGTTGATAATTTTTCTTATCATTTATGTTTGCAAATTGCCAATTACTTAACATAGTCAGAATTTTTTTTTAAAATTAACTTACCTTATTCGACCTAATTACCGCACTGTCTGCTTAGGTTTCTTCAAAAATACTAAATGGTTGTACTCAGAAAACTTGTAAAATATTGTCCTACCCATACTAAGGGTACACTTTAAAAAAAAAAAAGACCAGTGAAGGACTCATCAAATGATGCTTATGAGATGTTTTTGTGTGTGTGTGTCTTTTTTTGCTGATTTGTTTTTGGGTACTCGTCTGAATTGCATCGAAAGTCAATGGAATTCAAATGGGTACCCACAACATATGCCTAAATTTTTAAAGCATTTAGACAAAAAGTAGATGGCTGTAATCTGAAGACTTCGGAATTGCTTGACTGTGCTCTTATAGGGGTATGTGCAGTAATTAGGGTGAATTTGGTAAATGATGCTTTACATGCTGGGTAAAATTATTAACAATATATGCTGGGTAAAAATTTCAGTAGACATTGTGAAAAAATTTTCTTTTATTTCTCTGGAAACAGACTTTTGACTTTTTTGACAGGTTTTCAGGGAAAAATTCCATCCTTTAAAATAGCGATGTCTGGCTGGGCATCTGGCATAGGACCTGTGTCTGGCGTCATCTGAGGTTTATCTATCTTTTACCTTAGTTTCCCTTTTTTCAAAGTGATATGTTAACTTTATTCTTCAGTGGATTGCTTCAATATTAGGACTGTTGCCTCATTGGAGGGAGTCGGGGACCCATTTCATGTACAATCCATTAATGGCATCAAGTACCAAATGTTACCATTATACTTTAGTGGAAAAGAAGCATCCATAATGAGATTAGGCATTTTAAATCTTGTCTAGCAAAGTGAAAGTTGCATAAAATATCAATGCCTGTTTTCTGGGAAAAATAAGATAAATTGTCATATATTTAATTGTCATTTGTTCGTCATCTGCTGAATCTGCCCAAGGAGTGGTCAAGGTTGAAAACTAATATTTTCTCTTGGAAATACATATGAGCAGAGTGATGAGATCTGATGTCTTTGAGGCATATATGGGCAAGGAAGTCTCAGTGTACAGTCTGATGAGAGCCTTTGCTGTCCACTTACGTGATAGAATTATAATATTCGTGTATTATAGTTTATTACATAGCTCTTGATAAGGCGCTTTTTTTTTCAACCAAAAAGTATCTATATTTTTCTTATTTCTCGATGAAAACATGTGGGTACTCATTAGCAGTGCCTCGGTGAGAGATAATTTGCGTGAAGTTTCAGATCCAATTTTCTAGGAAAAGTAAGAAAGATATCAACAGTATCATCTGATGAATCTGCCATAGTGTGGCAAGTGTTAATGTTCACATTTGTGTTGATTTGAAACAAAAAAAAAACAACAAAAAAAAAACAACAAAAAAAACAAAAAAAACACAGAAAACATGGCCACTGCATTTTTGTGTGTGAAGGGGTGGGGTGGGTTGGGGAAGTGGGGTTGGGGATTGGGGGGTGGGGAGTGCTGGGTGTGATGGTTGGGTTATGCTGCATCTGTGAGTGACAAGCATAGCTGAGACAAACACAGCAGGGCAAAACTCTGTCTTTGTAATGAAGAACACATCTTAAACATTTCAGAACGTTCAGATCAGATCTTGAACTGTTGTTAAACAGTTTGTCATGATTTCTCCAGAACATATAAACCTTAGTGTGCTCTGGAATATTTAAGAACTATGATGAACATTTTATGAACAGATAAAACACAAAATACCATTATTTTATAGGGAATCAAAACAACTTCTCTAAATTAGCCCCATGTGCTTTCTGACCTGGCGTTAAGATTTACCCTCACTGGCTCAAACCACCCATGTCTAGAACAAATTTCCATTGAAGTTTGGTTATACATTTTCGTGGATAACAGATTCTAAAATGCTTCACTTCTGGTACTGTTCCAGAACTGATATTTCAGAACTGTTTCAGAACATTCCTGGACCAATATTCTGGACAGGTTCTTGAACAGATGTTCCTCTAAGTTTGTGCCTTCAGCAGTCAAAAACTGTTTCAGAACTGCAAGAATGAATGAAATATTTTCAAACTAGTTCTTGAACAGTTATTCTAGTTTACTTCATGAACAGTTCTAGAACAGTGCAAGACTTTTTTGCGAGGATGTATTGTCTGATTATTTTGTTTCTCTCCATTTTTCTGTAATTGAAACAGGGTTTGTGATGGTAAATTGGCGAAGAAACTAGTTACTTGTTATGTGAATAAGCCCTATTTTCTGTCTACAGAAACAATATTAAACGTTTTCTGAGAGGTAAAATATAAAAAGCAGAAAAAATTATTTGTTTGTTGTCTGCTGATTTTGTCATCATAATAAAGCAGCCTTTAAAAGCTGTTTTTAAGCTTAGCGTGCTCGATAAAAATTTCAGCAGATGGTATTTTGAAATATTTCTTTTCTTATTTTTGCTAAGAAACAAAAAAAAGACAACAGGATTTTACGTTTGATGCAAATTTGCAGAAATGTGAAATCCTGTTTATTGCGAAAAATAAGAAAAAATATTGTCAATTTGTTGTTGACTGAGTTTGCCCATAGAGTGGATAATGTTAAAATCATGACAAGAAGTAATTTAGAAGAACAGTTTTATAGCATAATTAAAATCAAAACACAATTAACTATTTGTTTGCCTGCAGGAATTAAATTCATCATATTGCATGTCATCACAGATGTTTAACAATATCGCATACTATGGTATTTCTTGCGAAATTGCTTGAACACGCATCATTTTACATTTGAGCGGACTATGGGAAAAATGGGTCGCGTCAGGCGAAAAGTGTCTATTGGCATACGTTGACAGCCAAGGCCCAGATCAGCCTGTGCATCCGCACAGTCTGATCAGGGCCTTCACTGTCAGCTAACAGAATCATTTAACACTATAGAATGTATCAATGGGGAGCAAATGTCTGCATGCATCTTATTTTGTGCATGCATGTTATGAATCTGAATCTGTGCATTTCGTGCATGCTGGAAGACACATTCTCGCTTGGTGTGACCTCAGTGGTCATTGGGGGCATATGCAGATGGTGCAGGAGGTGGTCAGGTGTGGCAAAGGTGTTGCATATCTTACGTCATTGAGATGTCCAACTGATATTGGTTTACAGTTGGGCAAGGCCTGCTATCCTTGTAGCAGGTAATGGTAAAAGGGGAATGTTTTTATTTCTTCTGCTATCCTTGTAGCAGGTAAAGGTAGAGGGGGAATGTTTTTATTTCTTCTGTTTCTTCACTTTCATTCCTGTTCCTCTTTCTCCCCTGTCCCTCTGTATTTATCTCCGCTGCTATCTCTTTTCATCTCTTTTCTCCCTTTCTCTGGGAGACAACACAAAATTATCCACAAGGGTTGAATTGTTGTTAAACCCCAACACAGTCTGAATCAGTGCAGTCAGTTCAGGCTCAGTGTGACTGTATGTTCCTGTGCAGTCTGGTCAGGGTCTTTGCTGTCTGATTAACCTTTACCGCTCTATGGGAAAATTCAGAAGATGACAAACTGACTCAGTTGCTAAGTCCCTCATAATTCAGACTTATTGGCTTCACTTGCAAATCTCAATCTTCATTGCAAAGACTCTTTTTTCATGACGTGGCTCAATTTTAATTCATTATATGCTGAATTAACTCCTTGCATGCTGGCTAATTTTGTATGCTTTTTTGTTGCCTGTGGATTTTTTTTTTTAAATTAACTTTTTCAAAAAAAATCTTTCAGGAATACCATCAGAATGTCAAACAGTTTAGATCCAGATCAGGCCCGACATATTGTCGGGCCTGATCTGGGTCCAAACTGTTTGCAAAGGTTATCAGCAGACGACTAAAGTTGCCACTAGCGGGGATTTAGCAGTCATTTAAACTGTTTTTATGCCCCCAGCTTAGACAAAGTTGGAGGAGCATAGAATTGCTGTTGTGTCATTTGTCTGTCTGTTCATTCAGCTGTACATTGGTTTGTCACACTTTTCCTGTTAGCAAGATATCTTGATAAATCTTTGAGCTTGGCCCGGGAAACTTGGAGAGCTTATTGGGGCTGAGGAGTAGATCATTTGATTAACTTTTTGAAAGAGAAAGTAGATTAATTTTGTGAAAATTATGCCCTTTTTCAACTTTGGCATTTTATAGGGTCACAAGCATAAAATTGGGAGCACAGTGTTTTACAAACACATTTCTAGTTAGCTCCTTGTATTCTGAATCAAACAATAACCAGACATTATAAAACATTTTTCTTTTTCTGGAAAATTGGGCTTAAAATCTCATGTGACTTATCTCCCTGAGATAATTCACGTGGAATTCTACAATACTTCAAGCCATTTAGTCATGGAAAGAGTAAGAAAAGTTTCATTGTCTGATAAATTCATCTGCAGCATGAAGAGTAAATAAGAAAAGTTTCGTTCTGATAAATTCATCTGCAGCATGAAGAGTAAATAAGAAAAGTTTCATGGTCTGATAAATTCATCTGCAGCATGAAGAGTAAATAAGAAAAGTTTCGTTCTGATAAATTCATCTGCAGCATGAAGAGTAAATAAGAAAAGTTTCATTGTCTGATAAATTCATCTGCAGCATGAAGAGTAAATAAGAAAAGTTTCGTTCTGATAAATTCATCTGCAGCATGAAGAGTAAATAAGAAAAGTTTCATGGTCTGATAAATTCATCTGCAGCATGAAGAGTAAATAAGAAAAGTTTCGTTCTGATAAATTCATCTGCAGCATGAAGAGTAAATAAGAAAAGTTTCATGGTCTGATAAATTCATCTGCAGCATGAAGAGTAAATAAGAAAAGTTTCGTTCTGATAAATTCATCTGCAGCATGAAGAGTTAATAAGAAAAGTTTCGTTGTCTGATAAATTCATCTGCAGCATGAGGATTAAATAAGAAAAGTTTCATTTTCTGATAAATTCATCTGCAGCATGAAGAGTAAATGTGCATTTTATATTTCATATTTAGGGTTCCAGATAAGAAGTATACATTTGTATTTTTGACCAGCAAGTCAAATTAAAAGAAAAAAATCAGAATGTCATTGCTGCAGTTTCGATTGGCGCTTTCAGGGTTAAGGGGCAGCATAAACAGACAGCATTTCATAACTAGAATATCTCGTTAGTTTTGTACTGACTCTGGGATGGGTTCCAAGGTTTGTGGTTTCAATGATTAAGGACTCCGAAGAAAAAGAAGGGTCATATATCTTCACACTTTCTCACCTGAACAGTCATTTTATGATAAATTTAATAATAAACAGGTGGCCTGTTTTTCTTTGCACCAAGCTTGGCTTGATTACCTGCCCAAAGTAACAAGACACCATCGTGGGAGATTTGAAAATGGTTTCTAAAATTAGCACATGACTTGTTTATTTTCATGCAGATTTTTTTATAAGTATGTTTATACATGTACTCTTATGCCTCATTATACATTCTGTGACAACTGATCTGAGGCTACACTGTTTGCTCAGGCTGTCTGTCCCAATACTTAAGGTTACAAGTTTTGGCTTTTTATACCTCGCCAAACATAGTGGTGGGGTTTGCCAGTTACCCTTTTAAGGGTCTCCAGTCTTCAATGGGTTTAAAGAAGTCCATTGAGAAGAGTACTTGTTGATTTGTCTAAAAACTGGGAGAATGAGTGGCAAACGGTGTTGATTCTGATCAGATGCCACATTCTGTGACATCTGATCTGGGGCTACACTGTTTGCTCAGGCTGTCTGTCCCAATTTTTAAGGTTACAAGTATTGGCTTTTTATACCTTGCCAAACATAGTGGTGGGGTAATATGATATACATGTATGTTGGCTATCCCAGTGTCCGTCTGTCTGTGTGTCTTTCTGTCCATCTGTCATGCATCCATCTGTTTGTCCATCCATCCATATTTTTGTTTCTGAATGATAACTTGAGTAAAAATCAATGGACTTTCACCAAACTTAGTTAAAAAATGCTTTGATATTGTGGAGATCTGGTTTGGGATTGCTGATGGGCAAATTTTATCAGTTTTTGACAGGGTTATCTTCCCGCAACACGTCCATTAGCCTAAATAACTTCAGTTATTTTCTGAGTATTGGTTCACTTCGAATGGCCAAATTTACCTCTGATGTGTACACAAATAATAGATGCCATGGACTTTGACAGTTACTATTATCCTGTGAGTATTTAAACATTTTGACTAAAGCAGATCACTAGATATTGTTAAAAATCCTGTTTTCTGAGAAAAAACAGTATTTCAAAATGTTGTCTGCTGAAACTTTTACCCAGAGTGCTGATTAACCTCTGTCATGCTGAATATCTTAAGATGCCACACCCATTTCTAATTTTCAGCCAATCAGATTACTTAATCTAGGTTGTTGATATAAATTCACATACTTAATGGCAAACAGTGCAGATCCAGATCAGTTGGCTTCTAAAGAAGCCAACTGATCTGGATCTACACTGTTTGCAAAGACCAGGCATATCCGGTTCAGCAGGACTAGGGTTAAAGGGTTAATTGATGTAAATCAAGAGTTTTATAAATACAGACTAGCAGCTGGTCTTAGAATAAACTTCAATCTTTCTGTATATTTTTGTACCGTATTTAACCTAAATATTGGGACATTGTAACTCCTTACCATACTCCAGGTCCATAATAATTCATTACCTGTTGAATTGTCTGATACACTGCTGAATGAATGGTGAACAGCTTAGACTCTGATCAGATGGCGGACTTCAAGTTCCTATTGCAGTCTGTTGTACATCTGACTACAGATCCATGGGTTGTATATAAGTTTGAATCCCAGCTCAACCAAATAACTTTCGTGGAGATTGATCATGAAATGATGTCTACAGTCATTCTATCCCTTCCACTGAATCGATGGGGGCAGTTGTCAGTTAGAGTTGGCAAAAATTTGTGCACAAGTACTGGTTAACTAGGCCTACCAAGGAAAAGTGTTGGTGGATTAATGACGGGTTGCTCAATGACCTTAACAGTGTTGATGGGCCATAAAACTCCCAAGTCAGACAAACCCTGACCAGATTTAACATTCTCTGGCATCTGATCTGGGGCTACACTGTTTGCTCAGGCATATCAGTGAGTCCCTGTTCTCAGGGTAAAATGTTATGGTGTATATGAAAAAAGAGAGCAATTTAGTTCACACACAAATGGGGAAGACCTGACCCAGCCTGTTTTGGTCACAAGATGTTCACACAGTATTCAAATTTTCTGCAGGCAGATGACTAGAGCCCTGATCAGCTGTGTGCAGGGTGATCTAGGCCTGTGTTGTTTCCATATCAGGTCCCCACCAGACAAATTGAGGTGTATGAGCAAATGAACACAGTAACAACCCAGATTGGTCTGTGTTTGTGCAGCCTGATCATGGCCTTTACTGTTCACATATGGGGTCATTGTGTACTTCTGTACTGCAAAGTGAATCAGTGCTAGATGAGAAGCAAACAATGTAGACTCAGATCAGATGCCACATTCTGTGGCATCTGATCTGGGTCTACACTATTTGCTCAGGATCATCTGTCCAAATACTTAGGGTAAATACATAATTGGAAATTTGATCATGAAATATTTCTACGGCCATTCTCTCCCTTCCATTGATTTAAGAAGGGCAGTTGTCAGTTTCTGGCAAATGGATGTGCACAATACTGGTTATCAACTTAGAGGACTAAGCTTGCCCAGTAAAAGTGTGGTTAGGTGAACTGGCCATGCTCGACATGACCTCATTGGGTTGACTGGGTTGTAAAACCTCAACACAAACAAATGGTACATGTTTACAGAGAAAGAAGAAAGCTATTTCTGGGCACCACTCTGAGCTGGAGCTGTGAAATTATAATGGTATTTTCTTTGTATATAGTCCAAGAATAAGTATATACAAATTGTGTATACTGTATAGCATGTTTATAATGAAAGCATAAGATATTGACGTGAACAGACATTGCTTGAAACATCTTGTTTCCTTTTTTAAGCACAGTATTGAAAAACTGAAACAACACTTACAATCTGTATACTTTACAATCATGACTAAGTCTGCATTATAAGCTCTACGTAGATTAAGCAGGGGAATCCACATAATATTTCTCTTATTTCTCCTTGAAAACATATGTTGTGGGTACTCATTAGAAGGGCCTTGGTGAGGCGCTTCCAAAGGGTACCAGCAGCATTTTCATGCAGAAATCAAAAAAATATCAGCACTCGTTGATTGAATAAAGCATGTTTCTGGAGCTATGAATTAACTCTTTTCCCACTAGTGGCAACTTTTGTTGTCTGCTGATAACCTCTGCAAACTGTGTGTGAGTTTGGACCCAGATCAGGCCCGACAAAATGTCGGGCCTGATCTGGATCCAAACTGTTTGAGACTCTGATGATACTCCTGAAAGATTTTTTGAAGAAGTTAATTTTTAAAAAGTCAACAGACGACAAAAAAAAAAAGCAGGCAAAATTACCCAGCATGCAATTTTAGAGTTAAGAAATGGGAATGATGAGAAAAGAATTTTCACCAAAACTGTACTATAGGTACTCATATATGGTTTAGCTTTTTGGGGTTTTACTGTTTCGACATTCCGTCATTATGTCCCCAGTATTGAAACAGTCGTGGGATGGCGCATATTGCTTTGTTCAGTCATTTGTTCGTCACACTTTACATTGTGTACAAGATATCTCAGATATCTTTAGAGCAAGGGATCTGATATTTGGCAGTCTGGTGATCAGATGGTCACAGGTTTGATCACCCGGGGCCAGCAACATTCTTTCCTGGAGATTGATCATGAAATATTTTCTACTGTCATTCTCTGCCTTCCGCTGTCAGTTTCTGGCGATAAGAATATGCACATGTACTGGTTAATTGCTTAGAGGACTAAGCCTGCTCAGGATAAAGTGTGGTGAGGTAAACTGACCACACTCGATATGATCCTAATGGGTTGACTGGGCAGTAAAATCTCAACACAAACAAACACACTGGCAGATGGTACGTGTGATGTGACACAATCCCTAACATTTTTTAGCTCGCCTGTACGAAGTACAAGGAGAGCTATTGTAGTCACCCCGGTCGTCCACGTTTGCGTTTGCGTTTGCGTTCCCGTTCCCGTTCCCGTTCCCGTCACACTGTGTTAAAGTTTTTCAAATGCTTATATCTCAACAGTCACTCCTCACAGAGGCATCAAATTTGGAACTTAGGTACCTTGGAGGGTCTTCTGAGATTCCAAGAGAATAAACCCCTGGGTTCATGCCCCTGGGTGGGGCTAGGGGTCAGAATCTAGGACACCTTTGTAATACTGTGTTAAAGTTTTTCAAATTCTTATATCTTGACTTTCACTCCTCATAGAGCATTCATATTTAGAATTTGGGTACCTGGACGAGTCTTCTGAGATTCCAAAAGAACATACCCCTGGGTTCATACCTCAGGGTGGGCCTTGGGGTGGGGCTAGGGGTCAAAATCTAGGACACATTTGTAAAATCTTATATGCCTACAGGTTATAGACACAACTGGTTATACATCAGCTAACTATGTGACATCAGTTTAAGTGTAAGAGAGTGAAGGTCATGGTGACCTATATTTTACGGTCAAGGTCACCTAGATTTCACGGTCCAGTGATTTTGCCTTATATCTTGAATACTATTTGTTGGATAAAAGTCACACCTGGGATATTACTTCCATGTGACCCAATGAATGACCACTTACTATATCTAGGTCATTGTGACCTATATTTCATGGTTCAGTGATTTTGCCTTATATCTTGAATACTTTTTGTTGGTTAAATGTCACACCTGGGATATTACTTCCATGTGACCCAATGAATGACCACTTACTATATCTAGGTCATTGTGACCTATATTTCATGGTTCAGTGATTTTGCCTTATATCTTGAATACTATTTGTTGGATAAATGTCACACCTGGGATATTAGTTCCTTGTGACCCGATTATTGACGTCAAAATATATCTCTGTTGGTGTGACCTATATTTCATGGTTCAGTGATTTTGCCTTATATCTTGAATATTTGTTGGATAAATGTCACACCTGGGATATTAGTTCCATGTGACCCAATGAATGACCACTTACTATATCTAGGTCATTGTGACCTATATTTCATGCTTCAGTGATTTTGCCTTTTATTTTTATTACAATTTCATGGAGAATTGTCATACCTGGATTATTATATCTAAGTGACAAAATGATTTACATACAGATACATCTAGGTCAGTGTGACCTATATTATATGGCTTAATGATTAAAATGTTACAATATAAAATGTACCCAGCAGGCGAGCTCGCTGTCCTCCGACAGCTCTTGTTTTTTTTTTTTTTTCAAAAAAACGTGGGGACAATAATAATAAGGACAGAAATAATACTGAAATGCATGTAAAGTGTAAATTTGAATATGAATGATTTTAACCCATTGTATACTGAATACTCTCCTACACAATATATTGGAAGAGTCCAATTTCAATTTTAGGTACGTCTGGCTATTAGATTTACATATTCCTAGAGAAAAATGGCTAAACTATTTGCAAACAGTGGTGACCCTGATCAGACCCATTTACGGGTCTCCCGACTACTGTGGGTTAGTTAACTGCCATGTATCTGACCTTCCAGTGTGTGGCTGTATTGGAGAAGATGCATATACAGTCGACTCTCGTTATCTCGAACTTCACGGGACCTGATAAAAATGTTCGAGTTATCAGTAGTTCGAGACAACCAAATTGTGACGTCATAGGTATGACAACTGTTCGCCTCAACATGCTTGGATGGCAATTTAAATAATTTACGCGTACTTCAGTTTGCATTGTTACTGTTGTTTTAGGAGATGCAATGGTTTTCTTGAAATAATATCATCAATAAATGTTAATAGTAATAAATTTCAAACGTCTCTTGTTGTCTTTTAATACTCCTGCAAATTTGGATTTCCATGAGCTATAAATAAATTACTGGTTTCTGGGTTGTGTTAGCTATACGTTATGAACTGGTTTGGATTAGCTCCCTTCGCATAGATGACTCGATAAAGAGTTGACTGGTTTCGGCTTTTGCATAAAACGCTTACAATGGTAAGCGGCAGCTGTAAGCTAGTTTGGATTATCTCCCCTGGCATAAACGAACCATCTCAGCGCGGCAAACTATAGATCCTGCAGAGAAAGCTCGTTATGAACCGTCACATCTGGACCTACACTATTTGTGTGGGTATCCGTACCAGTCTATAGGGTCGGAAGGGTTAACATCGGTACCCACGTGTGATTCGTCTATTTGAGGTCGTGCACAACACCTGTTAGAAGACTGTGCGACTGTCAAAGACTCGGATCAGTCTGCATGCCCACGAATTTTCTAAGCATGAGCCTTATCTGGGCTTACCAAAGAGCACCTCCTGACCAATGAGAGTAACAAGCGAAGATTCAGACTTAGCTAGCCTGATCAATACAGGCTGATGATCTGAATCGGAACCTGTCGCGCACTGACTTTTCTTGAAGACACTATATCATTCAGACGGACAGTACTCAGTAGTGAAGAGCATATCTAAACAATAAATTAAAGGAACTTCGTTGATTAATCTTCCATAACACTATTCTGGGCCGCTTTTTATCTTACAAATCAATGACACGAGACGGTGTTGAGCGCCGCGTGTCAAACCCGACTCGACACGCATGTGATTTTATAATTACAGATATTAGACATTGTTTGTGTTGTTTGTAATTACCTGGACAAAGGGGAAAATTAAAATATTGATTTATTTATCAATGGCCTATTATGATTTTCATTAACTGAGAGACCGGCGGGGCCGCATCTTATATTTTTTTTCCTTCGTCATAGTCCGAGTTCGAGATACGCGGTAGTAAAAACTGTGAAAAATATATTCAGGGACTGAAAATGATGGACGAGATAGCTGAAGTGTCGACATAAAAGTAGTTCAACATATGCGAAGCTGAAATACAATAAATACATAGGGAAAATAATCGGGACTTAGAAACCAGTTCGACATAAGTGATAGGATCGAGATAAGAAGGGTCAAGATAACGAGAGTCAACTGTAGTACACAACAACTCTTTATAACACTATTGCTGGGATCCAAAGAAAAAAAAAGCATGTTAGCTAAACAACAAATGTTGTATCTAAACAAAAATATATAGATTATATAGAAAAATGACCATCTTTGGTCATTTTTCTATATATTCTATAAATTTTTGATCAGATAAAAAATTATAGATTATATATAGAAATGACCATTTATGGTCATTCTTCTATACATTTTAGTTTAGCTACAACTCTTTTGGGACCACATATGAACCATCTTTATATCCAAAACTGTCTTATAATGAACAAAGAGGTTCCAATGTATAAGAAAAACCTGTTGCATATTTCCAATGAAAACCTGCTTACATAGTAGTTGTTGCATTTATATATCATCATCAGCTGAAAGCAGTAAGAATGCAGGCAGGAACACAGTTCTAGATAATAGGCATTTTTTAACCAAAAAGTATTGATATTTTTGTTATTTCGTCACAAAAACATATGTTGTGGGTACTCATTAGAAGTGCCTCATTGAGGCGCTTCTAATGAGTACCCACAACATATGTTTTTGTGGAGAAATAATAAAAATATTTATCTGGATACTTTTCTTATCTAGAGCTGTGCAGGAAGTGGTTAATTATATTTTAACCCTTTGCATGCAGAAGGGGAAATCAGATGACAAACGTGCAATTTTTTATTTATTTTTTTTTTATTTTTAGGACAAAAAGGGTGAAAAGTGACGTGGATCATTTAACAATTCATGCGGAATTTTACTTTTTTTTCTTGGAGAAAAATTAGAAAGAAATATTATTAGATGCAATCTTCTAATATTCAGATTCGGCATGAGAAGAGTTATGTTAATTACAGAAGTCTGGTTGCTGCCATAATGTAGATTCATGCATAAACCATTAGCAGCATATATTGACCAGATCTTATCGTAAGGTTATGCGGCATTGAACAGGCTTATGATACAGTGTGCACACACAGTGTCTACTGTTTTTCCTGCCAGAAATTATTATTAACCCTTGAAGTGCTAATCCCAACTGTAGCGGACAATATTTTGATATTTTTTTTTTTATTTTTCAGAGGAAATATGATTTGGTATTTCATGTGAATCATCTGCCTGGCACATGATTCACATGGAATGCCAAGTCTAATATTTCCTCCGAAAAATAATACATTTTTTTTTTTTTTAATGTATGCTACATTTTTGTGTAGTGCTTTAGTGGTTTATAACAATATATCAGTGCAAAAGATGAAAATTAAGCCTATTGTTATTGAGAAGGTAGCTGTAATTATTTGACCCCCTTCAAGGTGAGGTTCCTTCAAGGGATGTAAATTTTATTGATGAAATGTCAATTACAGGGACAGTCCTGACCTGACAATGGTGGGCTGAGGTTTATATATGAATTACAATAGACTTAATATGTTTCATAAGGTTTTGGATTATATATTTTTGGGATCTGGACTTTATATTTGTAATATAGCTTGAGGAATAAAAAAAACAATATTTGATTGATATGACTCCATGCGGTAACATACTTGGTTAGATGTCAATTTCTCAATTAACTATTACCTGGCAGTAAAATCTTGGAAAGAATAAAAAAATACCTGATATCTTTGGAAGGAGAGAAAACAGTTGATTGGGCATATAAAGGTCACTGATAAAAATAGATAAATTGGCAATGATAAAAACAGATTTCGATAAGATGGGTTTAACTATTAGATAACTTCAAGGAGCTAGAGAATTTATCCTTTGTGTTTGTAAGACATAATGGGTATAAATTGCAAGGATATGTGAAGAATTTAAACAAGAAAAAAATTTAATAGTAAGATTAATACGATCTGAATAGATTGTGTAATGTAGATTTGTAATATTTGTACAAAGCAGATGACGATCAGTAATCTTTGTAACCTTTCTCAGGGCAAGTTCAGCAGACGTCACTTCGATGATATTTTTCTCTTTTTTTCCAGAAAATAGGGTTTGACATTTTATGCAAATGGTCTCCTTAAGGCTTAGGAGATGGTTTGCATAAAATGTCAAATCCTATTCCCTGCGAAAAATTTGAAAACAATATTTCAAAATGTTGTCTGTTGATGTTTTTTTTCCCAGCATGCTGTGTTAAGCAAGGATAATTGTGTGGGAAGTCTTGCCGTTGTATAGCAGACTGTGATTGACTTTCTGTATATGGAAAAAAAAATTCTGACAAAATGTTTTCTAGTCTTACATGATTAACATTTACCACTCCCTTGGCTAAATTTAGTAGATGGCAAATTGATGTTTTTTCTTATATTTCCCAGGAAACAGGTTTTGACATTTAATGCAAATTGTCTCCATTGGAGACAATTTGCAAGAAATGCCAAATCCTGTTTTCTTGGAAAAATAAGAAAAATATTTCAGTATGTCGTCTGCTGAAAATTTTACCCAGCGTGCTTTGCGTTAAATCAATAGATTGCAATCTTCCTGAATAGGAGAAATAACACAATAAATGTAGAAAACTGTATATGGTGCTCTCATATATTAATGGTGAGAAATTGAAGGCAACCTTTTGTGACAAATTAGCTGCTGAAGGTTAAATGGGGAAGTTGACAGAAATGGCAGTATATATGGATTGTAATTTTTTCGTCAGTTTATAAACACAACAGAATACAGTTTTGAGTGGACATACAGTGAAAATGGATGACTTAGCTGATGGATTATTAATTTCGGACAATGCTCGTCGGAAGTTCTCGGCAGCCGTTGATAAACAGAACCTCATTGCGCAGACTGGTAAGTGTCTTTGATTATTATGTGGGCATCTTCCTTTAACTCCAAAGGGGTGTTTTCAAAATTATTTTTTCATATTCTTTCATGAAAATATATGTTGTGTGTACTCATTAGAAGTGCCTCATTGAGACACTTCTAATGAGTACACAAAACAAATGTTTAGTTCCTCGCCTTCTCCACAAAACATGTTATCAGTACTCATTAGAAGTGCCTTATCTTCTTGAAAATATGTTATGGGTAGTACTCATTAGAAGCACCTTTTTGGTGAAGTGTTTCTGATGATTACCCACAACATACATTTTTTATGGAGAAATAAGAAATATGTTAACCCATTGTAGTCGGGAGACCCGTAAAAGGGTAATTGGCAAAGAGTGCAGACCCAGATGACAGACGCCGCAGAACACGGCGTCTGATCAGGGTCTCCACTGTTTGCAAATAGATTAGCTGTTTTTCCCTAGGAATATGTAAATCTCCTTGCCGGGCGTACCTAAAATTGAAATTGGACTCTTCCAATATATAGTGTGGGAGAGTCTGTTCAGTCTGCCATGGGTTAATATTTTTGTTTGAAAAAAGTGCCATCGCTGGATCCAAGCTTTGAATTTTTCATGGGAAAAAAAAAAAAAAAAAAATGGCCATAATATCTGCTTCGAGCCTCATAATGATGATTCTGATTTTACTCTAAATGTTGACAGAGAAGAAATTTGGAATTTTCTATAGATTTTGGGAATATTTGTCTCTAAAATGGGAAAATTTTTGGCTGATTTCTGGCCCCAGGTTTAGGCTTGAAAAATCCATGCTATAACAGCCATATTTCTGATTCCTCTAAAAGTTGTTTATATTATATAAGCCTTTTCTAAACAGCCACTTCCCAACATCAGCCAGTTGTATTCCTTCCCAAGAGTGGCTTTTGTAGAGAGGTTGTATTGTGTACTAAGCTGAAGATAAGAGGGTATCCACACAATATTTACAGCCCTTTCAATACTGGATCAAGTCAATATACCATTTTGACGCAAATGACCTTCATTGGGTGATGCGTCATTAAACCTAAACTCACTTCATCATCATTATCACCCACACAATATTTTTCTTATTTGTCCATGAAAACATATTTTGTGGGTACTCATTAGAAGCACCTCAGTAGGGTGCTTCTACTGAGTACTCTCAACATATTATCATGAACAAATAAGAAAAATACTGACTGAGATGCTTCTACTGAGTACCCCCGACATGTTTTCCTGTAGAAATAATTATAAGAAAAATCAACTTAATCCTTAATCAAAACTTAACCTTGGTCCTGCTGAACCCAGATATACCCTGCCTTTGCAAACAGTGTAGATCCAGATCAGTTGGCTTCTGAAGAAGCCAACTGATCTGGATCTGCACTGTTTGTCATTTAGTATGTGAATTTATATGAATAAAATGGATCAAGTAATCTGATTGGCTGAAAATTAGAAATGGGTGTGGCGTCTTGATTTATTCAGCAGGACAAGGGTTAAAATTTTAGGTTAAAAAAAAAAAGCGCCTTATCTGAAGCTATGTTTATATAGTTTAAGTCTTACATGGAGGAGTGAGTATAACATAGAACAGTCGAATGGCAGATAGTATGACCCCTGATCAGATTAGAAGCAGTTTAATCTGGGTCTACATAGTTTGCTTAGGTGGTACATGCAGTACGCTCAACCCTCCCTTCAAGCGTCTAGGTGGCAGAGTGGCGGCTAGTGCTCCTGACTTCTGATCAGGAGGTCCCTAGTTAGAATCCCGCTAGCAGTGGAGTTCATCTCTTTACTATATAGTATTTCATTGTACATGCAGTCTTTCATTGCCACCCCTTCATCGCCTCGATATTACTGAAATAATGTTGAAAGAGATTTAAAACGCCAAGTCATCATCATCAGCGAACCTCCATTTTCACTTGGCACAGTATCTAAAATCTTTGAAAACTTGATATTCTTTTCTTTATTGTGTTTTTATTGATTTGCAATTAATCTTAACCTTTAACTTGCTGGAATTAATTGCAGAGGACGACATTTTAAAATTTCTCTTATTTTTCCCGGGGAGCAGGGTTTTACATTTAATACAACTTGTCTACCAAATAGTATAAAATGTCAGCCCCTTTATTTTTATAAAAAATAGAAAAATATCATCAATTTGTCTGTCATCTGCTGACTTTGCTGAGAGAACACTAAAGGTTAATTGTAATTTATCTACTTATCTTACCCTAGTCCTGCTGGTCCTGGATACAACCAGCTTTTGCAAGCAGTGTAGATCCATATCAATTGGCTTCTTCAGAACTACACTGTTTGCCATTAAGTATGTTAATTTATATCAAGATTCTGGATAAAGTAATCTGATTGGCTGAAAGTTAGAAATGGGTGTGGCATCTTAATTTATTCAACAAGACAAGGGTTAAAATTTGAAGAAATCTATTTGATTACCTGCTGATTATGGCTAAAAATCTGCTTTTGAATGTCAGTGCTCAAGGCTATAGAAAAGAGCCCTTTTTTCAAACAAAAAAATATTGATGTTGTTCTTTGAGCTAAGCGTATTTATTACAAAAACATATGTTGTGGGTACTCATTAGAATTGCCTTGGTGAGGTACATGTACTTCTAATGAGTACCCGCAACATATGTTTTTGTGAAGAATTTAGAAAAATATTTACTTGATACTCACTCATATTTAGAGCTATGGGAGTCTGTAAGTCTTGTATCACAGTTGGAGTAGTTTAATCTTGGTCTACCCTATTTGGTCAGGCATAGATGTCCCAATACTTTGGGTACATTAATGGTAATCTGGGTCTACACTGTTAGCTCAAGCATGTCTGTTTGAATATTCAGGCTAAATATATTGTGCTGGAACCTGTAGCTTATTTTACCTAGCATACAGTAAATGCCAAAAATTTTGTATTTTTCTTGTGATATGATGCTGTGATTTCAGGTAGTTCTGTAGCGTATGTCACCAACAGATGTTACCTTAGGGAGGAAATTGATTTATCTCTTTGATATTATTCATTAGTGAATTTGCAATGCACCAACTGTACATTGTATCCTTTTGCATGTGTTTTCTTATGACTGCTTTCATCTTTCCTATGGAAAAAGTTTTTGCTGCACTTATCAGAAAGGTTATAATATTTCTGGCATGTTTCAGATGTGAGTTAACAGTTAGATATAGGTTTAATCCTAAAAGCACCATTCTAAGTTGTAGTAGCTTAAAAAAGAATTCAGAATAAAACAACAACAAAAAACTTTCAAGGGTAGATTTGAAGTAAGCACATTTGTGACATTGTATCATTAATTTACAAACAGAATGGCAAACAGTATAGTCACTTACATAACTGCTCCTTGATCTAGATCTGGGTCTACACTGTTTGCTCAGGACTGTCTATCCAAATATTTATGGTAAGCTGTTGGTTGCTGTGGTAGCCGACAATCGTTCGACTTATTATCGTAGTTACCCTAAGTATTTTGGGACAAGCCGGCCTCGGTGGCTCAGTTGGATGCGCCGTCCGACTGGAGATCAGGAGGTCGCGGGTTCAGCCCCCGCCGAGGTCGGCAACATTCTTTCGTGGAGATTGATCATGAAATATTTTCTACGGTCATTCTCTCCCTTCCGCTGATTCAAGAAGGGCAGTTATCAGTTTCTGGCGAAAGAATGTGCACAATACTGGTTAACTGCTTAGAGGACTAAGCCTGCCCAGTGAACGTGTGGTTAGGTAAACTGACCGCGCTCAACATGACCCCACTGGGTTGACTGGGTCGTAAAACCTCAACACAAAAACAAATTTTGGGACAAGGCTTGTCTCCTTACCACACTTGTCCTAATATTTCAACAAGTATATTTTACTACCTGATGTGATGTGTCAGGCCCTTGTCCTGCTGAATAAATTATGATGCGACGCCTACTTCCAATCTTCAGCCAATCAGATTACTAAATCCAGATTGTTGATATAAATTCACATACTTAATGGCAAAGTGCAGATCCAGATCAGTTGGCTTCTTTAGAATTTAGAAGCCAACTGATCTGGATCTACACTGTTTGCAAAGGCAGGGTATATCCGGGTTCAGCAGGACAAGGGTTAAAAACAGCTGGATGTATGACAAACAGTGTAGACTCTAATCAGATGCTTCATACAGCTTAGATTTGTCTGTTCCAATACTTAGGATCATTATGATATAATGGGTAAAACATCAAATAACATCTCCAAAACTGCTAAAGCAGTTTGAATGGAACTTGGCAGTTATCATTTTTGTGGGTGTCTGTCTATGAAAGTTGTAATTTTTTATGGCAACCAGTTCAACTGGCACAGACTTAACCCTTGTCATGCTGAATAAATTGAGAGGCCACTCCCACTCCCAATTTTCAGCCAATCAGATTACTTGATTCAGGTTGTTGATACAAAGTCACATACTTAATGGCAAACAGTGCAGATCCAGATCAGCTGGCTTCTTCAGAATACTTCAGAAGCCAACTGATCTGGGTCTACACTGTTTGCAAAAGCAGCTGGGCATATTTGGGATCAGCAGGACTATGGTTAAGGTGGATGGATACACTTTCAAGGCAGATATTAAACTATCAAAATAGTTATTGCTCTCCTTCTCCATCTGAAAAGGGGTCTGCTCTAAAAAGAAGGAATTTGTTCCCCTTGGGAGCAAATTCTTTCCTTTCAGAGTAGCCCCTATTCAGAAGGGACTTGATATGTAAGAAGTCAATCTGGAAGTCACAAAAGTTGTCACCCATTTAAAATAAGAAAAAAACCTAACAGCATTATGGACAGGTTTTTCAAAAAGGTTAACTAAAAGGTAAACCTTGGACGCCCAATGCCCACCAGCCCATTGCCTGCCCACCCAGACATTGCTATTTTAATGGACGGATTTTTGAAAAACTGGTCCAAAAATGGTGAAAAATCTACCAGGTGTATCTATTACATTAAATTAAAATGAGTAAATGCCAGCACCATCTCTGCAAAAACTGCTGAATCAATGACTGAAATGTTGTAACTTGCATCTGGGTGCTTGGGTAGTTTCTGCCAGAGTTATATAACTCCAAATATAAGCAGGTTTCCACATGATGTTTTTCTTATTTCTCCATGAAAAATGTTATGTCTTTTCATTCAGAACATTATTTTTCTTGTTTCTCAAAAAAAAATATATATATATATGTTGTGGCTACTGGTTAGCAGTATCTTTGCGAGGCGCTTCTAATGAGTTCCCACAGCATTCATATTCATGCATAAATAAAAAATTATAATACTTTTTTGGTTAAAAAAATGGCCTTAATGGAGTTATATTTCCATGATACCTGCTTCAGTATTTCTGGGACAAAAAATGTTTCCTGACTTAAAAGTTACTTAGCTAATAAATCATCTGGAAAACCACTGAAAACTTTTTACTTAATGAGGTGGATATAAATGCTATGAAAAAAGGACTGGCTTTCAGTTACCCAGTTGGAGAAATAAGAATGAATAATAGCCCAGAATTTTTCACAAACTACTCTTCCTTAACAGTCCTCTGGCTTGAAGTTTTGGTAATAAAAATATAAATTAAATTTCATGGCTTATGGCTGTTGTTTATTCTTTTGACAGGTTAATGGACTGTTAAAATTTATTGGTTTCAAATGACTTGCCACTATTACATAAATTTGCACCTGTCTGTAAATTATATGCTTATAGTATTATAATTATGGCAAACCCAATTACTGTTTACTGTTTAAGACATAAAATTTGCAAAAAAAAGGGGATAATTTCCTCCCTTTTTGTTCACATTTTTATATTGTGTACAATTGATAGTATCATACCAGAGGGCTTGTTAACTGAAGTGTAGTATTTGGTGATAATGCCAGGATAATTTTCTCCTTTTTTTTTTCCATAAAAAAACATATGATGGTGCTTCTAATATGTATCCACAATCTATGTTTTTATTGAGAAATGAGAAAAATTATCTCAAAATTACCTTAACAAGGCCAGCCTCGGTGGCTCAGTTGGATGCGCCGTCCGACTGGAGACCAGAACGTCGCGGGTTCAACCCCCAACGAGTTCGGCAACATTCTTTCGTGGAGATTGATCATGAAATATTTTCTACAGTCATTCTCTCCCTTCAGCTGATTCTGTTGTTGAAGAAGAGCAGTTTTCAGTTTCTGGCGAAAGACTGTGCACAATACTGGTTAACCGCTTAGAGGACTAAGCCTGCCCAGTAAACATTGTGGTTAGGAAAACTGACCACACTCGAAATGACCCCATTGGGTTTACTGGGCCATAAAACCTCAACACAACCAAACCTTAACAAGTTCTTTGCATACCCATGGGTCCAGAATAAAAGCTATGTTGAGAAAATATTTTGTTATTGTTACCCCAAAAGTTGAAACATTCAATGTGGGTACTCATTAAGAATGGCCTCACAGAGGCAGTTCCAGTGAGTATTGACAGATATGTTTCATTACAAAAACATGTCACCACTAAATACCCTGGGTAAAAATTTCAGCAAACGACATTTTGAAATGTTTTTAGCTCACCTGAGCACAAAGTGCTCAAGGTGAGCTATTGTGATAGATCTCTGTCCATCGCCCATCGCACATGCATGTGTCTGTCTGTCATCAACTTGTGCTTTAAACAACTTCTCCTCCAAAACTCTATACTGAATTTGAAATAATTTTACAGAAATGTTCTTTGGGTGACCCTCTACCAAAATTTCTCAAACCATTCCGCTCTGTTGAACAAAATGGCAGCCAGAGCTTAAACAATAGAAAAACCTTTAAACCACATCTTCTCCTAATTAACCAAAGGCCTGATTTCAAAATAATTCCACAGAAATATAGATTGCAAACAAAATTGCTAAAATCATTCTGCTCCACTGAACAAGATGGCTGCCACAGCTAAAAAATAGAAAAACCTTAAAACAACATCTCCTAGGCCAGTGGCCCGATTTCAAAATGGGTGACCCTCTACCCAAATAGCTAAATTTGTTCCGCTCCACTGAACAAAATAGCCACCAGAGCTAAAAATAGAAAAAAACCATCTCCTAAAGGACATCTCCTCCTAGGTCAATGGCTGGATTTCAGAATAATTTCTCAGAAATGTTCCTTGGGTAACCCTCTACCAAAATGGCTAAAACAGTTCTGCTAGCTCCACTGAACAAACGGCCACCAGAGGCTAAAAATAGAAAAACCTTTGAAGGACATCTCCTCCTAGGCCATTATGGCCAATTTCAAAATAGTATCTTAGAAATGTTCCTTTGGTGACCCTCTACCAGTGATGCTAAAATGGTGAAAAGGATGAAAACATTATTGCCAAACCTTACTTTGAGATCAGGCATACGTCTCGACCTGTGTTTCTGTGAACTAGTCTGTTACATGATTGTGCATAGGTTATGATCAATAATGACTCCTTTTTAGCCTCATTCCCTCTTTTCTCTGGCTACAGGATATAAGGTAGGTTATGCATTAACCCTTGTCCTGCTGACACCAGTTATATCCTGCCTTTGCAAACAGTGTAGATCCAGATCAGTTGGCTTCTGAAGAAGCCAACTGATCTGGATCTGCACTGTTTGCCATTAAGTATGTGAATTTATAGCAATAATCTTGATCAAATAATCTGATTGGCTGAAAATTAGAAGTGGGCTTGGCATCTCAATTTATTCAGCAGGACAAGGGTTAAGAGAAGTGGATAGGAGTAGCCGTGTCTTTTACTGGAGCAAATAAGTAACATGTCTCTGGTAAGCTGAACAAAATGGCCGCCAGAGCTATAAATTGATAAGAAAGGCTCTGCAGGGTCTTCTTTCCCTGCTGGTGCTTCACTTGGTCTTCTTTCTCTGCTGGTGCTTCACTTGGTCTTCTTTCCCTGCTGCATAATGCTTCACAAATTTCCTATTTTAAAGTTTTGCCATGGCAACCAAATAAATTGGCCACCTTAAATTGACAGCTCTGAAGCCATGATACCATCACTTTCACAAGCTATTTTCAGTTCAGGTGAGCGATCCAGGGACATATGGCCCACTTGTTTCTATTTTTCCCAGGAAACAGAATTTGTCACTTCATGCAAATTGTCTCCTTAAAAGACAATTCGCATGTAATGTCAAAGCCTATTTTCTAGGAAAAAAAGAAAAATCATTTTTCATCTGATTTTGATTAAATAATCATCAAGAAAGTTATCAAGGTTGAGATTCAGATTCAGTTAGATTAGGAGATAATTAGCATGAAATTTCAAAGCCTGTATAAAACATCAATTTGTCATCTGCTGAATGTGCCCAGTGAGAGATAACTATTTACCTTATATTGCCATTCATGTCTTTTTATGCTTTCATGCTTTCAGGAGGTATTTAAGTGCATCCGAGGATTACTGAAAACATAGCTCATCCTTTAGTTCTAGTTTTCTGATGGAGGGGATAAGCTTTAAAACAACCCCACCCCCACAGATGTACTCTTTGTCTTAACATTTAAACAGCAGAGTTTCAGTATAAGCATTATACCATTTTAATTTTATTTGAAAAACGGCATTCTATTTCATCATTTAGTAGACAATCTGAATGAAATGGCAATCCTTTATTCATGAAAAATAAGAAAAGAAAATCAAGCATTTTTCATCTGCTTCTTTTCCAAGGGAAGGGACACAACTCCAAGGGAAATAACTCTTATATGGATATTTGGGCTATGTAACTCTTATAGGAAACAAACTGTCCCCTTTATAGCCCACATTTTAACCCTAGTCCTGCTGAACCAGGATATACCCTGTTTTGCAAACAGTGTAGATCCAGATCAGTTGGCTTCTGAAGAAGCCAACTGATCTGGATCCACACTGTTTGCCATCAAGTATGCAAATTTATAGCAACAATGTGTATCAAGTAACCTGATTGGCTGAATAGTAGAAGTGGTTGTGGCATCTTAATTTATTCAGCAGCACAAGGGTTAAAATATTTTCAAGTGGTGCAAAATTATTTTTAAGTGCATCAATTCACCTAGACTGGCAATTAAAAAAATGACTGTATAAAAATGCATTATCTGTACCTATAGAATCAAATGAAACTGAATTTTTCTTTCTGACTAAATCAATATAGTGGCCAGCCTTTATGCCATAATAACCCTAAGTATTAAGATACCTTTAATCTACTTACCATACTTGTCCTAAAATTTGATAAATATTTGTAGTCCATTCGCCTACCTCATGATGTGTCTAAAACAATTGCTGTATGTATGGCAAACAGTGTAGATCCTGATCAGACACTGTGTTATTCAGCAGTGCTGATCTGGGTCTTCACTGTTTGCAAAGGCCTATCTTTCCCAATAGGGTTATTACAGTTATAATGATATTGTATTGGTTTTATTTTAGCGGATGTATTAAACAGCATTATAAAAATAAATATTTAGTCACTGGACACTGGAGCCAGTCAACTATTCGGCTCAAGGGGACTTGATAGTCTTGGTAGATTTTTTTATCATTTTTTACAAGGGAGACAATTTTTGTGACTTTCTGTTTGCTTTCTTGTATGTCTACCAGAATTCTAAAAGGACAGAATTTGTTCACTAGGGGAGCAAATTCTTTCCTTTTAGAGTAGACCCCTTTTCAGAAAGGAGGCAGAACAGTTTTGACAGATTTACCTCCCCTGAAAGTGTGTCCATTCACCTTAAGGCCAGCAACAAGTTAAAGGCTAAGTAGTTTTTGTTTGTTGTCTGTCATCCTGCATTCTTTAATGTGAATTGGTCATTTGTCACCTGATTTAACCCCTGTCAGACAAACTGAGGGAAAAATAATTGTGGGCAGATATTTTATGCTGGTATACTGAACACCAAAAGTAAATTTCATTGCCTTTTTATACTGTGATTATATTCACTTTTGGGGGACAAACTTTTGTGGCTTTCTGATTTGGACATATTCACAGGTACTAAATTTTAATGATCACTTAACCAGGCTGACTGAGGTTAACCCATATTAGTCTGGAGACCCCCAAAAGGGTAATTGGCAAACAGTGCAACCCAAGATCGTATGCCACATCTGATCAATCTCCACTGTTTACAAATAGGTGAGCCTTTTTTTTTCTAGGAGTACCTGAATCACTGTCCTGACATACCTAAAATTGAAATTGGACTCTTCCAATATATAGTGCGTATGGGGAGTCACAGTCTAAAATGGGTTAATGTAGATACAGTAGATAAGAAACAAAATGGCCACAGGACTGATCGAGCCCTGTGAGACCTCCTGATGCCACAGGAACCTGTTCTGACTCCCTTCCCATTTATATCATTAACATATTTTTTATCCCCGCCCCACCAAGTAGAGGAGGGCGTATAGTTTTACCTGTTGTTCTATGTATATGTCCATCCGTCGGTATGTCCATCCATGTGTCCCTCAGGTGGTTTACACTTTATAGTACTGTTTGTGTCTCAGCAACCTCTGCAATTTTCAAGATAATGATTTGAAACTTGCAGCAAAGTAAGAATATAGGCTGGGCATGTACGTAAAGATCACAGAACTCTGATCAAACTTTTATCACTAGAACTGCATACCCTGGATTTACTTAGAAATATGGCCTTATGCACATGGCATAGTAGGGGTCTTGTCTCAGCAACCTCTGCAGTTTTCAAGATAATGATTTGTAGCAAAGTAAGAATATAGGCTGGGCATGTGCATAAGAGTCACAGAATGGATCAAATTTTTATTGCTAGAATTACATACCCTGAATTTACTCGATTTTGCCTTATACACATGACATTGTTCAGAATAACAAATCTACAAAGCCAAACTGGCAGCAGGAGGGCATTCATCCCCTTTAGGGATCATCTATCTAGTTTTTTTATCTTAGATAGAACTGATACAGAGTTTATTTGTGTCTTGTGGTATAGTACTGGGGTCGATTATCCCAGTATCAACCATGTCCTGAAGCTTGATCAAGACATGAGTGGTGATACACACAGACTGAAATAGCTTATTTCCCCTAACAAAAGGGTTTCACTTTTCAAGGGACAATTTGCATGAAATGTCAAAGCCTATCTTCTGGGAAAAATAAGAAAAAAATACATATGTTTCAAATTATCATCTGCTGAAATTTTTACGCAATATAATGCAAAATGTTAAGGACTTACACTCCTGAGACCCCTCAGTTGTAATGGTGTAAAGTTACTTTTTATTTTCAGTATGTCAAATGATTACATGTTATCAGTGTCAATATGCATTTGGCTAATAGACACTTAAACATGCTGTGACTTAACCCATTGTATACTGAATAGATTCTCCCACACTATACATTGGAAGAGTCCAATTTCAGTTTTAGGTACGTCCGGCTATGTGATTTACTTATTCCTAAAGAAAAAGGGCTAAACTATTAGCAAACAGTGGAGACCCGGATCAGACGCCGCATTCTGCGGTGTCTGATCTGGGTCTGCACTGTTTGCCAATTACCCTTTTATGGGTCTGCAAACGAAAATGGGTTAAGGCTTGATAAAGGCATAGCTCAGGATAATGGGGGTATCCCTATTATATATTTTTCTTATTTTGTCATGGAAGTACATATTTGTATATATTGTGGGTACACATTAGAAGCGCTTTGCCAAGGCACTTCGAATGAGTATCCACAATATATGTAATTTCTATGGAGAAATAAACATATTAATACTTTTTGGTTGAAAAAATTGCCATATCTGGAGGTGTGATAAAAGGTTAGTAAAAGGTCAATTCAAGTGAGTTACTAAGCCAGGTTAACTATTGCTTTAATGTTTTGTGCTCCATCAGCACATTTATAGCAAAATTTGGGGCTGATGGTGAGATGAAAAGATAAACCTAATCTGTGGTTAACAGCTTAGAGGACTAAGCCTGCCGAGGAAAAGATGATTAGGTAAATTGACTGGCTCAGCATGACACTGATGTGTTGACTGGGCCATAAATGCGCAACACTATCAAATAATCTGTACACTCTAGAGTACAAAATATTTAGTTAACTTTTACCACTCTGTTAGCTATAATCCAGCAGAAGGCAGATTGGTCATTTTTCTTATTTTTCCCAGAAAACAGGATTTGACATTTCATGCAAATTGTCTCCAATGGAGACAATTTGCATGAAAAGTCAAATCCTGTTTTTATGAAAAATAAGAAAAATATTTCTATATGTCATGCCTTTAGCACTTAGTGTCAGTGAAAGTAAAATGTTAGCAATGAATATTTCAAAGAAGATAAGACCTGTTGTAGTCTGAACTTAGGCTTGACCATCATATGATTTTTTTTTTTTTTTTTTTTTTTTCTTAAGGGGAATGTATGACTTTCAGGAGCAATTCAGTCAGAATGGTTTTGTCTCCCTTTCTTAAAAAGAAGGCTTTGGTGTATAGGAAAGCAAACAGAAGTCACAAAAATTATCTGCCTAAATGTCAAAAAGTAAAATTTACCAAACGTATCTACTCCCCTAAGTCTATAACAAGCTTAACCTGCACTGAACTTACTTAGGTAAAAGTCACACAAATTAGGAGGCAGGTCTCAACTTGATCCTAATTTAAGCTGTTGATGAAAACTTTATATCAGTAGTGAACTTGAATGGGTCTTATTTACGCCTAGTCTGACACCACCCACAGGGACCTCTTAACATGGCTTCCCCACAAATTGTGTTTGGTATCAGATTGAAGATGTTGAGAAGAACTTTAACATTGCCTCTGGGAAAATATCTTGCACTTTTCTAGAATTGTCCATGAATTTTTCTGAAAGCTTTTTCAAGAACTATTCCTAAACTACACTGTCTGTTCAGGCACAGTTTTGGAACAGTTCTTGAAAGTTAAATGTCCCAGAATTTATTTGTGGAATATTTATTAACAGTTTCAAAACACTGTTCAAGAAATGTTCTGAAACAGTTCTTAAATATCAGTCCTGGAACAGTTCAAGAAGTGGAGCATTTTAGAATCTGTCCACCACAAAAAAAAAAAAAAAAGAAAACAACAACAAAAAAACAACAACAACAACAACAAAAAACATTTTTTTTTTTTTTTGCCCACTCCAAGAGTCTTAAAGAGGTCCTAACTTAGGGTTCACAACAAAGATGGTGAAAACCACATGTGAATTTCTTGTTGGGTAAGAAGTTACTTACAATAGGTCATAGTAACATGTACCACTGTTTATAGATTAGCAAAAAAGCTATCCTAGTATATACTATATTCTGTGATGTCATTTGTTCTTTTAACATTCTTGAGAGGAGATTGATCATGAAATATTTTCTACTGTAATTCTCTCCCTTCCGTTGATTCAAGAAGGGCAGTTGTCAGTTTCTGGCAAATAATTTGCACAAATACTGGTTAACTGCCTAGTCTAACAGAGGACTTAGACTGCCCAGGAAAAGTGTGATTTGGTAAACTGACCACCTCAACATGACCTTAATGGGTTGGCTGGTCCATAAAACCTCAACTCATTCAGTCAATGAAAATGTTGTCTGCTGAGCGTTAAGGGTTAAAGAGTTTGAAAAACATGCTTGAGCAAGCAGTGCAGACCAAAATCAAACTGCTATTAGCATCAAACTGCTCAAGGGTCTTCACTGTTTGCCATTTTGTCAACATTTACCCCTCTATGGGCTTTATAATTCAGCAGACAACAAATTAGGTGATATTTTTCTTATTTCTCACAGAAAACAGGATATGACATTTCATGCAAATTGTCTCCATTGAAATGTCAAAGCCTATTTTCTGAGAAAAATAAAAATATTTCAATATGTTTTACCCAGAGTACTAAGGGTTTAAAATCCCCCTTCTAAATATTAACCTTTACATTGACTTCATTTATGATGGAATGATTTTGTTTATATGCTAGTGAAAACACTATCTTTTTAGTGCCAGGATTGAATTGATAAGTCCATTTGTCTGTTTTTATACAATATATTTTGTTTTTTTAAACACAAATGGCAGATATCCTGTAACAGTTGGACATTTTGACAATGGCTTCTTATCATAGCTCCAGCAGATAAAAGAGGTATCAGGAAAATCTTTTTCTTATTGTGCCATGAAAACATACGTTGTGGTACTCATTAGAAGTGCCTCGTCTAATGAGTGAGTACCTACAATATGTATTTGTGGAGACATAAGAAAAATATCAAAACTTTTTGGTTGAAAAACAGTGCCTTATCTATAGAGATATGGTTTTGTACAAAACTCATGCCCAAGGGGACACTGACAGTATCAGGCGACCATTTATTGTAGGCCAAAGGACAGAGATGTCCTGTCTTGATATCGGAATTTTATGTCAACTGTAGACTAATTGTTTTATCGACTTGAAGTTTATGCAATTTTGAGTTTATCATTTGGATCTGATATTAAAGATAGAAGGATAAAAGTTTTAGACAGGTGCATTGTGGGTATTTAGTGCTGCAATGTAAGGGATTTTCATTGGGATTATTGGATTTAAAAGGCAGACAAATATTTTTGTTGGGAAGGTATGTAAGAGACATTTGGCAGCATGTATTTGCATTTTTCAGTCTTTTAACCTTTACCACTCTGTGTGGGCTACCTAATTCAGCTGGTAACAGATTGATGACTTATTTCTAATTTTTCTCAGAAAGCAGGATTTGAAAGTTCATGCAAATTGTCTCCATTGGAGACAGTTTGCATAAAATGCCAAAACCTGTTTTATGGGGGATAATAAGAAAATATTTCAAATTGTAGTCTGCTGAAATTTTTACCCAGAGTGCTAAGCATAGCTTTAGATAAGATGCTTGTTTCAACCAATAAAATTTTTCTTATTTCTCCACGAAAACGTTGTGGGTACTCATTAGAAGCACCTTGGCGAGGTACTTCAAATGAGTACCCACAACATATGTTTTCGTGGAGAAATAAGAAACATGCATTCCTGATACCCACTCTTATGTAGACCTATGGTGCTAAGTATAAGTTATGTTTAGGTGAATTTAGCCGACTGTTGTCAAATGAGAGAAAAAAAACAATTTTTCACTGTGGTGTTTTTTTTTTTTTTTTTTTTTTTTTCAGCACTTTGTTCTAGTGTTTTTGGTAACAACAGAAACCTGGTAGAAAATGAAAGTATGAGGGTCGTGCAAAAAGTTCTGTCACTAATAGGCTTACTTAGTTTTATCCCAGGTATATTTTAAAATGCTTCACTGCACGATACCAGTTTTTATTTTGTGCAAATTGCTTTCCAACTGACCGAGTTATTTCAAATTGAAATAGATGCAGTCATATACACTGACCAATTTACTTGTTACATTGGAACAAGGACCAGAAGACTGAAATTCGTAGCTATATTAAATGCCACATTAGGCTTAATATAGATTCAAAGCAGATATTTATTGAATTGTGTGGTATATATGGACCTCAGACCATTTCAATGTGCACAGTTTTTAGGTGGGTTAAAGCTTTTAAGGCTGGGAAATTTTCTGTTGAAGATGATACCCATCCTTTAAGGCCTAAAACCTCTGTTACCAAGGCTAACATCACTGCTGTAAAGATTGTGGTCGAACAGGATGCGCGATTGTTTGTCATAGATATAGCTAGTTCTACTGGCATATCAGAAGGCAGTGTGCAAACAATTCTAAAAAAGCATTTGGATCTGAGAAAGGTTTGCGCTAGGTGGGTACCTCATTTGCTCACTGAGGAGCAAAAGACACAACGCCTTAAATGTGCCCGGGAACTTTTGAAAACATACAAAGGCTGCAATAGTCGGGTTATTTCTAACTTGCTAACAGGTGTTGAAACCTGGGTGCACATGTTTGAGCCACAAAGAAGGGCTGATAAATAGCAATGGAAGCAAAAAGATCAAAAACACCCATGTATTGCCAAGAGAACCATAAGTTCGAAAAGATGTTGTACGCAATTTTCTTTAATTCAAGTGGGCCAGTCGTTCAAATGCCTTGTCCATCTGGTCATACAGTCACTGGCCAATTCTACAAGAATTCTGTACTGAAGAAAGTGAAAGAGTTTTACAATAAGAAATGACCAAGCAAAGGATGGTCAGGAGTCCACCTTTTACATGCAATGCCTCCTCTCATTAGTGTGAGGTTGTTAAGTCTTTTTTGGCTTCTGAAAAGGTGAAAGTTTTAAACCATCCACCTTATTCACCTGACCTGTCCCTGTGACTTATTTCCAAGGCTTAAGAAAATGCTTTCTGGAAATCAGTATATATCTAGAAGTTCTCTTGGCAACGCTGTTTATCAGTGTCTCCAACAGATACCAAAAGAAGACTATTTATCTGCTTTTCGCGACTGGGTAAAAAGGTTATAAAAATGAGTTTCAGTAAAGGGGGAATACTTTGAAGGTTTGTAATAAAAATATGTTTGATAAAACGTAGCACTGAAGTAATCCGAACCCAGTGACAAAACTTTTTGCAGAACCATCGTACCATAATGATCCAAAGTATTGGGACAGACAGGCCTGAGCCCAAAAAATATATCCAGATCAGATGCTGTGGAACATGCCTCTAATCAGGTTCTACTCTGTTTGCCACTCTCAGTCCAAGGCCCAGTTGTTCAAAGCTAAAGACATCATTAGTTAACGATTCGTTAAAATTTACATCGAGTGATAAGCAAATATGCTGAAATTTTTTGCTGAAAAAATGTGAGTAGCTTTTTTTCAGCAAAAAATATCAGAATATTGTATTTTGAATCCGCTAAAACAGTTAACGAAATGACCCTTAACGAGCTCGTTAAGCTAACGACGCTTTGAACAACTGGGCCCAGTAGTTTTTAGACACATCACATTCGTTAGTAAAGTGGACTTGTTCAAATTTTTTCGGGCAAGTATGGTAAGGAGTTTAGTTCCCTAGTCCTACTGAACTTGGATATACCCTGCCTTTGCAAACAGTGTAGATCCAGATCAGTTGGCTTCTCTGAAGGAGCCAACTGATCTGGATCTGCACTGTTTGTCATTCAGTATATGAATTTATATCAACAATCTGAATTAAGTAATCTGATTGGCTGATAATTAGAAGTGGGCGTGGCATCTTAATTTATTCAGCATATTTAGGGTTAATATGGTAGTGATAGAAAGTAGAAAATTGCTTTGCATGCTGGGGAAAAAAAATAGCAGATAACATTTGGAAATATTTTTCTTTTTTTTTTCCCAGAAAATAGGCTTTGATATTTCATGCAAATTTTTTGCCTCCTATTTTGGCTTTGACATATCTTGTAAGTTGTCTTAGGAGACAATTTGCAGAACAATGTTAAAGCCTATTTTCTTTGAAAAATAAGAAATAATGTAGTCAATTTGATGTCAACTGAATAAGTGCAGAGAGTGCTGCATATGTTAAGCATACAGAAATACAACCACCGTATTCACCCCCATATACCCCAAATACCCCTATAAGGGCACAGTCAAGCAATTTCGTAGTCTTCATTTTACAGTCCATGTACTTGTACAAGGTTGCGATCAAGAAGTTCTTGGCCCTGCATCATATACTTAGAATGAATAAATTGAAATGAAACTTCATTCAGTTGATAATTTTATCTTATTCAGCATCTTAGAAGAAGAATAAAATTTCAAAGCTATTGATTTCAGTAGGAATTCGCTGCAAACAGGAGAAGGGTGTGTTAAACTGCAAAAATGGACAAAGTTGGAGCAGTCATAAAGTACTTCTGTAAAGAGGGATGTCTCTGAATTTATGACAACTTCATTAAAACCCTTGGGGATTTTTATCAAGAGTCTCTTTCTTACAGCACAGTGAATAAATGTGCTACTGAATTTAGGAGAGGGAGGGAGAGTGTGGAGGATAATGAATGGTCTGGGCACCCTAAAGAGGCTACTATAGACAAAAACATTGAGCTTAATGTGCACAGTCTGATCATGTGTGACAGAGAAGATTAACCTGCATAAGATAGCTATACAAATAGGCAGAATTTTTGGGGCAGTTCAGTTTATCTTGACCAATATCATAGGGAGATAGTTCCCCAGAATATTAACCAAAGATCAGAAGAAGAGCAGGCTTGATATACCAGTATCTCCTGTCTCTCTGTGAAGATGACCCTGAGGAATTTATGCATCGAATTGCGACCCAAGATGAGACTTTGGCCCATATCACTTTGATCCTGAGGCCAAAAAGCAGAGTATTCATGGAAGCACCCTGGCTCATCCTCTCCTAAGGATTTTAACCCTTGTCCTGCTGAACCCGGATATACCCTGCCTTTGCAAACAGTGTAGATCCAGATCAGTTGGCTTCTTCAAAAGCCAACTGATCTGGATCTGCACTGTTTGCCATTAAGTATGTGAATTTATAGCAAAAATCCGGATCAAGTAATCTGATTGGCTGAAAATTAGAAGTGGGCGTGGCATCTTAATTTATTCAGCAGGACAAGGGTTAAGAGAGTTTCTTCAGCAAGGAATGTAATGGCCTCTATCTTTTGGGATAGTCAGGGCATTATTGGTTTGGGTTATCTTGAGGAAGGTGGCATGATGAATGGTGCATTTTATGCAGAAGAACCAAGATGACTGCATTAGGAGGCTGTGAAGAAAAGAAGAGGAAAATTGACTCAAGAACACTCTTGCAAGATAATGCACCAGCCCACACCTCAAGTTACTATGACTGCTGTGACTAAATGCAGCTTCAAAGTCCTTCCTCATTCCCTGTATGCTCCAGATTTAGCCCCTTCAGATTTCTGTCTGTTTCCAAATCTGAAAACTAATCTTTGTGGTAGGAATTTTGGAAGCACTATAGGCATCATAGATGCTGTTGATGAGTACTTTAGTGGACCAGGAAGAAGGCTTCTAATTTGAAGGGATAAGCAAGGGATAAGCAAACTGGAACAGTGTTTCAGAAAGAACCTTGAGGCAAAGGGAGATTATATTGAGAAATAATGGCACAATTTCTGTTCTTGGTCATCTCAAAGTACAGTATTAAAACTTTTTTGATTGTCCCTTGTATCTGCTTCTTTATAGAAACATATGTTGTGGGTAAACATTTGAATTCTCTCAACTTGTTGAGGTGTAATAGCATATGTTGTGGGCAATCATTTGAATTGCCCCAAAGTTGTGGGTACTCATTTGAATTGCCTCAACTTTTGAGGCAACAAGTTGAGGCAATTCAAATCATGTAGTTACCCTCTTTAAATAAAGTCTTTACTTACTTACTTTACTTACCCACAACATACACATGTATACTTTTATAAAGAAAATCAGGGAAAAAATGACATAATGAAACATTCTTTAATGTAGCTTTAATGATCAAATAGGGTTTTTTGTCTAAATTAAAAAAAGCTAAATGGCAAACAGTGTAGATCTTGATCAGTGGCAAAGCAGTCTGTTTCCATCTTCCTGGCCAAAAGGGTTATAAGTATGCCCTTTAGTAGGTGGATATTTTACCACAAGTTTTTCTAGTAATTCAGTCGAATACAATACCAGGTGAGTGTGTTCCAAAATGTTGCTGCTTCTGTAACTGCCATATGATGCAAGTCATGTAAGCATAAATAATATATCCCGTGTTTATCCTAAGTGTTGTGACAGACTGCCTGAGCTAACAGTGTAGATCCAGATCAGATGCTGCAGAATGCATCATCTGATTTGGGTCTACACTGTTTCCCACTCTTCCAGCAATATTTTAGACACACCAAGGGGATGTAGAATGGCTTCTTGCAAATTTTAGGAGAAGTATGATAAGTAGATTAGGTGTCCTAATACTTATAGTAAATGTGGTAAGAAAAAATATCACTACTGTTTTTGCTGGAAAGAAGGGCATTAGCCATAACTCTAGATAAAGGCATAATATTCAGAAGGTATGTTTTTGTTGTTGTACAGGGATATTTCTGGAAGGGGCCCTGTGCTAAAAAGCCCATAATTTTTCCAAAAGGTCCCTGCTTCTTGAAAATAGGGGCCTTTTTATAATGCAAAGGTATAGGAAAGTGTTGTTGTATACCTAATTTTTACAAGAATTTCCTTCAAAAGGCCCATGATGTTTATCGGCCAGAAATATCCCTGTTGTACCAAAACATGTCTTGCAGGTATTTACTGGAAACACCTTGGTTAGTACTGAGTAGGCAGTTCTGATGAGTACAAAATAGTTGTTTGTGCAAAAAATAGGAAAGATCCTAAATTATCCATGCTTGGAGGATTTAGATCTGTTTTTGACATTGTTGATTCTGAGTCTGCCTTGAGATTTCTCATATGGTTTTCACATTAGTGTGATAAAAATAGTTCAAGGAAGTTCCAGATTTGAGGGTGAAGAATGGTTAGAATCTCAGATAACGTAGAAGTTGTTATGGTGGCTGATAGGATGTTGTCTGATACTATTTTGCTGGGCTCTTAGGGGTTATAGAATCTGATAAGATGCCATAACCAAGAAATAATGATAATAATACGTATCTTGATACCCCACAAACCATAATAACCTTAGTTACAGGGAGAGACAGGCCTGAGCAAACAGTGTAGACACAGAGTAGATGCTTCAGAATGTGGCATCTGATCAGGGTCTGCACTGTTTTCCAGTCCATGCAGGAAGATTTTGACACATCGTCAGATAGTACAATAAACTTGTCCAAGTTTTAGGCTAAGTATGGTAAGGAGTTGATGTGTCCCAGTACTTATGGTCACTATGATACTTTAACCCATTGTAGACAGAATGAACTCACCCACACTATATTTTGGAAGGTTCTAATTACGATTTCAGGTATGATAGGCTATGTGATTTAGATAATCCTAGAAAAAAATGGCATTTTGCGGCATGTGATCTGGGTCCGCACTGTTTGCCAATTACCATTTTAGAGGTCTCTGTACTACAATGAGTTAAGACTTCTGTTTTAGTTAGAACATTTTTTTTTTTCACCCTTCTGGAAGACTAGCTTTGATAAACAATTCCTTGATACACTTTATACTGGTACAGTACAGGTTATCTCCCTTCTGTGATTGGCACAGAAATTTGCAGGAATTTAGGCAGTGCAGAAGGCTTGATACCTAAAACTAAACTGCTGAGCTGATCTTGTGTACAATTTAACTCTTAAAGTGACTTGCAGAAATTTATTTGACAAAATTTTGAGTTTTTTTTTTTTCTATTTTACAGAGTAAGAAACCCTTTAAGCGCACATTCAAGCAATTTCTGAAGTCTTCAGATTTCAGCCCAGTGAACCATGTACTTTTATCAACTTCTTTATAAAAGACATATAGGTACTCATTTAAATTGCCTCAACAAGATGGAGGCAGTTCAAATGAATACAAGCATTATATGCTTTTATAAAGAAAATCAGGAAAAAAAATGTTGCATTATAAGCATCATTAAATAATCCTCCCATGAATTCAGTCCTCAGCTGATCTTACTTTAAACTCTACCCTTGTTTAAAGGGGCATAGTAAAATTACTGCAGGTTTTTCCATTAATTTTGATAAAGCTAAGTAATAATGCAGGAATTAACCTTTACCACTCTCTGGGGCCTCGGTGGCTCAGTTGGATGTGCCGTCCGACTGGAGACCAGGAGGTCGCGGGTTCAAGCCCCACCGAGGTTTGCAACATTCTTTCGTGGAGATTGATCATGAACTATTTTCTACGGTCATTCTCTCCTTTCTGCTGATTCAAGAAGGGCAGTTGTCAGTTTCTGGCGAAAGAATGGGCACAATTACTGGTTAACCGCTTAGAGGACTAAGCCTGCCCAGTAAACGTGTGGTTAGGTAAACTGACCGTGCTCGACATGACCCCATTGGGTTGTGGTCGTAAAACCTCAACACAAACAAACAAAACCACTCTCTGGGCATTTTCAGCAGACGACAAATTGATGATATTTTTCTTATTTTTCCCAGAAAACAGGATTTCAGGATTTCACAAATCCTGTTTTCTGGGAAAAATAAGAAAAATATTTCAAAATGTTGTCTGCTGAAAATTTTACCCAGAGTGCTAAGCATTATGTCAAATATAGTAAGTCCGTTTGACTAACATATTTAACATGAATATTTGGACATGCAGGAGGTAGAAACGGTGTGTGGTGTGAAGGGTCCTACTGAATAATGGCAAAAGCCTATTGTGCTTGCAGCAGCTGTTAAATAGGGAAAACAGCATCTCAGACAGAAGTAAGTTATTAAAACCCTTAAACTGTCAATCACAACAATTGTCGTCTGCTTTGTCATCTGCCTGTGATTTTAAAAGTCATTTTTGCAAACCGTGTGGACCCAGATCAGACTGCTCCTCCAGGAGCAGGCTGATCAGGGTCCACACTGTTTGCCTGTATGCAAGAATAGGTTTGAAAAGTTTGCAAGAATATTCAGCAGACGACATAAACAGACGACATTTTCAGATGCAGGTTTTCTTGGCATTTTAAGGGTTAAGTTGAACTGGATTAAAAGTGTAGGAAAACCAAAACTCATTCAGGCACAAAATTTGCCTTTCAGCGCGGTAGACCTAAACAAATACCTCAGTAAAACATCTTACCTTAGCAAACTATGTAGATCAGATAAGATGGCTCATAATTGGCCATCTCATCAAGATCTACACTGTTTGCCACTCTGTTTTTGATGTTAGAATGAAACCCCTATTTGCATTAGTGGAAATGTCCAAATTCTAGGATGTAAGAGTCCACTTCAGAAACTGGGGGGTGGAATGGTTGATAGAGCAAAGGCCTGTTTTGCTTGCAGCAGGTACTTTTAAAATACAGTCGGATCAAAAATAATTCCACAGCGTCAAAAATCCCATAGACTTCAATGCATTTTCATATTTACAAAAACAAAAATAATAATAAAAATAATTGTTTATATCTTTATAACATTCATATCATTTGAAAGCTGGGGATTTATTTAATATACATTGTGATTCTCATTGGATTTTCTCTATGCAAACTTGAGAGACAAAGGATTAAATTTTGTGTAAGACATTTTGGGCAGTTTTTGAGTGACGTCAATGTTTGACGTCAATGGAAATCTGCCATTTTTAGCTCACCTGAGCTATGCTCAGGATGAGCTATTGTGATCACTTTTCGTCCGTCGTCCGTCCGTTAACACTTTCAAACGACTTCTCCTCTGAAGCGGCTGAGCCAATTTTGCTCAAATTTCATATGGAGCCTCCTTAGGGTGGGGGAATGAAAGATTGCTAAAATGGTCACGGTCCGTTGACCAAGATGGCAGCCATGCCCATATATGGTAAAAACCTTTAAAAATCTTCTTCTCCAGAACCGAGGATGCCTTGGGGCTGAATCTTTGCAGGTATCATCGGGGACGGGAGGTCTACCAAAGTTGCTAAAAGAATTGTCATATGTTCACGTTTGACCTTTTTACGGCAAAGTCAAGTTCGCTTCCCTATGCATTTGTATGAGCCCCATACATTTGAATGGGAAAATTGTTGAGAATTTCAAATGACTTCTCCTCTGAAGCCTCTGAGCCAATTTTGCTCAAATTTCATATGGAGCCTCCTCAGGGTGGGGGAACAAAAGATTGCTAAAATGGTCACGGCCTGTTGACCAAGATGGCCGCCATGACCATAGATGGTAAAAACTTTTAAAAAGCTTCTTCTCCAGAACTGAGAATGCCTTGGGGCTGCATCTTTGCACAAATCATCGGGGACGAGAGGTCTACCAAAGTTGCTAAAAGAATTGTTGTACGTTGACATTAGACCTTTTTACGGCAAGGTCAAGTTTGCTTCCCTATGCATTTGTATGAGCCCCATAACATTTGTATGGGAAAATTGTTGAGAATTTCAGACGACTTCTCTTCTGAAGCCACCGAGCCAAATTTGCTCAGATTTTTAGCTTATCTGAGCATGAAGTGCTCATAGTGAGCTATTGTGGTCATTCAATGTCCGTCGTCCATCATGGGTCGTGCGGCCTGCATCATGCGACGTGAACAATTGCTTTAAAAGCCTACTCTTCCTACTCCCCTGGGCCAATTGACTCGATACTTGGTAGGAAGTATCAGGGTGACTAGCAGATCAAAAATAGCTAAAATCCTTCCAATCGGAAATCCAAGATGGCCGCCATGGCCACCATCTTGAAAATCTATTTTTCGCTTCTTCTCCTGAACCGAAAGGCCAGCTGCTAGGAAACATCAGGGTGACTTGTCGATCAAATGTAGCTAAAATCATGTCGGTCAGAAATCCAAGATGACCGCCATGACAGCCATCTTGAAAATCTATTTTTCGCTTCTACTCCTTAACCCAAAAGTCAGTTGGCTCCAAACTGGTTAGGAAGCATTGGGGTGACTTATAAATCAAAAATAGCTAAAATCGTGCCGATTGGAAATTCAAGATGGCCGCCATGGCAGCCGTCTTGAAAATCTATTTTTCGCTTCTTCTCCTGAACCGAAAGGCCAATTGACTCCAAACTTGCTAGGAAACATCAGGGTGAATATAGCTAAAATCATGTTGGTCAGAAATCCAAGATGGCCGCCATGACAGCCATCTTGAAAATCTATTTTTCGCTTCTTCTCCTAAACCTAAAAGTCAGTTGACTTGAAACTTACGATGCATCGGGGTGACTTGTAGATCAAAAATAGCTATAATCGTTCCGATCAGAAATCCAAGATGGCCGTCATCTTGAAAATCTATTTTTCGCTTCTTCTACTGCTCCAAAATGCCATTTGACTCGAAAGTTGGTAGGAGGCATTGGGGGTGTCTTGTTTTATGTGTGACGTTTGAAAATTTCAGCAATTTAACCTTGTAAGCAAGATATTTCAAAAACTGTTTAAGCCATTGCCTTGTCATAAGAGTACTGGAAAAATGTTGCATGCCATCTGCATATCTGCAGTGGCAGTTTCACTCAGGTGAGCGAGTTGTGGCCCGTGGGCCTCTTGTTAAAATTTCCTCTTAATTCAAATTGTTGTATCTGAGAAGACAGATATCCAAAATTTATCAAAGTCATACATTTTGGGCATGCATTACTTACTTTTCCAATCATTACAGAACATCAGTACCGGTATTTTCTTTACGATGTTACACAATATTAAGTGTCTTGTAAACATGAAAATGCATTAAAGTCTATGAGAAAATATTTTTGTGGAATTACTTTTGGCCTCTGACTGTAGCTTTTTTTTTTTTTTTTTTTTTTTTTATTATGCCCCCGCCATTTTCAATGGGAGGGGGGAGGCATACAGTATCACCGCTGCCCGTATGTACGTCCATCCCATCTATATGTAACGAAAATGGTTTCTGTTCGATATCTTTTGAAAAGATCAGTGTATTGGAATCAAATTTTACACACAGGTATATAATCATAAAATGTAGGTCAAGTTCAAATTCGGGAAAAATCCACAAGTTATTTTGGGAGTTATGGCCCTTTTTCAACTTTGAAAAATAGTTTCCGTTTGATGAAAAATGGCTTCTGTTCAATATCTTTTGAAAAGATCAGTGTATTGGATTCATATTTTATACACAGGTATATAATTATAAAATATAGGTCAAGTTCAATTTAGGGTAAAATCCACCAATTAATTTGGGAGTTACGGCTTTTTTCAATGTTGAAAAATAGTTTCCATTTGGTATCTTTTGAAAACATTAGGATTCATATTTAATACACATGCAGGACCTATAACTATAAAATAGAGGTCAAATTCAATTTAGGGTAAAATCCACCCATTATAATGGGAGTTATGGCCCTTTTTCATTTTCGAAAAATGTTTTCTTTCAATATTATTTGAAAAAGATTGGTGTATTGGATTCATATTTTATACACGGGTATATAATCATAAAATATAGTTCAAGTTAGATTTAGGGTAAAATCCATCAATTATTATGAGAGTTATGGCCCTTTTTCAACTTAATATTTTGCAAAATGCCTGCATGCGGGTGAGGATGGCCCCTGGGCGGGGGCATCTGTGTCATATTGACATATTTTTAGTTAATGTGACTCTTTGTCCATCCTGTATTTTTCTCTAACTCTCTTTCTGGGAGATAGTGCAACATGACTGAACTGTTGACTGGTCTGTAAAATGATCTCAAGTGTCACGTTGAACTGGGTTATAAGTGCTGGAAAACCAGAACTCATCCAGGCTCAATATGTGTGAAGTATTATTGACATGATTCATTTAACCTATACAATAACCTGTTGTTAGGTTCATCTTTACAAAATAAATAATTTCTGAGGCTGTTTACAAATTGCACATAAGTGTTTGACAGGTTTCTCTCAGGTGTGTACAGCTGTTCATCTGCTATTAGAGTGAAAGAATATGGTATTTACCCAGCTGTACTTACCCAAAATATTGGAACACCATAATTCCTTCTCATACTTCCCCAAAGATTTAAACAAGTCCATTTTACTACTATCTAAAATATTGTTGGATGAGTGGTAAGCAGTGTAGACCCTGATCAGATGCTGTGTTCTGCGGCTCAATTTTACTGCCTGTTGATGTGTCTACAAACCGCTGGATGTGTGGCAAACAGTGTAGACCCTGATAAGATATTGCTTTCTTTGAAGTCTGATCTGGGTCTACACTATTAGAACAGGTCTGACTATATTGCACAGGTGTTCCTGAGAGCTCAGGTGGGAAGTAACCTGTTGTAGAAAGATGTTAAGTGGTCCTTAGATTCTCGGAAGCAGAAAATTACATATCGCTAGATAAGAAGCATATGCAGCTATATATTTTTTCTCATTTCTCCACAAAAACATATGTTGTGGGTACTCATTGGAATCGCCTTGCCAAGGCAATAACAATGAGTACCCACAACATATGTTTTCACAGAGAAATTAGAAAAATACTGATACCTTTGTGTCGGAAAAATGCCTCCTATCTAGAACTACAGAAGCTGTTTTCCTATATCTAGCATAGGTCTAGATAACAGTGGGTATCAGGTAAATATTTTTCTTATTTTTCCACAAAAACATATGTTGTGGGTACTCATTAGAAGCGCCTCGGTAATGGGTACCCACAACATACGTTTTCGTGGAGAAATAAGAAAAATATAAATACTTTTGGATTGAAAAAACAGAATCTTATTAAGAGCTGTATATGGCCTGGTATCATTATCTATTTACCTGTGTTCCATTTGAGAGGTTCAGACAAGTGTTGAAAGGTATGGTATTTGTTTCTCAGATCTTCCTCTTCAATAGAGCAAAAGAACTATTTCTTGGAGAAGTTTTTTTATGCCTTGGAATAAAATCAGCCTTTTTCAGGTTAGTCTCTTGTTTCCAAATTTTCTGGTTACTATATTTATTCTAAGTATTGGGACATAACTAAACACTATAGACCTTGATCAGATGCTCAGAATGTTAAATAACAGGTAGTAAAATAGACTTGTTCAAATTTTAGGACACATATGGTAAAGCATTTTGGTATTCCAATATTTAGGATAAATATGGCATGGTTCATTTAGCTACCATAATCACCCTAAAAAAGCAAACCATTAGCATGCAATAACAGCTGCAAGATGATGGTACCTGTCTTTGTGCATAGTTACCCAAATTTTTGAGGCACCTTAGCCCATTAAAAAAATATACCGAATGAACTCTGAGGTTTTTGGACAGGTCCATTTCAAATAGAAGGGGTTTCTGATTAGTTTTTATTATTACCATGTTTTATAGAAATTCCTGTATTTAATGCAAATCATCTAGACCCTGATCAGATGCCGCATTCGTCTGATCTGGGTCTAGACTGTTTGCCAAATTGTCACATATGGGTGCCAGGCATAAATGGGTTAACTCTAAACTTGAAGATTTTACTGCTTGATCATGTGTTTAAAACTGCTGGTTGAGGGGCAAACAGTGTAGACCTTGATCAAATGCTGCATTCAGTGCTATCTGATCTCAGTCTTCACTGTGGCTCGGGTCTATCTTTTCCAATACTAATGATTGTTACGGTATTATGAAATTGTTCATGCTCATTTTTATGGTCAGAGCATGTGCAGTTTGCTCATTAAAACATGCAGAATACAAAATTAATATTATCTGGGTGATCTGCGTATGCCAAGACCAGACTGCACACAAGCGGCACAGTCTGGTCTTCAGACAGGTGTACTTCATAATATGTAGCTCCGTATTAAAGAGGATTATCCAGATTAATATTTATATTTATTATATAACCTAAAACTAGACTGTCTTTCATTGGCTGAGAGCTGTTTTCAGCCCAGTGAATATTTGTGATGTTCACCCGCTTGGAGGTTTTTCCCATTGAATATGTGTACCTAAAATTAGAACATTACATGAAAAAAATGTGTTTTGGGAAACTGTCATCGATTTGTTTCATAGGTTATATAATAAAACAATTGTTGCCTAATGAGTCATTGAATATAATAGCCAAGGTCAATATTGGTATACTCCAGTAGATATCACATCATATTCAGTGATTCAGTAGTCAGTAATTGTATATTCTCTACAAAAAAAAATGTTATTGGTACTCATTATGGAGACTTTTTTATGAGTACCACCACGTTATTGCAGAGAATTAAAAAAAAAGTATCAATAATTTTTGGTTGCGTAAAATGCCTCATCTAAATCTATACCAATCTAGCTAGTCAGTGCATGGCCATGCACAAAATGATGTTCTGAGTTATACATGTAAATAATTATAATTTTTTTATAAATATAACAATGTTGATATTTTGGCTTGTTTCTCCTTGAAAACATGTTGTGGGACTTCATAAAATTGCCACTACTGAAACATTCTGATGTGTAATTACTATGTATGCCTCTTTTGTCTGGAGATTGTGAAGTCTGCAGTTGGAGGGCTTTTGGTTTGAAACTGCAATGTAAAGACTTTCTTATCAAAACTTATCAAAACCATCATGTTCAGCCCTAATTTTATCTGTCTGGGTGGGTCTATCTCAGCGTGCATTTATCAGTGCTAGGTTTTTGCGTATCTGGATTGATGATGTCACTCAGTATTGGAATATATATCTGCAGCAATGCATAAATGAAAGGGGAGAGTGAATATATGTAAGATGTTGTTGGGTTCTGTACAAGTTTCTGTGTGAGCTAAACAATGATTACCATGCATGTTGATTAGTCAGGATTGGAATATATACCTGCGATAGTGAAAACATGAAAAGGGACAGTGAAAATGTCTTTTGTACTGTATCTAATTAGGCTCCAGATAAGGCAGATTTCTTCAACCAAAAAAGTACTGATATTTTTATTTCTCCATGAAAATATACGTTGTGGGTGCTCATTAACCCATTGTAGTCTGGAGACCCCTAAAAGGTAATTGGCAAAGAGGGCAGACCCAGATCAGATGCCGCAGAATGCAGTGTCTGATCAGGGTCTCCACTGTTTGCAAATAATTCAACCAATTTTCTTTCAGAATATCTCAATCACATAGCCTCACATACATGTACCTAAAATTGAAATGAGAATCTTCCAATATATAGTGTGGGTGAGTTCATTCAGTCTACAATGGGTTAAACATCTCAGCGAGCTGCTTATATGTACCCACAGTATATGTATTTGTTGAGAAATGAGAAAAATACATGATATCCCCTCTTGATTGGAGCTATGATGTTGAATAGTCTGTCTCCATACTCTTATCTTTTCTATCATTTTCTCTTTTCTTTTCAAAGGTATACAATCTGGTGTAGCTTATGACAATTTAATCAGTTATGTCCCTTTGTGGGATAGGTTTCTGTATGAACACAAGAATTGATATAAGGAGATAACGGGGATTAAAGAGAGAGAATAATGTTCAGAAAAAGTAAATAATAAAAATAATAAAGCAGGAATGACTGGAGCCAGTCTGCTATGAAGTATATGTGCCAAAACCTCATTATAACCTTGTTACTGGCCTGTTCTAATTTCAGGATAATTATGGTAAGGAACTAAAGTGTGTGAATATTTAGGATAATTATTACCAAAGCCTCTAAGCTCAACACACCGGCACAAATAAATTCACAGCTGGCAACGTGTCTTGAATGAATGGAGTTGAGATTTTTGGCCGGATATCAGTTCAGTTCACGGTAAATTTGTAAATAAATGCGGTTTCATTATTTATCTCTGGGTGGTATGGTCATGTTCTGCATGATTCTGTTTGAACCTGAACATTCCTGGAGAATGGTGTTTATTAACACTTATCACTCTATGGGCAGATTCAGAAGACGACAAACTGGTAATATTTTTCTTATTTTTCCTAGAAAATAGAATCTGATACTTCATGCAAATTCTAAGGAGACAATTTGCATGAAGTGTCAGATCCTATTTTCTAGGAAAAATAAGAAAAATATTTCAAAATGTCGTCTGCTGAAATTTTTACCCAGCATGCAAAGTGTCAAATGAGCTGCATCATGGGAAAAAGGGCGTTAATGAAAAAATACTGAAGATTAAGTTCAACCCACACAGCATCAGTAGAGCTGTACTAAATATAACGTTTCCATTGAAGTATTATAGAAAGAATAAATCCAGAACGAATGATCAACACAACAGTTGGAGATATAAAACAATAAAAGTTCAAGATGAGAGGGGGTATCCATATAATATTTTTCTTATTTCTCGATCGATCCCCAAAAACATATGTTATGGGTACTCATAAAAGCACCTTTCCTACTTATTTGTCCACAAAAATGTGTACAGTACTGTCTTTCCATTTTATTTCTCCATGAAAACATATGTTGTGGGTACTCAACAGAAGCACCTCAGAGTAAGAATAAGTCCAGTACAACAAAGTAACACGGGAGGTGGAGTAGCCTGGCATCAGACTATGAATTTTACATTTCTAATCTAGGGAAAGGTAAAATACACCTTGACTATTTTTCTGCACATATAATCTCCCTTATCATCATCATCATCATCATCATCATCATCATCATCATATTTTTATTGATATGCAGGTACAGGGGCAACATCCACAGCAGTTGGCCCCTTTCGAGGTAGCTGGCTTCCTGCATGCATGGCAGATCTCGCACCAGATCCCCAGGTATGTCTATCCTGAAGTTTCATACCCAAGAGCTTCCACTCTCTGCAATCCCACTCTGTCAGCTGCTTCCATGTCATCTTGGGCCTCCCAGGCCCAGGCTTTCCATCAACCTGTATGTCAAAGGCTGTCTTGACTGCAACATTGGCGCATTCCACATGTCCATATACACCGGAGCCTTTTCTCCTTCAGAATGACACACAGATCCACAATGCCAAGCCAGGCAAGTAGCTCATTGGACCTGGTGGTGACAATGTCTTGCGGCTTGACATTGCAGATCTATCTGATCATTGCTCTGTCATTCTGCTGCAGACATTGGTTTGGCTTTGTCAATGGCCAAGTCTCACTGGCATGGAGCATTGCACTCCTCACACAAGAGCTGTCACTACACGCAGCACATGTCTTGAAAGAGAGGTTGCGGGAAGAGAAAACTGGTAGCAGCTCCTTGAACTTCTTCCAGGTGGTTTTCATGCATGTTGTGGTTGAAAGTTCACAGCCACCAGCTGCTGAGAGCATGTCTCCTAGGTAATAAAAGGAAGCTACCACCTCCAGCTTGTCAGGTCCAACTTTGACTTCCTTCTGTGGTTTGCCGTCCAAGGGGCGTGCAGTTCCTGGCACCATGTACATCTGTTATCAGGGTCCTTTGTCAAGTCCTTGAGCCCACTGCACTTCTTGTGCACCCAGTGCTTGCAACTGTTGCAGAAGATGCTGTTGCTGCCCACTCCAGTGTGACAGGCTGTGCATGGAAACTTGCCTGAACTCTGCAGGAGGTCCAGGCCCGTCACTACTAAGTTATGCATACAAGAATATTTGCAGGATTTACAAAATCAAGTATCTCATCTACATATCTTCCTGATAACATTTATTTGAGTCTATGACTTAATTTGTACATGTACTATATGTACATACCAGTAATTTGAGCTAGCCGCTAAGTTTCTCATGCACATGATTTAGTATCTCCTGCACATGTGTACAACTTAGTAAGTTGAACACAAAACTTAGAATATCTGGTGCAACCTTATTAAGTTGAGCATGCAACTTGGTGTCTAGTATCTCGTCATTCATGTGACTTTCTAAATAAATAGCATGTCTTAGAACTTTTCCTGTATCTTACGTACACAGTAACACAGCATACAAAATGGAGTGCATGACTAGATATCTTGTGTGCCGTATTTAGTAGCTCATGCATGTGAGTAACATCACCCACAGTGCTGTGCACACAGTTTAAAAAAACAAAAAACCAAAAAAAAAAAAAACAAAGAAAAAGAAAACAACTATGCATGTATGTTGTAATAAAACAGTATCTGGTGTAAATTGTTTAGTATCTTGATCATGTAACTTAGTGGCTTGTGCACACAAAAGAGTCTTTGGATCATGAGGTGACAGGTTCGAATTCAGCTCAGGAATCACAGTACGGCATTTTATTGCACAGAGCCTTTCATTATCATCCTTCCATCATCTTGAGCTTATGATGTACGTCACTTCATTGACTGAGCCTTCCATTATCATCCTTCCATCTTCTCAATATGACTTAAATAATGTTTAAAGGGACATAAAACACTAAATCATCATCATCATGTCTTGTGCACACAACTTGCTTTGCCCTGTAAAAAATAAATGAGAAGCCGCACAACAAAACCTACAATAAAACCTGTGTGACCAGCTAAGCCTGTGCATCCATGCGGTATGGCAAGGGTTCTTGTTCACCCCTGTTTGGATTGGATAGCCCAGAGGCCGTAGAAGGCACATGCAGTCAGCGAAGACTTTGATCAGACTGCACGGATGTGCCGGCTGATCTGAGTCCCTGCTGGTCGCACAAGTCTTCTAGGTTTTGTCCTGCGCAAGTGGCTCAAATTATGTTGCCTGAACATTTGCCATAGATGACCTACCTGGGAATTACAGATTATGCATTAACTGAGTCATAGTTTTCTGGTGAAAAAAAAGGTGCATGGTTTTCATAGTGAAACATGAAGGCAAATAGGTCTTGATGTTTTTATGGTAGAGTTGATGGAAGCTGATTTTCTGTTGATGGAAGGAAATGATTGTTACTAAAAATACCAATAGGCTACTATACCTGGCAGAGTGGTATGAACTTCCACTAATTGGTTGATTAGATGGAGTGTGGATAAGAAAAACAGAATAATTGTAAGAAGCTGTGGCGATAAGTGGATGAAATGATCTACCGTAGTTACCCTGATGTTGGGACAGATGAGCCTGAGCAAACTGTGTAGACCCTGATCAGATGCCGCAGAATGCGGCATCTGATCAGGGTCTACACTGTTTGCCACTCTTTCAGTAATTTTTAGACACACCAGTTGGTTACCTATAATGGATGTTCAAATTTAAGGACAAGTATGGTGAAGTCGAGGTGTCACAATATTCAGCCCATTGTAGACTGGAGACCCCTAAATGGATAAATGGCAAACATGGCAGACCCAGATCAGATGCTGCAGAATGTGGCATCTGATCAAGGTCTCCATTGTTTGCAAGTAGTTTAGCCATTTTTCTCTAGGAATTATACTCTAAACTAGAGCAAGTCGATGGCACGCCATTGCATATCCCCGCGCCAGTGCCATCACATATATAAGGTGCCTTAGCAGATTCTGATCATTTTGGACATTGGGATACCTTAAAACTTTGCATGCTGGGTAATTTTGCATGCTTTTTTGCTGTCTGTGGATTGCTTTTTAAAATCACCTTTTTCAAAAAAAGTCTTTCAGGAATACCATCAGGGTGTAAAACAGTTGGAATCCAGGTCAGCCCCAACATTTTATCAGGCCTGATCTGGGTCCAAACCTTTTGCAAATGTTATCAGCAGATGACAACAGTCGCCACTAGCGGGAAAGAGTTAACCTCTTACCATCCCTGTACTAAAATTTAATCAAGTCCATTTTACCATATCTACTTAAGTATTGGGACAACCATATTTGTCCTAAAATTTGAAAAAGTCTTATTTTGTTACCTTTTTATGTGTTTAATGAGTGTCAAATAGTGTAGACCCAGATCAGATGCCACATTCTGTGGCATCTGATCTGGGTCTGTACTGTTTGCTTTGGCCTGTCTGTCCCAATATTTAGGGTTATTATCAGAGGAATTGTTAAGGAGGAGTATTCAGTGATAATTATGGGATAATTTTCTACAGTTCTCCATAAAAACATATGTTGTGGGTACTCATTAGAAGCACCACACTGAGGCACTTCTAATAAGTACCCACAACATATGTTTTTGTGGAGAAATAAAAATCTTATCCCAAAATTATCACCAAATACTCCTCCTTAACAATTCCTCTGATTATGATACTACCTGTTGAGCTGTCTGAAAGCTAGTTGAGAGGTGAACAGTGTAGACACTGATCATTCACTGCATTCTGCAGCATCTGATCTGGGTCTGTACTGTCTCTCAGGTCTGACTATCTGAATACTTAGAATAGATATGGTAGCCAAAAAAAATCGGTCAGTATGTAGCCAAAAGCTGTTGTATAGATAATCAGTGGTATATGATGAATATTTTCCCCAGTGCTCATTGATGATGGACATGTTTTGGTTATCTGTTCAGATCAGAAACAACAAAAGTATCAAGTGTTTTTTTTAGCTCACCTGTGTGTCAGATTCCTGGCATCAAAAAGTCACAATATAACATTGTCCATAATAAAACTATTCAAAATGGTGGACATAAGCAATGTTAAGACAATATAGCATTGAAAGAAAAGAACTTTCTTGAGAAAGGCTTAAATTAGCTGAAAATTGTCGCACATTATGTGATGAACAAACTGTGAAAAATAAATATATAACAAAGATTGTGCCTCTGAGTACTGGTAATATTTTTTGCCTCTTATTTGGAGTTATGGATTTAGACTTTAGTGTTCTGTAAAGAGATGATGCTTTCTGAAACAGTTTGGAATTAGATCAGACTGCCTCTATAGGTGCAGTTTGATTAAGCTCGAGATCCACACTACTTGCCATTTGTCTGCCTTGATGGCTGTTGGTTTGATCCCTTCTGGGTCTGGCATCAGTCTTTCTTGGAGATTGATCATGAATATCTGATGAAAAAATATGTTTAAGTACTTTTAACTTTTTTGCATGCTGGGTGATTTTGCATGTTGTCTGCGGATTTCTTTTTTAAATTTCTTTTTTCCAAAAACTTTCAGGAATACCATCAGAGTGTCAAACAGTTTGGGTCCAGATCAGGCCAGACATTTTGTCGGGCCTGATCTGGGTCCAAACTGTTTGCAAAAGTTATCAGCAGAAGACAATAGTTGCCATTAGTGGTGGGGAAGAGTTAAAGTGTGGTTAGGTAAACTGACCGGCTTGACATAACCTAGTGTTTACTGGGCAGTTAAAACCAAACCAACAAATCACATCACGAAAACATACCTATATAATTTTGACCCCCTTAAACCCCACTTTTATATAGTAAAACTGGGGTTCACAGGGGTAAACGTTTCTTATTTTGGCTCAAAAACATAGATTGTGTGGACTCGTTAGAACTGCCTGGGCGAGGCGGTTCTAACGAATACCCACAATCTATGTTTTGAGCAGAAATATGAAAAAAAAAATCAGAATTTTTGTCTGAAAACTTTCAGTTTTTGGTGGTGAAATTTTCAATATATTTGAATAGATGTGTTTTTGTAATGAGCTAACCATGTGCCATTTAGGCAGCACTTCTGAGACATGTTGTCTGGTACTCAGAATTGTTTGGGATTTTCGTAAAGTATGGGAAGGAGTTAGTGTCTGAATAGACTAAATGTCCTAAAATTGCAAACATTTAATTATGATGAGCTTACAAAATTTCATTAGAATCATGTAACATAGCTCTAGATAGGAGGAATATCCTGATTAAAATATCTTTATTATTTCTCCATAAAAACATATGTTGTGGGTACTCATCAGAAGCACCTCAGCGAGGTGCTTCTGATGCGTTCCTACAACATATGTTTTTGTGGAAAAATAAGAAAGATTATGTTATTTTTTTTTTTGACGAAAAAGTGCCTCATTTGGAGCTATCATTATTATTCTTAACTGATCCACTGTTTTGATAGTCTTATGTCAAAACAAGATGATTTAAATTATGATATCCCTTCTCTTGTGTCAAAATAAGATGTAAATGTAATTACCCTAAATATTTGTTACAATAACTCACAAAGGCTAATCACAACTGCAGCAGACATTTTGCAGATTTTTGTTTTATATTTTTCAGAGAAAGTAAGGTTAGACATTACATGTGAATTGTCTGCCTAGTCTTATTTTCATTGAAAAATAATGAAAAAAAATTGAGAAAGTTGCCTGCAACAATTTTGTTTAACGCTTTAATTTTAATACCATACTGTACTAGCCCTCAAATTTGAACAATTTCTATTAAACCTTTACCACTCTCCAGGCTAATTCAGCAGATGACAAATTTATGATATTTTCCCAGAAACAGGTTTTGACATTTCATACACATTGTCTCCATTGGAGAATGGAGACTATTTGCATGATATATCAAAACTTGTTTCTGGGACAAATAAGAAAAATACTTCAGTACATGTATGTTGTCTGCTGAGAATTTTATCCTGCTGGCTAAGGTTAAATAAATGCTGTGGTAATGGCAAATAATGCAGACCCTGATCAGTCTCTTCTCAAGTAAAAGAAGCTGTTTGGTCAGGATCTATATAATATTTGCAATTCTGTCCAAATATTTTGGAATAAATAGGAATAAACAAGGTAGATTGATTAGATGTTCAGTAATGTGTAGGGGTGGGGGGAAGCTGATATTAACTGTAACAACCTTAAATATTATGACAGACATGCCTGAGCAAACAATGTAGACCTAGATCAGATGCCACATAATGCAGCAACGAATCAGAGTCTACAATATTTGCCACTCTTCAGCAATTTTTAGACACATCAATAGGTAGTTAAATGGGGACTTGTTCTAATTTTAGGAGAATTATGGTAAGGTGTTAAGCTGTCCCAATATTTCGGGTAAATACAGTAATAGGATAATGTATATGAGCTTGAACATAAAAAAAAAGCAATTACCATATTTACCCTCTGTATTGGTACACCTTGTCTACTTTCCATGTGTCTCCTAAAATTTGAAACAGTCCATTCTTCTACCTCTTGTTGTGTCTAAAATATTGCTGTATGTATGGCAAACAGTGTAGACTGATCAGATGCCGCATGTTGCGGCGTCTGATCTGGGTCTGCTCTGTTTGCAAAAGCCTATCTGTCCCAAGGCTAAGGGTTGTACATTATGGTACCTTCGGACATATGAACCCAGCGAAGAGTCAGATCAGCCTGCACATACATACATGCAGTCAAACAGAATCTTCACTGGGTGCATTTGTGATAGCCAAGGATGTAAAGTTTTTGGACATGGAAGACTCTGATCAGACTACGCAGATGCAAAGGCTGATTTTTTGTCTTTGTTGGGCGCACATGTCAGAAGGCATGTTTTCTCATGTTTAAGCCCATGTAGTTTTTGTCTTGTTTGTATTCATAATGGACAGCCCCATGTTATTACTGACGTCCCCACTTATTACCTGATTGATATCTTGTTAAAGTAAGACATAAATCTATGAAGGCCACAGTTTAATTTGACAGTTCATGAACAATTACACGCTCCATTACCCTCTGGTCATAGGTTAGTAATAGCCGCTGAGGATATTATTACACTTCAGTTATTAAGTGTCCAAGGACTTTGGCATGACTGGCTCCCATTTATTACCTGTACAGCTTCTGAATGACTCGGATTACATTTTTTGTACATTACAAGTACTGATGAACAAGCTGGAACTAGGTAGAGTTTTTATCTTGTATTTTATGGGGAATGGATACACTCCAGGGGAGGCAAGTCTGGAAAAATGTTTTGCCTCTCTTCTGAAAAGGGGTCTACTCAAAAATGACAGATTTTGCTTCCTATTTGCTTTTTCTTTCAACCAAGTCCATTGTGAAAAGGGGTCTCCCTGTGGGAGCAAATCTTTCCTTTTAGAGTAGACCCCTTTTGCTGGAGCATATTCTTCCCTTTAACATTTGTCATGCTGAATAAATTAAGATGCCACACCCACTTCTAATTTTCAGCCAATCAGATTACTTGATTTGGGTTGTTGGTACAAATTCACATACTTGATGCCAACAGTGTAGATCCAGATCAGTAGGCTTCTTCAGAAGCCAACTGATCTAGATCTACACTGTTTGCAAAGGCAGGGCATATCTGGGTTCAGCAGGACTAGGGTTAAAGTATAACCCCTTTGTGGGAGAAAATTCTGTCCTTTTAGAGTGGACTCCTTTAACAGAATGTCACATTTGTTGTCTCCCTTGTACAAAATGGCAGAAAATCTGCCAGGTGTATTGCAGTTCTCTCCCACAAAATAAAGAAATATTTATTTAAAGGGACAGGCCTAAATCATATTTCATTTGGTATAGATTTGCCTTAGGAAACAATTTGGATGAAATATCAAATCTTTCTTTCTGGAAAAAATATGAAAAAATATAATTTGTCTTCTGCTGAATATGCCCATAGAATGGTAATGGTTAAAATTGTGTCTGTATTGTTTACCAAATGTCAGCTATTTACCATCATTGTCAACATACAACATCAGTCATCAGAATTAGGCTTATTTGATATTTAAGTCAAATATTAACAAAATGGTATCAAACAAGCCAGTAGTCATTTAAAAATAGTTTGGCTGTTTTCTGACTTTAGCTAGTAAAACATGGAGAATTAAAGGTAGTATTATTCTAAATATTACTTTTTCTTTTGTTTTTAACCCTTAAAGCACCAAGCAAAATTTGTAGCAGATGACATTAGAAATTTTCTTTTTTATTTTTCAGAGAAAACAAGTCTTGATATTTCATGCGAATACACAAGCAGACGAGTCACATGAAATGTAAAGACTTGTTTTCTCTGAAAAATAAAAAAAAAAAAATAAAAAAATAAAAAAAATGTCGTCTGCTGCAGTTGTGACTGGCACTTTAAGGGTTAAAAGGTTCTTGATGTTTGCACAAAAGCCTGAAATGCATGTCCAAATAATGATGAGGTAGACTATAGGACATAATTCGAGGGTTGAGCGCAAGACTGGCATAAGTCAGATGGTTGTTTTTCCCCAAACCTAATCTCCTCACCATGAAGGCGTTATGAAGATTACAACATTTCTTTCTGTAAACAATGAAAATTTAGGTGCCATTGCTCGTATGAGCAATGGCACCTAAATTTGCATTGTTTACAAAGGGGTCCAAGTTGCCCCTAAACAAGGGTTTCAAAAATATGTTTGAGTTACTATAGTCTTGCGCTCAACCCTCGAATATTATACACTTAAAGATTATGTGCATGTCCTTTCCATTAACCCATTGTAGTTGCTGGCCTCGGTGGCTCAGTTGGATGCGCCGTCCGACTGAAGACCAGGACGCGGGTTCAACCCCAGCCTAGATCGGCAACATTCTTTCGTGGAGATTGATCATGAAATATTTTCTACGGTCATTCTCTCCCTTCCGCTGATTCAAGAAGGGCAATTGTCAGTTTCTGGTGAAAGAATGTGCACAGTACTGGTTAATCACTTAGAGGACTAAGCCTGCCTTGTAAACGTGTGGTTAGGTAAACTGACTGCACTCAACATGACCCCATTGGGTTGACTGGGCTGTAAAACCTCAACACAAACAAACCCATTATAGTCTGGAGACCCCTAAAAGGGTAATTGGCAAACAGTGCAGACCTTGATCATATGCGCAGAGTGCAGCATCTGATCAGGGTCTCCACTGTTTGCAAATGGTTCAGCCATTTCTATAGAAATATCTAAATCTCATAGCCGGACATACCTAAAATTTGAAATTGGCCTCTTCCAGTATACAGTGTGGGGAAGTTTATTCAGCCTACAATAGGTTAATGATATGGTAAGTGTGGTCCACTGATGATATCATAAGTGTGGTCTGTTTATTTACATAAAACCACATGACCTTCTGTAATATTAGGAGGTGGGCGATATTTATGACCATTCACTTCACATATTGCAAAATAGCATAAAAAAGGCCATTTTTTTTTTTTTTTTAAGAAATTACAGAAATTCTAAATGGGAAAGAAATAGACACTATTAATTGCTCTTTTGGAGTGAATAAATATAAATATATTTCATTGAGTAATAAAAACATCAGTATTTTCACAAGTGTGAAGCACAAAATTAACCCTTATCATGCTGAATAAATTAAGATGCCACGCCCACTTCTAATTTTCAGCCAGTCAGATTACTTGATCCAGGTTGTTGACATAGATTCAGATACTGAATGGCAAACAGTGCAGATCCAGATCAGTTGGCTTCTTCAGAAGCCAGCTGATCTGGATTTGCAATATTTGCAAAGATAGGGCATATCTTGGTTCAGCAGGACAAGGGTTAAGAGAAAATTCAAAAGTTTTCATTACACAAGATGAACATATTTATGGTATTTACACCACAAAAAAAGCAAATATTCTTTTTATTTTATTGTTTTCTGACCTCATAATTAACATTGCCAAACAAAACAGAAACATTATGATGTCAACATTGAATGCTTACCACAAAGAGGGAGAAAAACACACATTTCGGCAAATCAAAATAATTTTGATACCAGAATGTTCCTTTTTTTCTAAGAAAATGCATACCCAACTTGGTAGTTTAGTTCAAAAAGGTTTTCAAAAATCTGAAGTGGTATTAATTATTCTGCTTTGAGTGGATATATAAATCGTATCAGTCACTAGTGAAATGATACAATATTATTCTACTAGTGATTGATACCACTTTATACCAGAATACCAGATACGCTTATTTCACCACTAACAATAAAATAATAAAAAAAAAAATAATAATTATGCTTTTTCAGCTGAATGAGTGTCCAGAGTTTGATCATAAAATTTCTATAAAAGGTTGCTGAAAAGTAAATTTTTCAGATATCATATAATTCCCATCCAGTAATAGATCTAGTCCATTTCACTAATTATTGACGTCTCTGAAAGTGGCAGACAGTATAGATCATCAGATGCTGCGGCAGACCCAGCATTCTGTGGCGTCTAATCATTGTCTACATCATTTTCTCAGGACTGTCTGTCTGAATAGATAGGATAAATTTAACCCATTTATACCGATTAGACTTTTCTACCTCAGTTCTTTGGATGAGTCCATTTCCATTATAAGGGATGTTTGGTTAGTTTTTTATCACCATGTTTTATGTATATTCCTGTACTTTGTGCAAACAGTGTAGAGCCTGATCATACAATGCATTCTACGGCGTCTGATCTGGGTCAATACTGTTTGCCAATGTCCCAATTTTATGGGATGCTAGGCTTAAATGGGTTGTCATGCTGAATAAAGTAAGATGCCATGCCCACTTCTAATTTGCAGCCAATCAGTTTATTTGATCCAGATTATGATATAAATTCACATACTTAATGGCAAACAGTGCAGATCTAGATCAGTTGGCTTTTTCAGAAGCCAACTGATCTGGATTTACACTGTTTGCAAAGGAAGGGTTAATCCGGGTTCAGCAGGACAAGGATTATATTCAGAAGCTAAAACATTTGAAACCCAAGAAAAACAAGATCTATATTTGCATAGTAGTGAGTTATGAAAATTTTATCCTTCACCACTCTTATAAAGGGCAAATGCAGCAGACGTCAAATTCATAATATTTTTCTTATTTTTCCCAGAATTTCTTGCAGATTGTGGAGACAATTGCATGAAATGTCAATGTTTTCTGGGAAAAATATGAAAACTATTCCAAATGTTGTCTGCTGAAATTCTTTCCCGCATGCTAAGCCTTGAAACAGTACTACACCACTTCTTTGAAAAATACTAATAATTATATTTTGAAGCTGCTTTAAACTCAAGTGTTATCAAGAGGAATGATTTCGCTGCCAAACACTTGAGTACCAGATACAAAGTACTTAAGGATAATTTTAAAGTCACCGCTTTGTAATATGAATGTGTGAATATGTGGTCAAGGGGTTTAATATTTAAGCTCAAATATACTGCTTGAGAAAATCTTTAAATCCACTTGTACTGTTCTTGTGAAAGAATGTGCACAAGTACTGGTTAACTGCTTAGAGGACTAAGCCTCCCCAGGAAAAGTGGGCTTAGTTAAACTGACCGGCTCGATATGACTTAAAATAGGTGTTGACTGGACCCAAATCAACCAACCACTTGTACTGTACTTGTATTAACCCTAAGTATTTGGGCAGACCTGAGCAAATGGTGTAGACCCAGTCTTCAATGTTTGCAAGGGTTTATATTCAGATCTTTGGACTTGGAAATGAAAAAGTGTCAAAAGTGTTTCATAGGTGTTAGTGGGGAAGGATTTATAGGTTTGTTTTATTACAATCTTTGAGATCTACCGGCACAGTGGCTCAGTGGTAGAGCGTCCGCTTTGTGACCGGGAGGTTGCGGGTTCGATCCCCGGCCGGGTCATACCAAAGACTTTAAAAATGGTACTAGCTGCTCTTTCGCTTGGCGCTCAGCATTAAGAAAGTAGAGCTAGAACTGGTCAGCTCAGTGTCAGTATAATGTGACTGGGTTGAATATCATGTCAAAGTGTCTGGGGCGTGATATTTCAGTGAGGCAGCACTCTAAAAGTGAGCATTGAGCTCCCTGCCACATCCAGACACCGTCGCGATATGACTGAAAAAGGTTGAAAGCGACGTTAAGCCCAAATCAAACAAAAATCTTTGAGATCTACATTTTAAGTCATTGATATTATGCTTATGAGAAAGCTCATGGAATTGGTTGTACTCCAGCTAGAAGCAGCCAGTCCCAATTAGAATCTAATTCTTTGTTGAGCAGCCCACTTGCAGCCACATTGAGTCATTGGAATCTACATTGAACAGCCTATGTGCCAACATTTATTGGAATTCTTGTTGAGCAGCTCACTTGTAGGCAACATTTAATGGAATCTTCGTTGAGCAGCCCACTTGCAGGCATCATTTATTGGAATCACTGTAGAGCAGCCCACTTGCAGCCAACATTGAGTTATTGGAATCGGTATTGAACAGCCTACCTGCAGTCCACATTTACTGGAATTACTGTAGAGCAGCCCACTTGCAGCAAACATTTTCTATTGGAATCTGTGTTGAACAGCCTACTCGCAGTCCACATTTACTGGAATCTTTGTTGAGCAGCCCACTTGCAGCCAAGTTATCAGGATATCTATTGAGTGGCCCACTTGCAGCCAGCATTTATAAGAATCTTTGTGGAGGAGTCAGCTTGCAGCAAACATTTTTGAATCTTTGTTGAGCAGCCCATTTGCAGCCAACATTCACTGAAATTCGTCAGTCCAATTACAGCCAACATTTATTTTTTTTTTAATCTTTGTTGAGCAGCTAGCTTAGAGCCAACATTTTTTGGAATCCTTTTTGAGAAATCCACTTGCAGCCAATATTTAATGGAATCTTTGTTGAGCAGTCCACTTGCAGCCAACATTTTTTTGAATCCTTGTTGAGCAGCCCACTTGCAGCCAACATTTACTGGAATGTTTGTTGAGCAGCCCACTTGCAGCCAACATTTATTAATGGAATCTTTGTTCAGCAACCCACTTGCAGGCAACATTAATTAGAATCCTTGTTGAGCAGCCCACTTGCAGGCAACATTTATTGGAATCTGTGTTGGGAAGCCCTCCAGAGGAGACCATTCACATGAAAGGCCAAAGCCTATTTTCTAGGAAAAATAAGAAAATTATCTCCAATTTGTCAGCAGCTGAATTTGCCCATTCAGCTTAGTCATTCTGTTGGTAGTAAATTATGCTCCATTGAAAGTATGACATGGCCATTTCTTGTTCATTTGAGTAGCATTGATTGACATCTTCTGTCATCACAGTGGGCCTTTACTAAATGTGAGTTGGGCAGAAAGGTAACAAAAAACTTATAATTTATTCCCCAGAAAATACCTAATTTGAATTAATATTCTTGGGAAATGTCAGCATAGTTGCTAAAGCAAAACAATACAAATTGTGTAAACTTGCACTGCTTACCCTTTTCATGTGGAGAGGCTTTACAGAGTTCTAGATAAGGCTCCTATTTTAAATTTTCAGCCAATCAGATTGCTTGATCCAGATTGTTGATATAAATTCACATACTTAATTGCAAACATTGCAGATCCAGATCAGTTGGCTTCTTCAGAAGCCAGCTGATCTGGATATACATTGTTTGCAAAGGCAGGACATATCCGGGTTCAGCAGGACTAGTGTTAAAACCATATTTCTGGATTAGGTCATCCTCCCCTGTGGTCAGACCAGGTGTGATAAACTGCTCTAAATTTTTCATGTCTGCATTGTCCATTGTGGATGGACAAGGTGTAATAAACTATGCTAGATTTGTCATATCAAGAATACATAAAATATTTCTGAGTTTCTGCCAAAAAAATAAATCATGGCTTTTGATCTGAATTGGGTCATAAGAGAAGATAAGAATAAGACGCTCAGTCACGTGCAAGGAAATGCAATTCAAATTGTTATGATTTACTTATTGTCTAGAATCGCTTTAGTTAAGTTTGTGGTTACATGAACTTAATTCAGATTTCTAAGATATCGTTTTATTTCTCGTGATTTTCCAGAGGATAAGGTTTGATATTTTCATGTGAATACATGTATTCTCCTTAGGAGAATTCATGAGACAGTTCACATGAAATGTCAAATCCTGTTTTCTGGTAAAAAGAAGAAAAAATGTGATTCAGCTATCATATGCTAATGGTTGGATGCAACAGGGTTATTTAGTTTAAGGATTTTATTTTGATTGTTCATTTTGAAAGGATAGAAAAAATAGTAGGGAGTAAATAAATCCTTAAAACGCCAAGAAAGCCTGCATCTGAAAATGTCGTCTGTTTATTTCGTTTGCTGGATATTCTTGCAAACTTTTCAAACCTATTTTTGCATTCAGGCAAACAGTGTGGACCCTGATCAGACTGCTCCTGATCTGGATCCAGACTGTTAGCAGAAATGGCTTTTAAAATCACAAGCAGATGACAAAGCAGACGACAATTGTTGGGATTGGCAGTTTAAGGGTTAATCCGTTTTTTCCATCTGGACACAGTAGGACTATACAAAAACAGTTTAGTAAACATGTTATAGAAGAATTTTGGATAATTCACAAATAAAACAGAATAGCTACTAGTTTGTATAAATTACACAAAGTACCTTTCTCTATTTATGTTATAGTAGTGTGTATTAACCCTAGTTTTGCTGAACCCGGATATGCCCTGCCTTTGCAATCAGTGTAGATGCAGATCAGTTGGCTTCTGAAGAAACTGATCTGGATCTACACTGTTTGCAAAGGCAGGGTTTATCCGGGTTCAGCAGGACAAGGGTTAACAATCTGGATCAAATAATCTGATTGGCTGAAAATTGGAAGTGGGCGTGGAGTCTTAATTTATTCAGCAGAAAAGGGTTAAGTTATATGTATTTCCACATGCAGGATTGGTAAGGTAAATGTATAGTTTTGTTTCTTTTTGAACTTAAAAGTTTCTTCACAGGAAGAATAGTTAATTATGTTATCATCACGAAAACATGCCTATATAATTTTGACCCCCTTAAACCCCACTTCATATTGTAAAATTGGGGTTTACAGGGGGTATACATTATTTTTTCTTATTTTTGCTCAAAAACATAGCTACTCATTAGAACTGCCTCGCTAATGAGTACCCACAATCTATGTTTTATGCTGTAATATGAAAAATATCAGAGTTTTTTTTATCTGAAAGCTTTCAATTTTCAGTTTTTGGAGATGAAATTTTCTGTATATTTGAATAGGTGTGTTTTCGTAATGAATATGTTTATTGTTTACTCAACTCTTGGGAAATTTTCAGTCTCACATGCACATAATGATGTCATTTTACTAAATTCTTGGTATTACTGATCTGAAAACAAGACTTAACCCTAAGTTTTCCGAATGCTTAACTCCTTACCCGACTTGTCTTATAATTTGAACATTTTTGCTGCCTGTTGATATGCCAAAAACATTGTGGGAAGAGTGACAGAGTAGACCATGATCAGATGCCACAGAATTGCTCAGACCTGTCTGTCCAAATTCCTAGGGTAAATACAGTATATATAACTGATTTAATTAATATGTGTAGCATCCCATGGCCCCTGACCATAGTGTGTCTGATAGGGTCTTCACTGTTTTGCTTTAAACATAAGAATTTCTGTGAAAGAAATTAAATGACAAAAAAAAACACAGTCCAAACAGATCTGTACAGAAAGTCCACTGGGATATTTATCGGTATTGGCTACCTCTTATTAAAGCACCCAGCAAAATTTGTACCAGACAATGTTATTTTTTTTTTATTTTTCATATAAAATAAGTCTTGACATTGCTTGGAAGCCAATTTACATGCAGTGTCAAGACTGATTTTCTTGGAAAAAAATAATAATAATAATAATAATAAAAAAAAAAAAAAAAATAAATAAATAAATCAAAATATTTACCATAAGTATAGGGGCAGTTTGTTCTTAGAAAACAGTATTTGTTACAGTTGTGATTGGCACTTAACCCGGTCCTGCTGATCACAGATATAATACCAGCTGCCTTTGCAAACAGTGTAGATCCAGATCAGTTGGCTTCTGAAGAAGCCAACTGATCTGAATCTACACTGTTTGTCATTAAGTATGTGAATTTGTATGAACAATCTGAATCAAGTAATCTGATCGGCTGAAAATTGGAAGTGGGCATGGCATCTTAATTTATTCAGCGTTACAAGGGTTAAACAGTTAACTGTGTGAAAAAATGCTGTCAGGCATCATTTCCATATTTTATGAGTTACTGGCATTCCAGAAGAGTTTCATGGGAATTAGCAGATAAAGTATTGATTATTCTCTGAACTTTGACACTTGCTGCTGGCTCCTTAGAAGGATTTGTACATTTTACAGTGCTTTTATTCAGTAATTTGGAAGGTAAGAGGATTGTGCAAGTTACATGGATTAGATTACAGTGTGGTAAGCATTGTATCTTGTTCACCCTAATTATTTGGAACCAGTAGCTGTGTTTGAGGAGTACATGTATTTGGTGATAATTCTGCGATAATTTTCTCCAGTTTTCCATAAAAAACATGTTGAGGGTACTCATTAGAAGTCTCTCTGTGAGGCACTTCTAATGAGTACCCACAACATATGTTTTTATGCTGAAATAAGAAAAATTATCTCAGATTATTATGGTTTTTGGTTGTAAAAAAAAAGTACCTTATATCCTTATCAGGAGCCAGAGGAATTGTTAAGGAGGAGTATTTGGTGATGGGATAATTTTGTCCGGTTCTCCATATAAACATATGCTGTGGGTACTCTTTAGAAGCACCTCCATGAGGCACTTCTAATGAGTATCCACAACATACGTTTTTATGCAGAAATAAGAAAAAATTTCCCAGAATTATCACCAAATACTTCCTCTGCTCGTCCTGGTTTTCATGGTGTATTAACCCATTTTAGTCTGGAGCCCCCCAAAAGGGTTATTGGCAAACAGAATGCAGGGTCTGATTGGGGTCTACATTGTTTGCATTAACTACAATAATTTCCAGAAAACAGTAGTCATGTGGTAATAAAAAACTAAACAGACACCCCACAATTTGAAATAGACTGGTCCAAAGAGTTGTGGTTGAAGAGTTCATGATGTAAATGGGTGAAGAAATTTAGCTGAAATGAGCAGAATGATGTAGCTGAAGCTTAGCCTTTAATGTCTGCTCAAAGATACAGTTTACTTTGTTTTGGCAAAGAAATGGAAAGAAAAAATATCAATATTTGCTGGAAAAAGTATCTCATCTGAAGTTATTATTCATTCAAACGTTTCTTATCTGTGTAAAAAATTCAATAGATGATATTTTGAATTATTGTTCTTATTTTCTTCAGAAAACAGATTGGACATTTCATGCAAATTGTCTCCAAATGGAGACAATTTGCATGAATTATCAAATCCTATTTTCTGGGAAAAAACAAGAAAAACATCATCAGTTAGGTGTCTGATAAGTTGGTCTTAGGAGTGCAATGGAACAACAGTTGCAGGCTTTGCAGATCTTTGATAAAAAAATCTTTTTGATGTTGGTCTGTATTAACAGTTATCAAAGTTACGCAGGCGGCGTATCTTTCATGCTGCAGAAAACAGGGTTTTACCATATTTATCATAAGTATAAGGACAGTTTGTTCTTAGCAAACAGTATTCGTTAATGTCTTAAAGTTTCAAAACACTTTATTTCATGCAGTTTTGGCTTAAATTTTGCTCTTAACCCTGGTTCTTTTAAACCCGAATTTGCCCTGCCCTTGCAAACAGTGTAAAATATCCAGATCCAGATCAGTTGGAGAAGCCAACTGATCTGAATCTGCACTGTTTGTTGATATAAATTCACATACATGTGAATTTATATCAACAATCTGACTCAAGAAATCTGACTGGCTGACAATTAGAAGTGGGCGTGGCCTCTTAATTTATTCACCATTGACAAGGGTTAACCCTTATCCTGCTATTCACGACAACCACTACCTTTGCAAACAGTTTAGATCCAAGTCAGATCAGGATCTACACTGTTTGTCATTCAGTTTGTGAATTTGAACAAAATCATTATCTGTTATAATCTGATTGGCTGATAATCAGAAGTGGGTGTGACATCTTAATTTATTCAGCATTGACAAGGGTTAATACATTTGTTTCTCAAAATACTCTGTGGAAATCTGGAAACAGTGTAAACCCTAATCAGACTGTTCCTTCAGGAGTCTGCACTATTTGCATATGCAGTTTTGTCAGAAACTTTGGGATATGAAATTTTAAAACATTTACCATAGATTTTACGCTAATTGTCACTCATCCAGCATGTGTATTCACATTAGCGTTCAGCAAAGAGCTGAAATGGGCGTATCATATTTTAACCCTTTAAGCCCTAATCACAACTGCAGCAGATCGACATTTTGAAATTTTTTTTTTTTAATTTTTCAAAGAAAAACAAGTCTTGATATTTCATGTGAATAGTCTGCTTGGCAGATGATTCACATGAAATATCAAGACTTGTTTTCTTTGAAAAATTAAAAAAATAAAAATAAATGTCATCTGCTACAAATTTTGCTTGGTGCTTTAAGGGTTAAGATGATTATGGTAAGGAGTTGAAGTGTCTCCGGTTTTAGGATAAATATGTCAGATATTTTTCTTTATATACATTGTACCATTAAAATAGCCCTAAATATTTGGACAAACATGTCTGTGCAAACAATGTAGATCCAGATCAGATGCCACAGAATTGGATCTCTGATCGGGGTCTACACTCAGACTTGCTCTGCCACTCAGTCCAGCAGGTATTAGATTTAGCAAAAGGTGCTCAAAAGGATTTATTAAAATTTTAGGAAAAATATTACCAGAAGCAGACTGATCTGAATGTACACACTGTGAAAGTGGGACATGAATTATCTGGTTTCAAAAGGACCAGGGTTAATAAAAATCTTTATGAAGTGATTCATGATACAGTAGGTATATTACCAGTCCATAAGTGGCTCAGTTGCTAGTGTTCACATTTGGATGGAAAGGTTGTGGGTTCAATTGCTAATCCTTACTGGGTCACATGATGACCTAAGACTTTATAAAGTTGGTACTAGGTGCTCTTTCACTTGGCACTGAGCATGAGCAAGAAAAGCTAGGACTGATCACACTGGGTCTACACTGTTTACTCAGTCCAAAATCCTATCTGATTTGTGGTACGGTACCCCTTTTTTTGTCATTGGCACAGATATGTGGTATGGTATAAATTTGTGGAATGGTAGTCTTGTAGAATGGCACAGATTTTGATTCACACAGCTCATTTCATTGTGTAAACAGTAGCTGTATATTTTTCAAGAAATTTGGCATGGGATGCTGGTAAAAAGTAGATCAGAGAGAAAATGAGAGTACATCCTACCATTTTATCACTCATTAACCCTTGTCATGCTAAGTGAATTTAGAGGCCAAACCCACTTCTAATTTTCAGCCAGTCAGATTACTTGATCCAGATTATTGATACAAATGCACATACTAAATGACAAACATTGCAGATCCAGATCAGTTAGTCAACTGATCTGGATCTTTACTGTTTGCAAAGACAGGGTATATCCAGGTTCAGCAGGACTAGGGTTAAGAAATCCTCAGAGAAAAAAGCGACATTCTACCCCATGCATTTAGCTCTGCCTAAAACATATTTGTTTTTCAACCAAAACATACACCTTTATAACATTATTACTGGGATCCAAATCTAATGCTGTGTGAGATAAACAATCTTTTTGTATCCAAACAAAAATGTATAGATTAATATAGAAAATGACCATAATTGTTTGTTGAATACAATACTTTTAAACCATCTTATATGTGAAACCATCTTAAAATGAAAAGTCTTAAAACCAGGTGTCAGTATATCAATATTATTCTTTTGTTTGTTTGGGTTGAGGTTTTACGGCCTGGTCAACTCTTTGGGGTCATGTCAGGTGCTATCAGTTTACCCTAACCACACTTTTTTTCCTTGGCGGGGTAGTCCTCTAAGCGGTTAACCAGTACTTGTGCACATTCTTTTGCCAGAAAGTGACAACAGCCTTTCCTGAATCAGTGGAAGATTAATCTTATTTCTTCATCCAATATATGTTGTGGTTTCTCATTGATGAGTGCTTGTAACATGCTTTTGATGTTTTTGTGAAGAAATAAGAAAAGTAATTATCCGGAAATGCTTTTTCTAGAGTTGTGCATATTCCAGCAGAAAAGACCCATGCCATTAGGAGATTTGGGATGCTGGTCAGGTCTTTGCTGTTCCCAAGTATACAGTCAAACCTCTATAAGAGTGCCACCTTTGGGAGTGGACTAAACTGGCTGTTATATAAAGGTGGCTGTCTTATCAAGGTTAAGTCAAAATTGTCACCATGGAAGAAAACAAGGTCAACACATTTATTAGTGATAATAAAGTTGGTACTTGGTACTCGTGTCAACTGAAAGAAAATTGCAAGCATCTTTCAATTTTAATACACTTCTGTTGTTGTTTTTTTTTTTTTTGTTTTGTTTTTTTGTTTGTTCTTTTTCTTTCCTTTATTATTTTGAAAAAAAAAAGTCTAGGCCAAACATTATGGGGGCAAATTGCTGCGACAGTATCGACCAAAATCCAGGAAGCTGCCATAATCTCGGTCAATATTTGTGCACAAAAGGAGGGCATTGTACCAAAAACCACTTAAATTGCATAAGAACACCTTTGATCCACTCTAATTTGAAGTTAAAAGATCGTTTTATCAAGGAAAAAATAAAAAAAAGTTCCGTTCTGCAAGAAGTTCATCCCAACGTTCATTTGCGGTCTCCATGTTTGGTTATGAACTACCGTTACTAAATTAGTTTTGATCGACAGAGATTGCTAAATTACTTACCAATGTAAAAATCTTTTCCCCAGAATGTGTAAAATTATTTCAAAGAAAGAAAAAAATCTTAGCTTTACACACGAGATTATGCAAGACACAACGAGAGTTGGTGAGGGCATGTTGACAAATGACAACAGACGGGTTTCCCCAGGGTATTTACCTGTAATTTCACACGTTTGCGCACATATGATTGGCTTCTAATTGACATTTGAAGTTAATTATCGATGATTATGGGCAATTTAAATTTTTACAGGTAATATGTGGCCGTCATACGGTGGACAATTTGCGTTTTGGGAATAAATTTACTGGCCAATGGCACTCATATAAAGGTGGCACTCTTGTAGAGATCAAAATTATGGAGAAATTGATCAGAAATGTTTAAAGCTGGCGCTTTACACAGGTGGCGCTCTTAAAGAGGTGGCCGATTCAGCAGGTTTGACTGTAAAGTTATTATACGAATAATAAAATACTAACCCTAAGAAAGTCTTGCTGAGCCCGGATAAGTAGGCGTGGCATCTTAATTTATTCAGCCTATGAAGATAAGACCTTTTTTTGCAAACAAAAAAGGTTTTGGTAATTTTTCTTGTTTCTCCACAAAAACAATGCTGTGGGTACTCATTTAAAGTAGCTCCTCACAAAACTGCATTGCTAAGGCCATTCTGTTGAGAAAAACAATGTTTTCATGTAGAAATAAGAAAACACTAGAATGTGCAGTTGATGGCAAGCCATCGCGAATCCCCACGCTCCTTGCTAATGTTGCTGATAGCATGACGGACAGACTGATGAACTCACTCTCACAAACCTTACCATGAAAGGACGTCATGTAGCAAGTTTGGTTCAATTCCACCAGGTGGTTTGGGAGGAGATAGCATGAAGGACAGATGGCGGGATGCCAGATGGATAGACATTTGATGGAAAAATAATGATGCTCTTGCATACACCTATGAGAGGAAGTCGTGCAGCAATTTTTTTAAATTCCACCTAATGGTTTAGGAGGTGGTAGAATTATAGGCAGATGGACACCCCTACCATAAGTGGAAGTCATGTAGCAAGTTTGGTTAAATTCTGCCCGGTGGTTCAGGAGGAGATAGTGTGAGGGATGGATGAACGGACTGATGGAAGAATTTACAGTAATCCCCACAAAAAAAAGCGTGGGGATAATAAGCACTGGTTAAGGTTTTTCAACCAAAATCTAATAGTATTTTTTCTTATTTCTCCACAAAGAAGCCGTGGCACCTCCCTTAATTTTGATGAGTACGGTAAAAGTCCTAAAATTTCGAACAAAATTAAATAATTTCAGTTCTTGCTGTTCGAAATTTTAGAAATTATGATTTGCTAAAAAATTTACTGTTCGAAATTTTAGGACAGATTCACTTACAGCCAAAATTGACCTGGCTATCGGACGCTTTCGGACACCCGAAATGACAACAAAGGACCTACACGATGAAAGTGTTTTCTTATTTGCTATGTGTGACTGGTAAACTGAATGTGAAATCGTATGAACAAATAAATAAATACCACACTGATGTTTGTTTTCAATTCCTTCCAATTAATTCCATGTCGAATAATGTTTCTCATAAGAAAACAATTAATTATCCGGTACACTAATTAATCGCCATATACATTTGTTCGGCACTCCGGGAATGTGCCACTTTCTTAAACTAGGCTGGCTTAGTCCACTGTCTTCTTACGTAAAAACCCTCTTCACTTTGCCGCACTGAGATACACAAGCTGACCAAAAAATACTTCAAATGGTTACCGCACGTTTGTTCTTGTTTGAGCCACTACAGAAACACAAAAGTCCCTGTCCTCAAAGGTGAAGTGTACTGAGTTTAAATGTGAAAAGCGCAGACTGATTAGAATTTCCGCCGTTTTGAAGCGCAATATTCACACTGCTTGCTGACATCTGAGGCTGACATAATGCATTCTGTTGGCGATATGCGTAGACCCAGATCAGACTGCCCCGATACATAGACTGCGCGGATGCGCATGTTGATCTTGTCTATGCTGGTCTCAAATGTCATAAGGTCGTTTCTATTGGAAATGACTCATACATAAACGAACAATGCGGACAACCAGATCTGAATGCAGCCTGATCAAGCTCAAAGATTTTAGCGTTACACCAAACTGAACTCCGTATGCCAAACCTGTGAACTGCCATTATCGTTTTTAGCAATATTTCTGTCGTTAAAAAAAATGTATTGTCGTTTAGAATTCGTTAACGAAACTTATTGCAAGAATTATCTGCCATCAATATTAATCCTTTCATTAGATCCCTGTTCCAGCGAAAATGTCCCTTTGTGTATTTGTGTAAGTCAGATCAGAATGCGGGACGCAGTCTAGTGCAGGATGGTGTCCACTCAATTCGCTGATTAGGTCATTGGTATAAAACACTGTAATACACGAGTCGCAGTCTCCAGCAAGTGCACAGACTGATCACATTTGTAACAAATGATAAGATTCGTTTTGGCTTGTTGGGACCTATCATCTCTGTTGGGACCATTACCTGTTCAAATAGGATGCACTGAGCATATCATGACAAACACGCAATCAGACAGGAAATATTTTGCTGGAGGCTAACAATCCCCACGACGAAAATGTTTTCGGCATGCTTATGGAAACCTTTGGCACGCTAGACTTAAATATTAGCGGCAGATATTATCGAAGGACACAGTGTACGGACGAGCAGGAACGACCCAGATCAGAATGCGGGGATGCACATGCTAATTTAAAATTTCGCGTGTAGCGCTTTCTTACTATCGCATGTGCATCACGCTTTGCAGAAATGATATATCAACTTTGGAATTCTGGTTTAGTCTCGGGTTTAGTGGTCACACGACTTACCGAAATACCGGAATACTACCGGAATACCCATGAAAAATACAGGAATTCCTGTGAAGACACCAACACTGGCTTTAAGAAACGAATATACTCGGAGGACGATCTTGAAAAGCCCAGATTCCCCCAAATTAGTTCCATTCTCTTGTTCTCTGCGGTGTCTGATCTGGATCTACGCTGTTTGCATAGGCGTATCTGTTCCAATATTAAAAGGTTCTTTTAATTTTTTTAATACGTGCCAGTTTTGTATGCATTTCTGACGAGAAAAGGCTCTATAAAATAAGTTTGTTTTTCTCCCGAAGAGGTTTCCCGCCATGATTTCACATGACGTACCGCTACGAGCACGTGGTTTCTTAATGCGGGGCAAAGGAAATGTTCTCAGGAAATGTTGCTTTGTGACTGTTCAGTTTCTGGGTATTTTAATAATTATGATGTTCTCAATATACATGTATACATCATGTAAAAGAATTACAGTACTTATATTTTATTACATCCTGGTAAATGCGGAGTAAGATCCTCTTGCTCTCTTTAGGTTTTACTCTTTAAAGGGAGCTAATTGCATATGCCTTGATGATGAATTTTACGAGTCGGACCCAGCATTTTTTTTATGAATCGGGCGGATCCAGGATGATTTCTGAAGGGATTCGATTTGATCGAATTTCCGTACTTACTCTACGTATCCGGACAGACAGGCCTGAGCAAACAGTGTAGACCCAGATCAGACGCCACAGAACGCATGTAAAACCTTCACTGAAACGGTGATGTATTTAACCAAAGATTTGGAATCTGACCAAGAACTGGAGTTTACATGCCTGTTTGTTACCACAAACGGCAAAATCTGACGGCCCTTGCATCGGAAGATGATCGGAGTCTTCACTGGTCGCACGTCTTATTGTCCTAAAAGTGTTTTCCAAATTTCCATGTTCCCTGTTCCCCCTAACTAGTTTCATTCCCTCTTTCTCTGCAGCGTCTGATCTGAGTCTACAGTTGCATAGGCCTATCTGTGTCACTACTTAGGTTCTATTTTAATAACTGCCAGTTTCATATGCATTTCTGACGAAAAAATGCTCACATAAGTGTGTGTTTTCCCTCTTAGCGGTTTCCACCACGATTTCTCGTGACGTTACCGTTACGAGCATGCGGTTTCTGTATGCGGAACAAGGGCATGTGACGGCATTTTCTGTATTTTCACATATATTAAAAATATTTATCATGTCTGTCACAAGGTAACAACAGTTCTAGATCGCCTGCGCATAATCTAACCCTTATCACGGGGACGTGACTGTCACGTGGAAATGGCTAACATTGTGATGGGAGTCTCTCTCTCTCTCTTTTTTTTTTTTTTTTTTTTCTTCTTGTGAATTTTCAGTCAGTATCTCCTGGGTTTGTATAAAATTAAAATATGGTTCCCGTGCCATTTATGTTCATTAAATTCGTTATGACACTGCTGTGTGCATTTACGTTTTGCGGTGGCTTTCAACACTGCTACTTTAATTTCCGGTTCCGTAACGGAAAAAAAAAAAGTTACCGAAATTAGAATGTGCCGATAAAAAATTACTTGAAGCAAGCTGTGTTCGAAATTTTAGAAATCCTCTTTTTGTAAAACTGCTACTGTTCGAGATTTTAGGACATTTCCAGAAATTATTTTGGGCAAAAATATTAGGTGTTCGAAATTTTAGAGTGTTCGAAATTTTAGGACATTTACCGTACTCACAACATGGGTTTTTGTGGAGAATAAAAACATATTTACCTATACATAATTACCTAATAACCCCTGCATTCAAATGTTATGAGAAAAAGAGCATATCATTTTGTTTAGAAAACAAAATTGCTTATCTAGGGCTACATTTCTTTGGAACTTTAGTTGAAAATCAAAGACTGGCTTATCAGTCATTGAGCCTGTTATAAACATTACCTGAAGAAATTCTTCTTTAATTGAAATAGGTTCTGGAAAACAGAAACTTATTCCAAGCTGTAAATAGAAAAGATTCTGACATCCCCCACCCTCCACCTCCTCCCCAAGCATATCTGCACAATCTGATCAGTGTCTTAAGTATTAGCCCATGTGATGTTTGGTCTGGACAGTGTAGATCTCGAGTACCTGTTTATATAGCAAAGCTGTATTATATGCATATGCACAGGTTGATCTGGGTTTGTATGTTCAGTAAGGGTTATCTTCCCATGTAGTAACCTGGATAGAAGGAATGAAGAGGCAATCTGTTGGATCTAAGAAACCAGTTTTTTCCATTGATCCATGTAGAATTTATGGGATAATTAAGGCATGCTGGGAGAAAAAGAACGGGAATGGTTTGGTTATTTGCTTTCCCCATATTTGCAAACAGTGAAGACATTAACCGGACTGTGCATTTGCGCAGTCTGGTCATTGTCTTCTCTGTTTACCCATACAGTATAGTAGTCCTGTGGAAGGCAGATGGTAAACAGTGAAGAACCTTATATGATGCAACACACTATTGCTGTTGCAGGATGGGAAATATCGGTTTTCCAATAGTTTGTCTCAAATTAATAATCGGAAAAGTTGCTTAAATTCCTGGGTTTTATTAAAGCAGAAACTGTTTTCATTTATCCATGTTGTAAGTACTTAATCCACCTCTAACCTATTACAGTGCTCTTAACCCCAAAAGTGTCATTCAAAATTGGTTGCCTAGCAGTCAGTACATAGGAAATGTCAAGCCTTATTTTCTCTGAAAAAGAAAAAGAGAGAATATCATCTTCTTTTGTAGTGACTGGTGGATTAATGGCTGTAAGTAGCAGATGACAGAGTGGTTGGCAGTTTTCTTATTTTTTCTTAGAAAATAGATTTGACATTTTTTATCTGAATTGTGTTCTTAGGAGAAAATTTTTTATTCTTTTTCTAGGGTGGAAAACTGTATTGTAAAGGAAGGAAAGCATCACAACATTTATACAAATCACAAATGCAACAATAAGTAATAACAAAGGCAGTACAAACAAACCACACAATTTTTATGTAGGGCTAGTTTGATGGTGGTGCACTGTATACCTTTGGTATACATAAAAATGACAGTCTATTATATAGCTGTCCCATCAAGTAGCTGGTGGTTCATAAAACTGTCCCACCAAGTAGCAGGTGGAAGCTTTCCCAGTATTATATGTTCTATTTAACCTTTACCGCTCTCTGGGCCAATTCAGCAGATGGCAAATCGATGATAATTTTCTCTATTTTTTTCCCCAGGAAATAGGCTTTGACATTTCATGCAAATTGTCTCTTAAGAAATTTGCATAAAATGTCCGAACCTATTACTTGGGAAAAACGATTTAAAATCTTGTCTGCTGAAATATTTTTCCATACTAAGGGTTAATCAGTAATCAAAACTTTCGGTAGCTACCTAAATGTGTTTTATCAGACTAAATGGGAATTTTATCGGCCTGGAATCTGGTGTTGAATGTTTGATTGATGAAAGAAAGCAGTGTTTGTTTTTTGCAGAGTATTGGTGCAAATGGGAGGGTGTCTAGATTAGTATGTTTTTCTTATCTCCTCTAGAAACATATGTTGTGGGGAATTATTAGATTTGCATAACTGAGATAGTCCAATGATCGCCCACAATGTAAGATTTTGCAGAGACATGAGGGGAAATTTAGTATCAGTATTTTTTGATTGAACAAAAAAAAAAAAAAAAATAACCTTGTCTAGAGCTTTGGAAGATGTTTGTTTTTGTAGACTTTTTATATCTAAGGTCATGCAATGAGGCAATTGCTCATTCCAAGGAGGATTTAAGAGTGAGAAGTTCACAACTTCTGGAGTCACAGATATTGTATTAATTTGGCTGGTTCTGGAAGGAACTGGCTAGTTTATGGTAAATGTTATAAAATTTCGAACACCAAAGTTTCTGATGAAATGCATACACAAACAGTGCAGACCCAGATCAGACTGCTCCTGAAGGAGCAGTCTGATCTGGGTCTGCACTGTTTGCCATTCTACCAAGTATTTAATGAAACAACCGCATAAAAAGAAACTTTAGGAAAAAAGTATGGAATAAAGTGTTCAAATTTTTTTTGGGAAATTTACCATATATGCTGGAATATACCATATTCAACTTAAATACTGCACTGTGTGCTTAGGTTTTTCAAATTAATGGGAACACTCATTTGTGGTATATATATATATATATATATATATATATATATATATATATATATATATATATATATATATATATATATATATATATATATATATCTACTAAGGATACACTATAGAAAAGGATCAGAAAAGGACTTATTTGATGATGAATATGCAACTTTTTTTTTCTGATTTTCTTTATAAAGGCATATGTTGTTGGTACTCATTTGAATTGCATCAATAAGTCAATGCAATTCAAATGAGTTCCCACAACATATGTTTTTATAAAGAAGTAGATAAAAGTACACAGACTGTAATCTAAAGGCTACTTAATTGCTTTACTGTGTGCTTATAGGAGCATGTGTGGTAATTAGGTGGAATACGGTAAATATTTTTTTCTAAACACCACATGGGTACTCACTAGACGAGCACCAAGGCACTTCTAATGGGTACCCACAAGATAAGAAAAAAAAAATCAACACTTTCTGGATAAAAAAATCAACTTATCTGGAGCTAAGAATTATAAATTTATGATAATATAATTGTCTTGGATAGTAATATTGATGGTGTGTTTTTCTGGACTTAGGAGTTTGTGTTACATTTGGAGAAAATACTTTGTTTTCAAATTTTCAATGAAAGTATGCTTCTAGGGATTTTATTATGCATTGTTTTTTCTAAGTGTAAACTTGCTGAAGGAGTTGTTTTAAAGAGGACTTAAAGCCTGCCCAGTAAATTAGTGGGGTTAGGTAAACTGACTGCGCTCAACATGATCCATTTGGGTTAACTGGGAAGTTAAACTTCAACACAAAAAAAAATAATAATAACATTTTTACACTTAGGAAGTGGGAGAGAAGATGAAGAAAAAAACTCGTTAACTGGTGTCTAATAAACTCATATAGATACTTCCATGAAAACACCATAGCTCTGTATGTGGTGCTTTTGTTTCAACAGAAAAGTGGAGATATTTTTCTTATTTCTACATAAAAACATTGAAACCATAATGTTGTGAGTACTCACTAGAAGTGCCTCACTGAGATGCTCCTAATGAGTACTCACAATATTTATTTTCTTAAAGAAATAAGAAATATATATACCTGAATATTGCTCTTAACCTTGAGCTATGACACACAGACATTAGTATGAGAACACACAGTGTATGTTTTAAATAGAGAAGTAGAAATGATACCAGAATTGTAACTTCAGATTTCCAAAATAACAACTTTTAACAGTTACCATTTTCTTGGCTTATAAAGCAGCAATAATAAATTGATGATATTTTTCTTATTTTTCTCAGAAAACATGGGATTTGACATTTCATGCAAATTGTCTTATGCGCCAAATGTCAATTCCTGTGTTTTATGAGAAAAATAAGAAAAATATTTCAAAATACTGTCAGCTGAAATTTTTTCCAGCATGCAGAGTGTTAGAACAAGTGAATGACAATTGTTTTTTTTTTTTTTATCTTTCCAGCAATTCAGTCCCTGGATTCCCTCAATGACCAGATTGTACAGTATATCTTTAACCCAGTTCATCATGGAGAGATCGAGATTGAAAAAGAACTCCAGCCAAAAGAACAAGAAACACTCAAGTCCTCAATGGGACTAATCCGACGTCTTCTTCAAGACGCACAAGCTAAATTTAGAAAAATGGTTGAAGACAACAAACAGTTAGCCGCTAAAATTGATGGTTCTATAAATGCAGCTAATCAGGAAGTTAGTGCATTACGTGCTGAATTGGAGGATACAAATAAACGATTGACAGAAATAAGTGCTACGGACACGGTTAAAAAGGATTATGGGATGCAGGTGGAAGAGACTGACACTGAATGTAAGTATTATGCATAATTTATTGGTATACCATATTTGCGCCAGCACACAGAAAAGGGACATTATGGTATTCCGGTTTGTGGGGCTTAATATGTCCATGAGCAGTGTTTAGGCTACAGACGTGCCTGAAGCCCTCTCAAGTTCTCTGCTACTTGTCTGCGAACAGCAAAGGCTCTTGCAAGACTGCGCTTATGCGCAGGCTTGCATGAGCCTTTGCTGGTCGCCATGTGATAAGTATCCTTTTCTCATGTGCTGGCTCATTTCACAGAATTACCGCACTGAGCACTTATATTTTTCAAAATTACTGGAAATATTTGCTTCGAATTAATCACCCAATAAGGACATACATCAAAGAAAGATCAGCAGAGGACTTCATGAGGGGCATTTTTGATGATATAATCTCCCCGATATTTTTATGCCCCAGCCATTTGAAGAATGGTGGAAAGGGTATTTTGTGTTACCCCCGTCCATCTGTCTGTCTGTCCGTCTCCATCTGCGTCCCAGATGGTGTTAGCAGTTTGCTTTCAAGTTTTTCAGGTGGGGGCATTCGGGTCCTTTGGAAACATTTCTATTTTTTTCTGATTTTCTTTATAAAAGCATTTGGTGTTGTGCTCATTTGAATTACCTTGACTTGGTGAGGCTGTTCAAATGAGTACTCTCAAAATTATTGTCAAGGTAATTCAAATGAGTACCCACAACATTATGCTTTTAAAAAGAAACAACATTATGCTTTAAAAAAGAAGTAGATAAACAGATACTGACTGAAATCTGAAGACTACGAAATTGCTTGTCTGTTCGCTTATAGGGGTATGGGGGGTAATTAGGTTGATTATGGTACATAATCTAAAAATTAACCTTCTAAGCCATTGCTCTAGGTAAATTGGACACTTTTTTTACCATTATGCATGTTATATTTTTTCTTATTTCTGCATGAAAACCTATGTTGAAGGTACTCATTAGAAGTGCCTCTGCGAAGCACTTTTAATAAGTACCCACAATATGTGTTGTCATGGAGAAATAAGAAAACTGTTTATCCACTCATCCCTTTACCTAGATCTATGTAAGCCATAATATGCATTACAGAGCAAAAAAGGATGAAAATTTGTTAATCAATTACATGAAGAGACATACTTATCTCCACCATTAGTGATGGCAATATTGTGAATGACATCTTCAGTCCGTCACACTGTCTCCTCTTGGTTTACATGGCAGAATTTAACTAAACTTGCTGTATGACTTTCCCACATGGTAAGTACATTTAGCAGATGACAAATTGATTATATCTTTCTTATTTTTCCAAGAATATATGCTTGGGCATTTCATGCAAATTGTTGCCTAAGTGCTAGAGCAACATTAGCATGGAGTTTGGGATTTTGCGATTGTGTTCCATCGACTGCACAATCTAGTTATATTTTTATAAAACAGTATCCCCACTTTGAAAAGGGAGGCAAGAATATTCAGGTCAAAGTGATCTATATTGAGACTGTTTTAATTCACCTAAATGTATAGTGCTATAAAAAAACGGTTAAGTATTTTACAAATGAGTCATAAAATATCAAAGAAAACATTTTGATAGAAAAACATGATAAGGGTAGTTTTATCAACAATTCACTCTGTATAATATGTTTTGAGGCATAGCTCTAGATAAGGCATCTTTTTCAAGCAGAAAGTTTCTATATTTACATCTTATTTCTCCACAAAAACATATGTTGTGGATACTCATTAGAAGTGCCTCACTGAGTACATACAACATATGTTTTTGTAGAAGAACTAAAATGTTTATCTGGAAACAACTCTTACTCTGGAACTGTAAACTTATAGGTATTTTAGAAGGAGCATTTCAGCAGGGCTCCGAATAAGCAATTTAGAAGTCAAAACATCATAAGATCCAGTTTGAGATTAACTCTTAATCCTTGTCCTGCTGAACCCAGATACACCCTGCCTTTGAAAACAGTGTAGATCCAGATCAGTTGGCTTCTGAAGAAGCCAACTGATCTGGATCTGCACTGTTTGCCATTAAATATGTGAAAATATAGCAGTAATTGGGATCAAGTATTCTGATTGGCTGAAAATTAGAAATGGGTGTGGCATCTTAATTTATTCAGCAGGACAAGGGTTTAAGCACTAAGCAAAATTGTAGCAGACATCATTCTAATTTATTCTTTTTAATATTAATTTTTAGAGAAAAGACATGGCATTTCCCAGAGAGAACAAAATTAATTCTTTCCTTTAAGATTAGTCCACATTTTTTTATACCCGGTCACACGTTAGTGGCGTGGTATTATGGTTTCACGTTGGACATCAGTTTGCCCAGCGGTCTGTCTGGCCATCCGTCGTAAATCAGTCCATCTGTCCACCTGTGTTTCATTTCTGGATGATAACTTTAGTAAATACCAATGGATATTTTTAGCCAAACTTGGTATGTGCATTGATATTGTGGAGGTCTGGTTTAAGATTGTTGCTTGGTAAAATTTCGGTCTATTTTTTGACAGAGTTATCTGCCCATCTCCTGTCTTTATTTTCATTTCCGGACAATAACTGAGTAACTGTCAATGGATTTGCACCAAACTTGGTATATGCATTGATATTCTGGAGGTCTGGTTTGGATTTTAAATGGGCCCATCTCATGTCTGTATTTTCATTTCCGGACAATAACTTGAGTAAATGTAAATGGATTTTCACCAAGCTTGGTATGTGCATTGATATTAGAGATCTGGTTTGGATTGCTAATGCATTTTTGACAGAGTTATGTGCTAGCAACACAATAGTGGCATGGTATTATCATTTCAAATTATACAGGATTTCAGATAAGATGCATTTTGACCCCAAAATATAATACAGCTGTTGTATATATATAGTGATATCTGTAAATGATACTAAACTAGTGAGGGAATGTCATAGCTCTAGATAAGGTGATAACTATGTTAATGATTAACTCTGCTATGCTGAATAAATTAAGAAGCCACACCTACTTCTAATTTTCAGCCATTCAGATTACTTGATCCAGGTTGTTGATACAAATTTGCATATATGATGGCAAACAGTGCAGGTCCAGTTGTCTTCTTCAGAAGCTAACTGATCTGGATGTACACTGTTTGCAAAGGCAGGGTATATCCAGGGTCAGTAGGACAAGGGTTTGGATAATTTTTGTTATTTCTGTAATACTATGTAATATTCTGCAGTACTCTACAAAACTGCCTTGTGGCCTGTCTTAACAGAATAAGAGTTATTAAAACTTCAAACTACAATGTCCTATCTATTTCTTAACCAATTTTGATCAAATTCACATCTAATGCTTTATACATATAGTGTTTAGCATGTTAAGTAGGTCTTCCCTTTAAGGTTTCTGAACACTAAAGGTAAATGCTTAACCTTTACCACTCTCTGAGCTAATTCTGCAACAGACAAATAGTCACTATTTTTCTTCTTTTTTTTTTCTCTCCAAAAAATAGGCTTTGATATTTCATGCTAAGTGTCTTCTGAGGAAATGGGCTTTGACATTTCATGCAAATTTTCTCCTTAGGAGAGAATTATCTCATTAGGAGACAATTTGCATGAAATGATAAAGCCTATTTTCTGGGGAAAAAAAAATAAAAAAATATTTCAAAATGCTGTCTGCTGAAAATTTCTATCCACCATGCAGAGGGTTAACCCATTTCAGACTGGAGACCCCACAAAGGGTAATTGGCAAACAGTGCAGACCTAGGTCAGATGGATGCAATTTTTCTTTAGGAATATCTAAATCACATAGCCTGACGTACCTAAAATTGAAATTTGACTTTTCCAATATTAGTGTGGGGGAGTTTATTCAGTCAAAAATAGGGGAATAATATATTGGGTTAAGCTCAACATATTCTCATAAAGATAAAGATTCTTATGATCATCCCTTGAGTATCTTTATAATTATCTGAAGATTACTGATGCTAAGAATTTGGTTTTCCAATGATTTCTCAGAGATCCTGCTTTCTTGATAAGCAGTGCATTAGGTAAAAAGAACATGCAATGAGAGAAAAGGTCTTTTATGTCATATGCAGGCACTGAAGGCCCAAATCAGAATGTGCTTTCACACAGTTCATATTAAACTCCAGATAGGAGTGAGTATTCACATAATAAGTTTTCTTATTTTTCCACACAAAAAAAATATGTTGTGGGTACTCATTAGAAGTGCCTCACTGAGGCACTTCTAATGAGTACCCACAACATATGTTTTCATGGAGAAATAAGAAAAATATCAATACTATTCAGTTGAAGAGTGGCTTCTCTGGTGCCATGCACAGTCTGATCAGGACTTTCATTACCATCTTACGGAATTTGTTGATATTACTGTATATTATATCAATAAATAGAAACCCAAATTAGGCAGGGTGGTTATGCATGCTGATACAAACCTCCCAGGTTAGGTTTTTGCTGTTCCTTGTGACATAATGCCAATGCACATGTCATATTTTTCTTACTTAAGAAACATTTTGTTTATAGATTCAAAACAGAATTGTTTTCTGTGAAAATGGACTACAAGAAAGGATGGATCCAGATAAGATGCTTTTTTGGGCAATAATTACTTACTCATATGTGCTGTCATTGTGTTGTTGCTAGCTTTATTCTAGGATCATAATTAGTCACTTCCTCTTGGCTCTCCTGCACATGAATGCCCTTCTAAAAAGGGGTCTACTACAAAAAAGAAATACTTTACTATTAAAGGGTCCACTCAAAAAGGAAAGGTTTTGTTCCTACCGGGAACAAATTCTTTCCTTTTAGAGTAACTTTTTCCAAAAGGAAAGCAAACTATTTTGAAAGTGTTACCTCCCCTATATAATTATGCATTAATTCCCCTTATTGCCTGCTACGCTGACTGAGTTGCATGCACATCTGACTGATGATCATGGGGTCATGGGTTTGATCCCTGGTAGGTCTGGCCACCTTCTTTGGTTTAGGTAACTCCAACCCAACCCAACCAGAAGAAAGGCAAACTGTTTTGAAAGAGTTTCCTCCCCCTGTAAGAGTATTAATTTCCCTTAAATCTTATAACTCATGCAGAAGATGATCCAGTTTCAACAGATGTTGCAGTTTCAACTGCAACAGTTGCCCCAACTTTGGCAAAATATAGATCACTGATAATATTTGAAAATCTGAAGAATTTGATCAGTTAACGCTTTACACTCTGGGTAAAATTTTCAGCAGACTACATTTTGAAATATTTTTTTCTTTTTTCCCAGGAAACAGGATTTGGCATTTTATGCAAATTGGAGACAATTTGCATGAAATGTCAGATCCTGTTTTCTCGGAAAAATAAGAAAAATATCATGAATTTTTCGTCTGCTGAACTTGCTCAGAGAGTGGTGTAGGTTAACCCTTGTCATGCTGAATAAATTAAGATGCCACGCCCACTTCTAATTTCCAGCAATTCAGATTACTTGATCCGGGTTTTTGATAGAAATTCACATGTTTAATGACAAACAGTGCAGCTCCAGATCAGTTGGCTTCTTCAGAAGCCAACTGATCTGGATCTACACTGTTTGCTAAGACATGGCATGTCATGTTCACAAGAGGAGGGTTAAACTGCAGCAGTTATTTTATCGATTAACACATCATAACCCCTGTGAGTCTTGATCTTGATTGGTTCAAAGCCAGGTAAATAACATTCCATGGTGCAGTCTTATCTAAAAGACTGATATGAAATGATTTTAAGTGTTTTAAACAAGTAAAGTGGTTCTCAAGAAAAATAAGACAAGTTTTGTCAGTATGCATGCAATTTTGTTGGCAGGAAACAAAACCTGCAGATTGCCCCATGCAAATGCCTTAAAAGTCCTGGACCAAATTAACTGGACATTGTGATTAGTAGACATTGTAAAATACTTTTATTTATTTTTCTGAGAAGCCAGACTCCATATCACAGACAGTTAGCATGTCCAACTACAGATCCATGGGTCACAATTTTGAATTTCAGCTCAGCTACATAACTTTCATGGAGATAGATGAATTTGGTCATGAAATAATTTCTACGAACATTCTCACCAGGCTTCAGCTGATACAAGAAGGGCAGTTGTCAGTTACTAGCAAAAGAATATACACAAAGTACTGGTTTGCCTAGATGATGAAGCCTGCACAGGAAAAGTGTGATCAGCTCAACTTTACCTTAACAGTGCTGACTGGGCTGTAAAACTCCAAATCAAGCTCCAAAGCTCCAAATATAAAGCTGTGAAATTTCATGTGAGTTTTGGCTGCATCTTGGTGAAAGTATTTTCTTATTTCTTTGCCCACAAAATTGCTAGATGCTAAAGCATATGAAAAAGTATAGTACGAGAAATATCTTAAAATTTGATACATTGTTATTGCCAGTAAAATGGCATATGCAAACAGTGCAGAAGGAGCAGTCTGATTAGGTCTACGCTGTTTGCCTTTCCACCAAGTATTTTAGGAAGTAAATGCATTAAGAGCAATATTTAGGCTAAAAAATATATGGAATAAAGTTTTCTAAATTTTAGGACATTTTCTTTGGTAGATCCTTCATAAAATCCAATGTATTGTTTCAGACAAACCATCCAGGCAGAAAACCGATGAAGAAAATGAGTTGATTCGTCTGAGGGAGGAGAATGCAAGACTGGAAACCAGTATACGCAGTCTGTCACGTGAGATCGAAGAGCTGCGGAGCCACAAGGTGGCAAACAGTGAACACCCTAGCTATGGAGAACTGAAGCTGGACCTGATACAGACCAAACAAGATCTCAACAGAGCCAAGGAAGCACTGGCAGGTACATCACGAAAACATGCCTATATAATTTCGACCCCCTTAAACCCCACTTTTATATAGTAAAACTGGGGTTTTCAGGGGTATACATTATTTTTCTTATTCCTGCTCAAAACTTAGATTGTGGTTACTAGTTAGAACTGCCTCATCGAGGCGGTTCTAACGAGTATGCACAGTCTATGTTTTGAGCAGAAATATGAAAAATATCAGAATTTTTTATCTGAAAATTTTTATTTTTTGGTGGTAAAAATTTCAGTATATTTGAATAGGCGTGTTTTCATAATGAATACCAGTTCCAGATAGGACAATTTACTTCAACCAAAAAGTTTGGATATATTTCTTACTTTTGCATGAAAACATAATGCTGCTGTACTCATAAGATATACCTCATGGAAGTGTTTCTAAAGAGAAACAAGGTTAATGTGTAAAAAAAAAAAAATTGGGCTAATACGGTCTTTTTTACTGCTGTAAAATTAAAAGATTGTTTTAAATATTTGCATGTTTTAATTCTATAAAGTCAAGCAAGCAGTAATGTTCAGTGGGGTAGGTTGGTGGTAAGGACGTGCCTGTAGTACTTGCAACTGGTGGAGAAAAGGGGGGCTGTTAGTATTTTTTCTTCTGTGTCTGGACTGGCATTCACATTTTACCTTAGACTGGCTCCAGTCTCCTGTGACTATTTTTTTTTTTTTTTTTACAATCCTGTTTGTTAATCCACTAAAGTAAATCTAAAATAATATCATGACTGTAAAGGCTAGTCACTAGTGACCACCCTTTGCAGTCATGATATTATATAACTAGTGACCAGCCTTTATAGTCATGATCTTATTATGGTTTTATTTTAGTGGATTATCAAACAGGATTATAAGAAATATTTAGTCACAGGAGACTGGAGCCAGTCTTTTTACTTCATTCTTCTCAGTTTCTTTCTTTCCTCTTCTCTACTATTTCTTCCAGCCATTTTCATCCTTTCTCTGGGAGAAAACACAAAATGATTCTCAAGGGTTGACTTATTAATGCTTAACACTCTGGGTAAAATTTTCAGCAGATGACATTTTGAAATATTTTTTCTTATTTTTCCCAGAAAAATATTTTTCTTGTAAATTATCCCTAATGGAGATGGTTTCCTGAATGTCAAATCTTGTTTCCTAAGAAAAATAAGAAAAATATCACCAATTTGTCATCTCTAAATTAGCCCAGAGAGTGGTAAAGATTAAACATAAACAAATAAACAAATTATAATAAAGTAGGAAACACACTTTCTATATGTTTGTTTTTACCCTTTCCTTGGAAAACTAAGAAAAAAAGTGCTGTTGGTGAAAAGTTTAATTTAATTGCATAGAGTTAGTTTCTATATTCTCTGTTCTGTAGCCCTGAAAGCTGACAGAAAGAGATTAAAAGGAGAGAAACTGGAACTGCTCAACCAGATGAAACAACTCTATGGCACACTAGAGGATAAAGAAGGAGAGTTACGAGACTTTATCCGCAATTACGAACAAAGAATGAGGGAGAGTGATGAGAGCATTAAGCAGGTAATTTCTCATACTAACCATCCAGAGCCCAGTTGTTCAAAGCGTCGTTAGCTTAACGAGCTCGTTAAGGGTCATATCGTTAACTGTTATAGGGAATTCAATACACAATATTCTGATATTTTTTGCTGAAAAAATGTGGGTAGCTTTTGCAGCTACTCACATTTTTTCAGCAAAAAATTTCAGCATATTTGGGTATCACTCGATTAAAATTTTAACTGATCGTTAACTAATGACATCGTTAGTTTTGAACAACTGGGCCCAGATGGCCAACTATTAGTACTCCTGATGACAGATCACAAAATGTCTTGATAGGCAGAATTCAGCTCATGACTGTATGGTGTTTCACTGCACAGAACCTTTCATTATCACACTTCCATTGTCTCAATAGGACTTACTAAATACAGACAAACCTCAATAACTCAAACATCTTTGGGACCATGTAAATTTGCTCTAAACATGGGTAGTTAGAGCCACTGAGGTTTAGTTATAATGCCAGGTGAGGAGGCAGATGGACATAACTTAGGGATGTCTTTTCAATTTCTATATAGTAATAACATGTTGAATGTACTCATTAGAATCACCTCAATGAGGCAATGTAATGAGTACACACAACATATATTTCATGATAAAATAAGAAAATTTCCCTAAAATATCCAGAAATATTGGCTTTCTTGGGCTATCAGGAGAATTTGCTAGGGACTCAAAAACAAGTTCAAATTAGCCATGGTAAACAAGCCATCGATGTTTGAGTCATTGAGGGTTTACTGTATTAAATTGGATGTAAAACACCAAATCATCATCTCACTTTAAGCCTGTTTTTGGGATTGCTGTTATTTTGGAGAGAAAAAATTATAGGATATTTTTTTCATTTACAGCAAAATATTTGAGCTGACTTGTCAAAAAAGGATCTAAACATGGTCTGTACCATAGAAAATTGGCCTGTTAAAGTTTGCTCCCTGTACATTCTTGGATGATAGCATCAGTTACCAAGCGATGCATGTAGAAAGCAACTTTCACTGCTGTCTGTACCGAGGCAGAAAACGTCATCATACATAAAATAATTTCATTCCCAGTTCTTTTTTAGTCTCCTGAGGATTCATATCATTCTGTTTATTCCTTTTTGAATAATCCCTGACAACTAACAGTTTTAGACATGCAAATTGCATTGATCATTAAGAAAACATGCCTATTCTAATATACTTTAAATTTTACGACCAAAAAATGAAAATTTTCAGATAAACATTCTGATATTTTTCATATTTCTGCTCAAAACATTTCGCAGAGGCGGTTCGAACGAGTACCCACAATCTATGTTTTTGAGCAGAAATAGAGAAAAATAATGTATATTCCTGTAAATCCCAGTTTTACTATATAAAAGTAGGATTTAAGGGGGTCAACATTATATAGGCTAAGGGGGTCTACATTATATAGGCATGTTTTTGTGATGTCCAGGATAGCTGCATGGCTCTACATAAGAACTGTATCTAGAGAAATACATTAATCTCCATGAAAATGTTTATTCATTTGAAGCGTCATCCTTGGTGGCTCAGTTGGATGCACGTTTGACTGGTGATCAGGAGGTTGTAGGTTCGATCCCCACTGGATTGGCAAAATTCTTTTGTGGAGATCCATCATGAAATATTTTCTACGGTCCTTCTCTCCCTTCCTCTGATTCAAGAAGGACAGTTGTCAGTTTATGGCAAAAGAATGTGCACAATACTGGTTAGCCGCTTTGAGGACTAAGCCTGCCCAGTAAAAATGTGGTTAGGTAAACTGACTACACTCGACATGACACCATTGGGTTGACCGGGCCATAAAACTTTAACACAAACAAACTCATTTGAAGCACCTCCACACGGGCTTCTAATGAGTACCCATAACATTAATCTTTGATAGGAAATTAAAAACATATGGAGTTGATTAGATTGTTTGTGCACTTGGTGTAGTTGTAGCGAGTTTGTCTTTTTTCTTTAGCTTGCGGCCGAGAAAGACACATGCGAGCGTGAAAAATGGGAGATAATCCAGAAGGCACGACATGCAGCAGAGCAGGCAATATATTTACAACAACAATTAGAGGCTCAAGAACATCACTCCAACAAACTGGACAGTGAAATTATGGAGGTAATTTTATTGGAAAGTTAACCCTTGTCCTACGGAATAAATTAAGATGCCACTCTTACTTCTAATTTTCAGCCAATCAGATTACTTGATTCAGATTGTTGCTATAATAAATTCACATACTTAATGGTAAACAGTGCAGATCCACATCATTTGGCTTCTTCAGAAGCCATCTGATCTGGATCTACACTGTTTGAAAAGGCAGGTTATATCTGGGATCAGCAGGACTAGGGTTAATAATTGGTTTGCGTTCTGCAGCATATCTCTTAATAAGATGCTTTTTTCAATCCAAAAGTATTGATATTTTGCTTATTTCTCCACGAAAACATGTTGTGGGTACTCATTAGAAGTGCCTTGGCAAGGTGCTTCTAATTAGTACCCACAATGTATGTTTTCATGGAGAAATAAGAAAAATATTTAATATACCTGATACCCACTCTTAGCTAGACCAATGCTGCAGGCTAGGTTAGTACACCACATCTTCTTTATAACACTTTTGCTGGGATCCAAAGCAAACCCAATGTTAGCTAAATAAATGTGTTGTATCCGAAAAATTATGTATAGATTGTGTAGAAAACTGACCATTTTTGGTTGTTTTTCTGTATACAGTAAAACCTCAGTGGCTGAAACATTGATAGCTTGTTTACTATGGATTATTAATCGACTAAGTAATTATTGTTCTAATATGTGCCAAACAGCCTGCATCATACCATTGCAGTGTTTGGCAAGATTTCCATACAGTTTTGGCCTTGGCTTTATACGAGGGCTAATACTGAAAGTTACAATTATTTAGTGGATAAAAACCGAGGGGTTCAGAAGGGCCAATATTTTACAGTATTAACAGGCCAATAGTTTATGGTATTAACCAGTCGATGAGAATTTCAACACAGTGACACGTCTTCTGTTTGGTGCTTAGACATGTAAGTGTACATCAAACTACCTGCAGATGTTGGAGCTACATTTGCAGACAGCACTTCTGATTGTCCATTCAAACAAAGCAATATTTTAAAAAAAAGTCGGTAATTAACTGCATAGTGAAGCAAGCAACAAAAACAAAACTACTCAAAAAGAGGTTTTATTGACTTAAACACTTTAAAAGTTGAAAACTAAAAGTTGATTCATAATAATGTCATGAAATGGTTAAACCATCATAAGACTGAAACTGCTTTATGTGTGAACCATCTTGTAAAGAGGTTCAGGTGTATATCTAGTCTTACTTTTCTCAATGACCCAATGAAAAATTGTTGAAAGAGCCATAAAAACTCAAAACAACCAACAATGTTTGTTTTTCTCTAAAAGTAGGACTTAGAATTTTATTGAATCATGTCTATATAGATTTCTTTTCATGCAAAACAATTAAAATGAAATAATAATACCATTTTTTGTGGGTAGAAGAAAAAACATCAAACAGTTTTCATCTTCTGATAGTAGGGTTTGACATTTCATTCATAAAATCTCAGCTAGATTCAATAAAATGTTGCTTTGTTTGAAGCACTAATCACTCAGCTGTCCAGATGCTTCCACAAAATGATTTTTGTGGAAGCATCTGGACAGCTGAGTGATTAGTGCTTCAAACAAGGGATCAAATTAAAGATTCCAGGTTGAAATGATGACTTTTAGATGCCTAAGGAATGTTACAATGAGTCCGCAAGCCTCCATGTGATCACGGCATATCCTCATCGCTCATTAGAGCAATACAGTACCATTAAAGGCATTTGGTCCGCTGGTTCTTATTTTTTCAAGAAAATAGTGGTGTTTGACATTTCATGCAAATTGTCTCCTCAGGAGGAAATAAAGAAAAATATTTTCAACTGTCATCAATTTTTTACCCATCATGCAATGCAGTTAATTGCTAGGCTTTATCACATGTCTCCATTATTCTCATTACAGTTAAAGGACCAGCTTACTAACAACAAAATGTATTGCCTTGAGCTTCCTGGCACTCCGAAGAGTCTCGAGTCTCATACACCAACCAGTGAAGACCTTCCACCATATGACACACCACCACTGTCAGCCAGCCATAGTTCAAAGGAGGATTGCTTTAATGGTATTTTGTTCTTTTGTTGATTAGCACAGTACTTGGTATATAATATTTTATTTTAACCCTTGTCCTGCTGAACCTGGATATACCGTGCCTTTGCAAACAGTGTAGATCCAGATCAGTTGTTTTCTGAAGAAGCCAACTGATCTGGATCTACACTGTTTGCCATTAAGTATGTGAATTTGTATCAACAACCTGGGTAAAGTAATCTGATTGGCTGAAAATTAGAAGCAGCATGGCATGTTACAGTAGAACCTCGATAATTCAAACTCCAATAATTCAAAATTCTCAATAATTCAAAATCATTTTGAAGTCCCAACTGTAATATATGTATGCATTTTAACCCTCAATTATTCAAAGTCTCAATAATTCAAACAAAACTGTTTGGTCCCTTGGACTTTGAATTATCGAGGTTCCACTGTAATTTATTCAGCAGGACAAGGGTTAAGCCCAATGGATAAACTTTCAGGATATCTGTCAAAATTGTTTTGCCTCCCTTCTGAAAATGGCTCAGTTCTAAAAGGAAAGAATTTTCCCCCAGTTTTTCAAAAGGGACTTGGTGTGCCAAAAAAAAAAAAAAAAAGCAGATGCAGAAAAAAAAAAAAAAACAACAACAAAAAAAAAAACAACAGGAATTCACATAAATTGTCTCACTTGTAAATAATGGCAGAAAAGTTACCAGGTGCATCCAGTCATCTTAAGAGTGCCATGTTTAGATTCCGAAATCCAAGGTTTGAATCCTGCTGGAGATGGAATTCAGCTCATGTATGTAAGGCACTTCCATATATTGCTTAGAAACTTTCATTATTACCCCTCCATCACCTCCATATGACTTAAATAATGTTGAAAAGTAACATGATTTTGGTGTAGACTTAATAGAAAAAAAAGTCTTAACAATGCACATTATATCTGAAATTATATATGCTTCGGATATTCATGTTATCAATCTATACCTTTTCTTTTAACCCTTAAAATGCCAAGAAAACCTGCATCTGAAAATGTCATCTATTTATGTCTACTGAATATTCTTGCAAATTTTTCAAACCTATTTTTGCATACAGGCAAACAAACAGTGTGGACCCTGATCAGACTGCTCGTAGAGGAGCAGTCTGATCTGGTCCAAACTGTTCACAAAAATGACTTCTAAAACCACAAGCAGATGACAAAGCAGACGATAATTTTTGTGATTGGCAGTTTAAGGGTTTCCCAGAAATGTATTTAACCAGAATATAAGCCATAAAAGTTTTGAATAAAGTGTTTGAAATTTTAGGACATTTACTGTAATCTGGAACGATACAGGATACTGCTGCCATATGCTTGATCAAATATATTTATTTTTATAGTCCCAACAAGCACACCGAAGAGTAGCAACAATAACAGTAACGATGGTTCCAACTCTCTCACTCCACTTATTCAGCTTCTTGAAGATAAAAAAGATGCGTCAAATAGGTCTCTGAATGTCAGCGAGGCCTCGACTGGTTCTCAGAAGAAGAAGAAAAAGAGGATCAGTCTGACCTCGTCCCTGTCGAAAGTGTTCTCACGAGGAAAGGCAAGGAGGTCCATAGCTCTGTCACAGACTGATGCGGATGGTAAGAATCTTATATTACATAATATAGCTCCAGACAGAGCTTTTTTTTTTTTTTTTCAAACAAAAAATATTGTTATATTGCTTATATCAACACAAAAACATGTTGTAGGTGCTCATTAGAAGCGCCTCACTGAGGTGCTTCTAATGAGTACCCACAACATATGTTTTTGTGCAGAAATAAGAAAAATATAACCTGGATACCTCACTTATCGCAGTTATGATAACAAGCTGCAGTAAGAGGAAAATTGTCTTCTGGATAAATGTAGATAAGCCTAGGCAGTCATGTTATCTGATCAGCATATTCCCAGCCCATAATTCTAGATAAGGGTTTTCATATATGTTTTTCTTATTTATGAAAATATATGATGAGCAACGCACGAAAAGGGTCCTTATGCATTTGTGGACAAGGTATGTACAGATTTGCATGTGCATCTGAGCAGTCTGATCTGGGCATTCCCTTTTAGTCGACATACACTACAGTATCCATTGATTCTGTAAATGGACAATGAAGGCCCAGATCAGCCTGCGCTTATGCACAGGCTGACCAGGCCCTGCATTGTCCGCAAATTATAGAAGAGCCCTTTTTTGGTGTTTTACATCATATGTTGTGTGTACTCACAAGAAATACCTCGGTGAGGCATTTCTGATAAGTACAATGTATCCACGGTACATACTGTCATGGAGAAAATAGATGGTACCCCTTCTACACTGTCTACACCTTTAAACATTTGTCCACCAGTAATATTAACCCTTGTCCTGCTGAATAAATTAAGATGCCATATCCATTTCTAATTGTTAACCAGTCAGATTCCTTGATCCAGATTGTTGATATCAAATCGCATACTGAATGGCAAACAGTGCAGATCCAGATCAGTTGGCTTCTTCAGAAGCCAACTGATCTGGATCTACACTGTTTGCGAAGGCAAGGCATATCCAGGTTCACTAGGACAAGGGTTAATCAAATGGACTTGTTCAAATTATAGAAAGTAATAAAGTTGTCCAGATATTTAGGGTAAATATGGTACAACATTTTAATTTGATTTTGTCTGCTTAAATGTGTGAAATGAAATGTCAATGCTTGTTTTTGGGGGAAAATAGGTTTTCTAATTTGCCACCTGCTAATTTCCTCTACAGGAGGCAGAAGGCTAGGTTAAAGCCTGCAATGGGTGGAAATCAAGTTTGACAGATACAAACATTTGGAGATAAGAATATAAAAACATAAAGATTATTTCTTGTATTAACCCTGAAGTTTTAGGAAGACAGGCCTGAGCAAACAATGTAGACCCAGATCAGATGCCACAGAATGTGGCATCTGATCAGGGTCTACATTGTTTGTCACTGACTCAGCAGTTATTTAAACACATCAGTAGGTATTAAAATACACTTGTTCAAGTGGAAGGGCAAGTATGGTAAGGATTTAAATTTTCTCAATATTTAGGGTAAATGTAGGTATGAGATAAATAAACTGATGTATTTTGAGTCATGCCAGGAAAAAAAAAGGGAATTTATAAGCATATACAGATACAAAGGCCTAGATCAGCCTACACATCCCTACAGTTTGCTTAGGATTTGCTGTTTAGATAAACCCTCTTTAGTTACTATAGAATATTTTGACAAATGGCAAAGGTCCTGGTCAAACTACAGCTTGCTGGCTGGACAGGAAATTTACTATTTATGTATGCTCCAAAGACACCTTTTATACTTCATGCAATCATTTAATTTTTAGATCTTTTCTATTTTTTTTTTTATTTCATGCATATCACAAACATTAAATACAAGGAAATAATTATTTTACACTGAGAGCAAAGTATGCCCTTATACCTCCAGATAATGCAGACTAAAAATTATTGATATTTTACCTATTTCTTCACAAAAATATATGTTATGATACTCATTAGAAGTGTTTCTCTGAGGTACAAATGAGTACCAAAATATATGTTTCAGTGGAAAAATAAGGGAATAATGATCTGTATTCTAGATGTTATCTGAAGCTATGACCCTTATCAGTAATGAGTTCCTGGTCGGGACTATTGATTTAAGTGGTCTGGTTCTTAGTTTCTTTTGTGTATACATTTAGTTAAGTTACATTGCTTTTGTTCACAACAGTACACCCAAAATATATCTTGAAATAAAGATATTAGCTTAAGGGTGCACTCCACAGTTTTGACTTGCATTTTTATCTGTTCACAGCCCTCACATACATAAAATGCAATCACAGCAAATATAACAGTACCTGTCCATTAGGTACTGTATCAATAAGTTGCAAACATACCAAATAATAATTTAAGCATCATAAAAATAACTGCAATGTACCAAAACCTGCTGTTGCACTAATGTAAACAATACCCCACCCCCCTCCGACTGCGGCCAAATTTATGCAAAAAGTGCAGTTTTCGAACGATTATCATCAACTCCAGGACAATGCACTGGTCTGAAACAGTTGGAAATTTGACAGAGCGCCTACAGAATATTACTTTTATCCAGAAATCAATACCTGTAAGCCACCTCGTTTTTAAGATAAAATCCACAGAAAAGCATGCTACAATTTTTGACAAGGTAAAACCGGGTACCAGACAGAATTCAACAGTTTCGTATTTTACCTACACTGTTTTATAAAAAGGTCATGTGACCTCAAGAAAAGTCTTTTTTATCAGTGTTAACAATAACTGACAACCATAAAACTTCAGTTTTGGTCAAAATGTGCAGCAAAAAGTATTTTCAGACTGGTTTCTAGCCCTACCCCTAGTTATTGACATTTTTGCCCAGGTTCAAAAGTGCGAAACTGTGGAATGCACCCTTTAAGGAAAATTCAAACTTGTCTACTTGCAACAAAATGGTAATATTCTTGCAGCAAAAGTTACATGATCAACAAAAAGACCACTTTTTTTCTTCCATGATGTATTACTGAGAAAGAATTTGACTATAATGCATGCTAGTCTCTGTGCGGCCAAATCGCGAAATCAAGTGATTTGGCCGGTATATGTCAAAATTTGTCAGAATATCTTTATAAGAACCATAGATTTCTGTCCACTGTTACACAAATAATAGGAACAAATAGACAAGTTATTCTGTATGCAGTTCAGTGGGCAGTGACTTCTGGTCTTGCTTGTTCAGCAACTGAAATCAAACACATTTCACATACAGAAATATGTGTTTTATATACAAAGTTACAGTCTTAGGAGCTGCTAAGCCAGCAAAAACACTCTAGTATTAATTATTTTTTATGAAAAAGGTTTATATTACACTTCCATCCTGCCAGCACATCCATTTACAGTGATACATGACAGGTATTACAAACACAAACTTTATAATTTGTTCTTCATAGTGGAAGGGAGGTAATTCACCTGACTATGAGCACACTAGAATTAATAGTTGCAGTTATCTTTGTTAATCAAACTTGATATAGAAATAGTATTAAGCAAGATAAAACAGATATGAGCTTGGACTGGTGACAAGAGAACAGTCCTACAACATTTAGGTGCCCTGATCAGCTGGACTGTGATGATCCGAAACAGACTGAGCCAAGCCCAGTTCAGCAGACGAGCCCGCGCAGTCTTCATCTGGGCATTCGGTGTTTTCTGGAAGAAATCAGCACCGTGTTTAATAATGCTCTTGCAAACAATGAACAGTTCATGACCTGATCAGACTGTGCAGGTACTCTTCACAGGCTGATCTTGGTGTTCACTGTTGACAGATGCCACTGAGACTATTTTCCTCATGAAAAGGCTCTTTTCTGTACTCTGTATTGTATATATATATGTGCTGTATACTATGTGCCTGACCAGGAAAGAGCAAATTCCCTGATCAAACCTCTGATCAGGGTATCTGCTGTTTGTATGTATATAGGTATCTACTGTTTGTATGTATGTCAAAAAAGGCTCTTTTCTCATGGCATAATTCTGATTGCATTTCACCATCTTTAGCTGCAAGTAAGGTGTGCTTGTAGCAATCAGGCCAGAAATGCATATGTTTTGGAACAGCACACATGATGTCTGCTTGCTTCTGAGATTATATACTAAGGAATAATTCTTGTTTTCTGGATTTATTTATAAATGTGGATATATATAATTGGATATAAAAGTGCTCCAGATGAGAAGATCCACATGTTGGTCTGACTTAACATGTGTTCAAAATGTCTTCGAGAAAGTGCAGTCTGAAGTCACACATTTAAAAGAAACTGTCAGAAGTCCTACCCACCGAAATATAAAAATCCGGGTACTCTGGAAGATGTCAGTGAAAATACTTGTAACACAGCTACACAAACAATCCGTCCAAGTGTTGAGAAATATCTAACTGCTTGTCAAGTGCTGGCAACAAATATGACTGCTAATCCACTACAACTGCCAAGGAAACTACACCCTGCAAAAATGAAAAAAAATAAAATTGAATCATCTTGTATACTGACCAGTTTTGAAGAAAATCTGGTACAATCAATCTTGGTACCATCCATACTCTGGTGGCTGCATTTACACACCTCTCTGAACAATAAACCCTAATATTAAATACATGCTTTTGTTAAACAAGTTATGGCATTTATGAGTGTTTGCTGAAAATGATTTTGTACATAAACAGATAACCAATGTGCCTTCACTTTGACTTGCCATCCCCTGAATTGGAATTGAATAAGTCCATATTTGTCTTTATCTTTGGTGCAAGCCAAAGATGACATGAAGCGGTGTAATTTCAGTGTCGGTGAAGTTGGTATTTACAGTACGAAACTTCATTTTCAGTTAGAACAGAAGCAAACACTAACCCTGCCATGTCAGCATGGAGATGTACTGGATGTACTGAATATTCTGACTATATAAATGACAAAATACATGTACAAATAAACAAATTTTGACAAAAATACCTTTCTATCAATGTAAATGCATCTATTTTAACAAAATGTGCTCTTTGAATAGGTCTGAGGGTACTTAAAATAGGTATAAACCTCTTTGGAAGATGTACAGAAAAACAGAGTTATCTCCCTTGGAATACTGCAAGAAAATTTTAGAATCTTTATAATTTTCATAATCTGCTGTTCAAAGCAAGGAAAATAGTGTAATGTTGACAAGAAAGTGCTAAATTTGAAATTTAAATACTATATTTTAACTTTAAACAAACTTGAAAATTCAGATCTGTGTTAATGGGTGCACTCCACAGTTTTGACTTGCATTTTTATCTGTTCACAGCCCTCACATACATAAAATGCAATCACAGCAAATATAACAGTACCTGTCCATTAGGTACTGTATCAATAAGTTGCAAACATACCAAATAATAATTTAAGCATCATAAAAATAACTGCAATGTACCAAAACCTGCTGTTGCACTAATGTAAACAATACCCCACCCCCCTCCGACTGCGGCCAAATTTATGCAAAAAGTGCAGTTTTCGAACGATTATCATCAACTCCAGGACAATGCACTGGTCTGAAACAGTTGGAAATTTGACAGAGCGCCTACAGAATATTACTTTTATCCAGAAATCAATACCTGTAAGCCACCTCGTTTTTAAGATAAAATCCACAGAAAAGCATGCTACAATTTTTGACAAGGTAAAACCGGGTACCAGACAGAATTCAACAGTTTCGTATTTTACCTACACTGTTTTATAAAAAGGTCATGTGACCTCAAGAAAAGTCTTTTTTATCAGTGTTAACAATAACTGACAACCATAAAACTTCAGTTTTGGTCAAAATGTGCAGCAAAAAGTATTTTCAGACTGGTTTCTAGCCCTACCCCTAGTTATTGACATTTTTGCCCAGGTTCAAAAGTGCGAAACTGTGGAATGCACCCTTAATCAAACTGGTGTTAGAGTAAGTTTGTATGTTTTAAAGTGGACTGGGTACACTAGGTAGATTTACTGCCATTTTAACAAGGGAGATAAATTTTGTGTCTTTTTGTTTGTTTTCCTGCACACCAAGCTCTACCTGAAAAGGATTCTACTCTAATAGGAAGGACTTTGTCCCCTTAGAGGACAAATTCTTCCTTTTTTTCCAGACAGGAAGCAAAATCAGTTTAAAGGGGACTCACAGGGTACACTAGGTAGCTATAGATTTACTGCTGTTTTCACAAATGAGACAAATTTTGTGATTTCCTGTTTGTTTTCCTGTAAATCAGTTTCCTTCTGAAAAGGGTTCTACTATAAAAGGAAAGAATTTGCTCCATTTTGGAGCAAATTCTTTCCTTTTAGAGTAGAACCCTTTTCAGACAGGAGGCAAAAACCATTTTTGAAAGAGTTGACTTGCCTCAGAGTGTATCCATTTCACGTGAAATGTCATCTGCTAACTTCTTCATCAGAATACTAAGGGTTATTTTTATATATTTTTTTCAGAACCCCCTGCCAACTCAAGAATCACACTGCTGAACCCAGAAAACTACCAGGAGAAGTTAAAATTGATTGACCAATCAAAGACTAGTCACATGACTACCTGGAAGGCCAATCAGGTGCTAGCTTGGCTAGAGATTGTGCTCAACATGCCCATGTATGGGAAGAAGTGTGCTACCAATATCAAGAGCGGAAAAGTGAGCTGATCAGTCGGAATAAAATTCGTTTTTTGAGTCTTAGTCTTTTTATTTCTCTATTCATTAGAATTGCCTTGATTAGATGATTCTTATGAGTACCAACATACAGTTGAACCGCGATGGCTCGAACACCGATGGCTTGTTTATCATGGCTAATTCAAACTCGTTTTTCAGTCCCTACGAAATTCTTCCGATAGCTCAGGAAAACAAATATTTAAGGAAATTTTCTTATTTTATTGTGAAATTGTATGTTGTGTGTACTCATTAGAATCACCTCATCGAGGCAATTCTAATGAGTACACTCAACATACAATCACTGTGTAGAAAATCGAAAAGATTTCCCTAAATTATCGCTATTTGCTTCCTGAACTGGTGCCATGATTAACCCTCAGTGGCTCAAACTACCCATGTCTCAAATGAATTTCCATGGTCCCAAAGATGTTCGAGCCATTGAGGTTCGACTGTATATGTTTTCATGAAGGTATAAGGAAAATATTCATCTGCATGCCCTCCTTTACAGTATTACTCTGAAAAATTTTCAGTATAATAGTTTCTATGCATTTAAATATGTCCAGTTTTCTTGCTGCCCAAATGTTCTACAGTAGGCAGTCTTTTTCTAGACAAATAGCGAATGAATTGATATCTGTACGTGAAAGAATATTTACCTATGAAGCACCAAATTTAAATATTAGCAAACAACGTTTAAAATACAGTAGACTCTTGTTATCTCAAACTATAAGGGGCAGGAACTTTTGGTTTGAGATAACAATAGTTTGAGATAAAAGGAGTTGAAATATGCAGAACATATAGCAAACTATACCAATCTGTCCTTATTTAGTTTGACAAGCAGAAATTTGATATCAAGATAACAAGAGTCTCCTGTATGATTGAGATATCGAGTCGACTATTTTATTTTACTTTTCAGACAAAATAGAAATTGACATTTCATTGAATTGACTGCTTTGAAGATGATTCACATGAAATGTCAAATCCTATTTTCTTTGGAAAGTAAGAAAAAATATCACAGATTTCAGAGAAAATAGGAATTGATATTTCATGTGAATCATCTTCTAAAAAATAATAAAATATCACAGATTTGTTGTCTGCTAATGTCCTGATAAGCATTCTGTGAGTTATTAATATTTTCTCACAGCAGACATGGTTTTCTTCCCAGCTGGACCCATTCTTCTGTCTTCTGTTATCTAGTTTTTTTCAGGTATTCTAGATTCAGTATTCTATGTTCGGTATTTCTTGATATACTTGTTAACATTTCCCCATGAGATATTTTTTTTCCTTTGTTCAGTCTTAATTGACTAACAGCTCTAGATAACATGCTTTGCAGCTTTCCTATACAAAACTACAGGTAGAGCTTTAGCAGTTACGATGACATCAGTATTGGTATTTTAGTTAAAAGTTTTTAACCCTTGTCCTGCTGAACCCGGATATACACTGCCTTTGCAAATAGTGTAGATCCAGATCAGTTGGCTTCATAGAAGCCAACTGATCTGAATCTGCACTGTTTGTCATTAAGTATTCAAATTTGTATCAACAACATGAATCAAGAAATCTGATTGGCTGAAAATTAAAAGTGGGCATAGTACAGTGTAACCTCGATAATTCAAAGTCCAAGGGACCAAACAGTTTTGTTTGAATTATTGAGACTTTGAATAATTGAGAGTTAAAATGCATACATATATTTAAGTTGGGACTTCAAAATGATTTTGAATTATTGAGAATTTTGAATTATTGGAGTTTGAATTATCGAGGTTCTACTGTATCTTAATTTATTTGGCAGGACAAGGGTTAAAAGGGCAGTATCTCCAGAACTTCTGGATGGAAGTAGTTCATGCTTGCCCAGATGTTAGATACTGATCAGGGCCCAGTTGTTCAAAGCTAACGATGTCGTTAGTTAACGATTCGTTAAAATTTACATCGAGTGATACGCAAATATGCTGAAATTTTTTGCTGAAAAAATGTGAGTAGCTTTTGCAGTGCAAAAGCTACTCACATTTTTTCAGCAAAAAATATTAGAATACTGTATATCTAATCTGCTAAAATAGTTAACGAAATGACCCTTAACGAGCTCGTTAAGCTAACGATGCTTTGAACAACTGGGCCCTGAAGTTCTATAATGTACTACCTTGACCCACAGACTTAAGAAAAATTTATGTTCAAGTTTTGGTTAAATTTTTAGAGGCAAAGCAGGATTCAGGAGAGCTGCCCTTGTTTCTCTTCTAATGAGTATCCACGATATAGGTTTTTGTGGAGAAATAAGATAAATCTCTATCTGGAGACCCATCTTTTCTAAAGATCTGAGTTTATCTCAGCTTTCAGTGCTGGAAGAGACTGGTTTCATAGAAGAAAAGAAATAAAGAAAAAAAAAAAAAAATGAAAAGAAAATCCATGAAAACCTCTATATTTTAAGGTGAAATGGATAGTTTTTCTTTTTTCTTTTCTTCTTATTTTCTTTCTTCTATGAAATACATGTCTTAGGTTGTGGACTTAACCCTTTGCTAAGCAAATATATAGCAGACAACAGTGTAGTTTTTTATTACTGTTTTTTTTTTTCGTCTTGGTATTTTGTGTGAATTGTCTTCAGCAGATGATTCACATGAAATATCAAGCCTTATTTTATCAGAAAAATGAAAAAAAAACAAAATGTCTGTTCCAGTTGTAATTAGCACTTTAAGAGAAGTGATGCCACTAGCTTAAACCTTCCTCTGGAGGTATCAATACCCAGGGGTTATCCCGGGTACTGTTACATCTTTAAGAGTTAAGTCTTCATGCATCAGTGCAGTCTAGTCCTGCACTAGCTTATGAAATACAGAACTTTTAAATGATATAGAGTAATAATGTCAGCAAACAGTGAAGCTCTGATAAGACTGTCCAGACATTTTATTTTTATCCAAAGATAATTTTTCTCACAGTGAATCTCTCTTATTTTTCCCAGGTCCTACTTGGTATGAGTGATTCTGATCTTGCCTCTGCCCTTGATATCAAGCACCCTCTACACAGGAAGAAGTTACGGCTTGCCATAGAGGAGAAACGCAACCAAGTAGATGGGTATGTACCTCTTAACAATAAAATTTACTTAACCATAACTCCAGATAAGGTGTTTTTTGTTTGCTGTTGGTTTTTTTTTTGTTTTTGTTTTTTTGTTTTTTTCAAACCAAAATGTGTAGATATTTTTATTTTGATACTCCTTTTATCTTGACCTGCACAAAGTTTACAAAATAATGAGTCTGGCTATTTTTACAGGGCTTGTCCGACTTGTTCAACTCTGGACCACACCTGGGTGGCTCATAAATGGTTGCATGACATAGGGCTACCACAGTACTCTCCCGTGTTTGAATCAAACTTGGTAGATGGCAGGATGTTAAACAATCTGTCTCGAAAAGATATGGAGAAACACCTAGAAATACATCGCAAATTCCACCAGACTAGTATTGTTCATGCAGTTGAATTACTACGGCGACTGGGTTTTGATAAAGAGGTGAGCTGTGTGTAAATTGTGCTGTCATGATAAAAAAGAGTGCTTATGGGACATGGATATGGCCTGGCTCAGCCTGTGCACTCATGTACTAGAGTGTTTGCATGCTTTCCGTCATAACCTTAAACATTTGGACAGACAGACAGGCCTGAGCAAAAGTGTAGATCCAGTTCAGACGTATCTGATCAGGTTCTACACTGTTTGTTACTCATCCAGCACTATTTTAGACACATCAACAGGTAGTAAAATAGTCTGTATCAGATTTCAGGACGAGTATAGTAAGGAGTTAAGGTGTCTCAATACTTAGGGTAAATAAGGTACATACTGGAGTGTGGAATCTGGTCGGTACCTTTACTGTTTGCTTGGAGATAATTCTAAAAAGGGTGTATTCAGAAGATTTTTTTTTTTTCAAACATAGGTACACTAAATGTCCTGAAATTCGAACACTTTGTTCCATACTTTTTTGGCTTAAATTTTGTTTTTGATGGAGTTGTTTCTTAAATGCTTAATGGAATAGCAAACAGCATAGACCCTGGTCAGACTGCTCCTCAGGAGACAATTTGCATGAAATATCAAAACACATTTTCAGATAAAAATAAGAAAACTATCATCAGTTTGTCGTCAGCTGAATTAGCCCAGAGAGTGAAAATGTTAAACTTGTTCTTTATTATTACCAGGTTTTGTCGAGCAGAAGAATGGACTGTGACAGTGCCACCAGTGATCCTATTGTATGGACAAACACTAGAGTTATAGAATGGGTACAGAATATTGATCTCGAGGTAATCATAATGTATCAATTAAAACTGCCCACAATACTAGCATCGAGAACTTGCTTCAAACAAACCTCAAACAGTCTTGAATTTAAGTTGGGCTCTTGAAAATTGGAATTCATTAAGTTCTTTATTCTTGGGCAAGTGTTAGAATAAAAGTGTTTGGAAACAAAAAACACACACAAGAATATAAATCTATGACTTGGTTTTATGAGGTCTCTTTATAATTATGTAGTTTGTGAAGATGTATATACCCCCAAGTGCCAATTTAAGTGATTTTCAGTTTTCAGGGTAATCAAAATGGGCTCTGTGATCCCAAAGGAAATAAAAATATAATCTGCACTATGTTCTTGAATAATAGATTCTGTACTCAAGTCCTTTTATTTGAAAAACATAAAACAAAACAGAAAACAATAAAATTCTGAGCAACCTTCATACCATATTTACCATAAATATTCAAACAGGCAGAGCTGCACATATGGTTTAGAACAAGATCAAACTGCATCTAAAGGAGCAGTGTGATATGGTCTTCACGGGTCGCCGTTCTGTCACAACATTCTAGGTACTTTTTTGATGCATTTGAACCAATCTAAAATACCACATCCTGTTAAAAGGCCACCTCTGTTTAAAGATCATATGTGAATGTAACCAAATTTAGACAGTTTGTATTGCAACCAGTATTAAGAGGCCACCTGTCTTAACCCTTGTCCTGCTGTACCCAGATATAACCTGCCTTTGCAAACAGTGTAGATCCAGGTCAGTTGGCTTCTTCATTGGCTTCTGAGGAAGCCAACTGATCTGGATCTGCACTGTTTGCCATTCAGTTTGTGAATCTATATCAGCAACCTTGATCAAGTAATCTGATTGGCTGAAAATTAGAAATGGGTGTGGCTTCTTAATATATTCAGCATGACAAGGGTTAAATTAAGACAGTATGTCATAGGTTTTGACATACAAGGGATGTTCGAAATGAATTGCTTATTTCTATCTGGAGACTTCAAATTTCAAGTTAGCCCAAAAGTACTCATTTCATGCCCTTGAAGTACTCCCCGTGGCTAGAAATGCAAAGTTTCAGCCGATGTATCCACTTCTTGAAGGCGTCACGGTACGCTGATTTGGGCACAGTAATAAGGTACTGATGAATGGCAGATCCAAGTGCCTGTCTGGACTGGTATTTCCGCCCAGCAAGGAATGCTTTCAATTTCGGAAACAAAAAGAAATCATATGGGGCAAGGTCTGGGGAATACGGGGGGTAAGGCAAAACAGTTACTTTTTCTTTCTTCAAAAACACCGTAACTATTGCGGAGGTATGAGCTGAGGCATTGTCATGTAGAAGACGGACATGTTTAAAACCAGTGGCAGGGCGTCGTTTCTGATAATACTTTTTCAGTTTCTTCAGTACTACGTCTTTGTAGTACTTTCCTGTGATGCTTTGCCCTTTTTCACTGGCACTTTTATTGTGACTCCTTCAATAGAGAAGAAGATTGCATACAAAACCTTCTTTGTACTCAAAGAACGTTTGGCAATTATTGGGCGTTTGCTGTGTTTAGTGGCCCAGATCTTATTGCTAACCTTTCTGACGGGCTAAAAATAATGGACCCAGGTTTCATCACCTGTGACGACATTGGCAAACCGCTTTTTGTCATATTTTGGAAACATCTGAAGCAGCTTTTTGGCCACTTTAACCCGTTGCCTCTTTTGCTCATCAGTCAACAGATGTGGCACATATCTAGCAGAAATCTTTCTGACTTTCAAATGCTTCTTCAAAATAAGGTGAACCGTTGATAGTGATATGCCTACCTTTCGTGCAATATCACGAACTGTAAATCTGGCATCTCCTTCAATGATTTCCTTTATTTTGGAAACAATTTCTTTACGAGATGCAGATTTTGGCCTACCTGATTTCGGTGCATTTTTGATGGACTCTACACCAGACTCAAATTTCTTTTTCCACCGCCTAACTGTGTCATAAGACACACAAGAAGGTCCAAAAGCAGTAGAAATTTCAGTCATCAGCTTCTTCAAAGAACAACCAAGTTTTGAGCGAGCTTTGATGTAAGCCCGTATTTCATCTTTTTTGTCGACGCTTCTACCAACCATTTTTACTGCAGTGGTCAATGACTGCGTGCATTCAAAAGGCAAATTTTATGTCTTACACTTAGTCTAACATGTACATTTATACACCATTGTGTAGATATTGAATAACCCTATACAGGTATGTATTGGTTTTTATCGATGGTGGTCGGGTGGTGCAAAGGTGTTGTGTACCTTACATCACTGGGGCGTCCAATTGATATTGGCTTACAGTTGGGCAAGGCCTGCTATCCTTGTAACAGCCCAGCTAGCATTCTGCGTAAATCTACATCGGGCCGTCATCGGCCCGTCAGCTACCCTGATGGGCCGATGATGGCTCGATGTAGATTTACGTAGAATGCTGACTGGGAGGTAAGGGTAGAGGGGGAATGTTTTTATTTCTTCTATTTCTTCACTTTCACTCCTGTTCCGCTTTCTTCCCTGTCCCTCTCTTTCATCTCTTCTACTATCTCTTCTATCTCTTTTCTCCCTTTCTCTGGGAGACGACACAAAATGACCCTTAAGGGTTGACGTGTCGTTAAACCCCAACACAATCAATCAATTGGTTTTTATCGTGCCCCACGTGGATATCGAGCTAGAGGACAATAAGCAATTCATTTCGAACATCCCTCGTACTGTCTTAATTTTGTAAACTCTCTTGGCTGGTCTTTTAAGACAGATTCAACTATATAATAGTCAGGTGGATTTATTCAAAATTTCAGCATTTATGACTCTGGCAGGTATCTACCATTTTAGATAAATATGCTATTTATTTAGTTTAGCTAGGATCTGTACACTTAGGATCTATACATCCTCATTCCTGCTATGCAGGAAATCCAGAGAAGATTATGACTGCACTGGCTGAATGTACAAAGCACAAGTTGTATAGAAGACAAATATATAGTAAAAAACACTTCGGAAAATCAGAGAAGTATAGGGAAACCTTTTAAAAATATAAGATGGTTGAACTGTGGACCCCAAAACTGTTGAAGCTAAATATAAGTGTATAGGATATGTAGAAAAATCCTTTATTTCCATTTTTCTTTATAATCTATACAGTTCTATATATCCTAAACAAAAATGTATAGATTATATAGAAAAATGACCATTTATGGTCATTTTTCTATATAATCTATACAGTTTTGCTTGGATACAAAATGTTTGTTTAGCTAGAAACACGGTTTTTGCTTTGGATCCCAGCAATAGTGTTATAAAGTGGTTTTGATATAGCTGTCATTTGGAGGTGGCTGTTGTTGAGAGATGACCAACAACAGTTACAAAACTTCCTTCTGGCTTGAACAGCGCAAATTACGACTAGAAACTTGTTAAGCAGTATTATTTGATGATCCTCTTCCAGAAGGTATAGATATTTAGGCTTGCATTTACTTTTTAAAGCAATGTCCAGAGATTGACTGGATAAATTCTATATGTTCTAACCACATTGCATATTTGCATATTTTATTCAGAGCTAGTGTATGTCAGGTGTAGTTTGGAGGTTTATCTTTGTGGTTCACATCACGAAAACACACCTATATGCAATGTAATTTTGACCCCCTTAAACCTCACTTTTATATAGTAAAACTGGGGTTTACAGGGGTATACATTATTTTTCTTATTTTTGCTTGAAAACATTGTGGGTACTCATTAGAACCGCCTCACCGAGGCGGTTCTAATGAGTACCCACAATCTATGTTTTTAGCAGAGATAGCAAAATATCAGAATTTTTTATCTGAAAATTTTCATTTTTTGGTGGTAAAATTTTCAGTATATTTGAATAGGCATGTTTTCGTAATGATATGGGAAAATTTTTGCTTAATTGGTGCAAGGGAGGCAACCTCATATTGTACAGTTGATTGTGAAATGGATTGATTGGTGCTTGAATTTTTTTTTTTTTAGTTTAGATGATCAAATATTTATGATGTGTGTTGTTTAGTGTCCTTATGCTCAAGTTAAAATATTTTTGTGATGATGACAAGAAAACCAAATACATACACTAGAAAAAGGTACATAATGACTAGAATAATGTTTGCTTGTTATCAAAGTCCCAATACTAAGGGTGAATATGGCTGTGTATCTTTGTTCCAGGAGTTTGCAGAAAACTTACGAGAATCAGGTGTTCATGGGGCTCTGATGGTTCTGGAGCCAACATTCACTGCCGACACATTAGCGACAGCGCTCGGCATCCCGCCATCGAAATGTTACATACGCAGACATCTTACAACAGAACTTGAATCTCTAGTCAAACCGGCCAGGTAGGTGAAGGACAGTCCCTTATCAGATAACTATTTAGCTTGCCTGTCAAAAAGTACAGGTAGAGCTATTGCACTCCAGGGTGTTGTTGAGGTCAACCTCAAGGTCATAGACTTAAACGTTTTCTTTAAAATTTTATTTGAAAGTGTTTAAAGGTCGATTGTTCCTGAATGCATGTAGATTTTAACTGCATAATACATTAACCTATTGATAATGTGCTATTTCCTTCTTTCATTATACCTTCCATTTTTAGTCATTTTAACACTTTTTTGCATGGCTTGGCCCAATTGTAATTGTTCTTGTCTGGTGGTAGAATGGGGATTATTAAAGAAAAGTGAGGTATCCCAAATAAGTGTAATATTCAGACTCAAACTATTATGATTAATGTATTTAACTTTGCTTTCTTTGCAGGCAAAATATCTCACTGGGTTCATTAAAGAGGAGTAGGGCATCCCGAAGTGGCTCAGTTTCAAACACAAGTGGCTCCAAGGTTAAGATGAGCCTTCGGGTAAGTTGATCCTTGTCTTCATTTTCTTTTCTCTCTATTTTTTTTCTCTTTTTCTGTATGCCTGCCTTAGTACCTTGTTGGTTTTATATTTTTGTGTATATCTGGGTAAGTTAAAACTGGCAGTAGCTTTAGAATGTGGCCACAAAAAAAAAAAAAAAAAAAAAGAAGAAAAATTGTGATAGTAAAGTCTCGTTATGGTGTACATGTCACATAAACATGATATCATGTCATAAATGTACAGGGGAAAGGTAGCTCTAAATAAGAGAATATTGAGCTAAGTATTTCAGCATGCAGAAGTAGTTGAGCCACAGCATGAGATTTTCAGTAGTTTGGCATTCTGACCTGTGTAAACTAAGATCAGCCTGTGTGGCAGTCCTTTTGGCTTAGAGGCTCAGTTTCTTTTTCTAAAAGTAGCCTACAACAAAAAGGTTCAAGCAACTAGCAAAGGTCTGATCAGACTGTGCGTAAGTGCAGGCTGATCTGAGCCTTTGCTGGTTGCACATGCCATTTTGTTGGAATTCTCCTGAGGTGGATAATTTTATGAGAACTCATTAGAAATGCTTCCCTGAGATGCTTGTAATTAGTAACTTCCGTCTACAGTATTTACCCTAACCTTTTGGACTCCTTAATTCCTTAAGGTATTTGACCTCATAAGTAAACAAGTCCAGTTTACTCCTTGTTGAAGTGTCTAAAAACTGCTAGATGAGTGACAAATAGTGTAAACAGATCAGATGATGCAGTATGCAGTATCAGATCTGGGTCTACACTGTTTGCTCAGGCCAACTTATGTTGAGAAAAAGTATCTTATCTAGAGATACAACAACCATTGCTGGATCATACATACAGTAAAACCTGTGTAAGACAGCCACCTTTGAGACTGACTTTAAATAGTGGTTGATGTGGAAAATGTTGTCTGTTTTATAAAGGTACATGTCATTAATTTTGCTAGCAAAATTACATGACATGTACCTTTATAAGACAACCACCTTTCCACATCAACCACTGAAGTCGGTTTCAAAGGTGGCTGTCTTACATAGGTTTTACTGTACAGTCAAACCTCAATAACTCGAACATCTTTGGGACCATATAAGTTTGTTCTAAACATAGGTAGTTTGTTTGTTCGACACATTGGTAGTTTGAGCCACTGAGGGTTAATCATATCCGAAGTCAGGAAGCAAATAGTGATAATATAGGAAAGTTTTTTGATCTGTACAGTAATGGTATGATGAGTGTACTCATTAGAATCACATAGATGAAGCAATTCTAATGAGTACACACAACATACATTTCATGATGAAATAAAGAAAATTTACCTTAAATATCCATAAATATTTGCTTTCTTGGCTGTCAAGAGAATTTCCTATGGACTCAAAAACCAGTTTGAATTAACCATGGTAAACAAGTGATCGGTGTTTGAGTCATTGAGGTTTTCACCTATCACAGTAGGTTTAGGGTTTTCCTGCAAATCTAGTATCCAATATGTATCAGAATCTCATGATTTTATTGGAGGTTGTCAGATGTGGCTAAGGTGTTGTGTACCTTACGACACTGGGGTGCCCAACTGATATTGGCTTACAATTGGGCAAGGTATTCATGGCCCTCCAGGCACTTTTTCTAGCTTCTATGAATTTCATCAGAAATTATCTGAACTGCCATATTTACCAGGGCCCAATTGTTAAAAATTAATGATGTCGCTAGTTAATCTATCGTTAAAATTTTGATCATTAAATATGGCATATCTGCTAATATTTTTGCTGAAAAAAAAATGTGAGTAGCTTTTGCATTTGCATTTGCAAAAGCTACTCGCATTCTTTCAGTAAAAATACCTGTGAATTAGATATTGTACTTACTAAAGCAGTTAACATTTTGACCGCTAATGAGTTCATTAAGCTAACGATGCTTTGAACAAACAGGCCCTGTAATACGGACAGATAGGTCTGAGCAAACAGTATAGGCCTATACCAGACTACTCCTAAAAAGAGCACTTTGATCAGTTTGCACACTTTGCCATTCAGGCGAGTCTTTTAAGGCAAGATGTATTTGTCAGTTGGACTAGTTCCAATTTTATAACATCGTATTTTACCTAATTACCACACTGTGCACTTAGGATTTTCAAAATTACTGGAAAAACTTGTAGTAAAATATCCACCTGATAAGGACTATAAAGAAAGATAAGAAGTGGACTTCAAGAGATGATTATTTAATGATACTTATGCGATATTTCTTCTGATTTTCTTTTTATAAAAGCATATGTTGTTGGTACTCATTTAAATGAATACCAACACATATGCTTTTATAAAGAAGCAGATTAAAGTACACAAGCTGTAATTTGAAGGCTACAAAATTGCTTGGCTGTGTGCTTATAAAGGTATGGGCAGTAATTAGGTTTTAAACAGTTAAGTATTCTATCATTAAAGAGATAAGGACCCCAGATATTTGGGGGAAATACAGTAAAGGAGGCCAGATCTTTGGGATGAATATCGAAGTATTAAGAGAACTAAAGGTTTAAATACTTTCTTTATTGCAGGGTTCTTTAGGAAGAGCTTTTGGTAGAAAGGTGAAAGATGATTTAATGAACTCAAAAAGTTCAATAGAGTCAGGATCAGATAAATCCCCTAAAGCAAAAAGAACTTCTGCCCCTGTTACTATGGATGACATACCAGACCAAATCAAAGAACTAGACAGAGCTATTGATGAGGCTTTGTGATAATGAGCCAATCATAGATGGGGATTTAAGTCATATGTTTTTTTACGTAGCCAATGGCATAGTAGTATTTGAATTAATGTGATAACTATCCAGTCATGTAGGAGATATTTGTCATGTGACAAAGATAAATGAGCCAGTGGTAATGGAAGATGGGTTCCTCATGTGACAAGATAGCTGAACCAGACATAATGAACTAAATGAATGTTACAATTTTAACCAATCATGCTGGGAGTTTTAAGTCAGATGATTATCTTCTACAAGAGGATGTACTAGGAGATTAAAACACATATTACACAATGTCAGTTAGTCTTACAGAAAATATTGATTACAGTTACAGGTCAACTGCATACCTTTACAGCATGCAGACTTTAAATCACAGGTGACAGGTATATTTTCCCTGGAAATAGGGCATGGTGTGTTTTTCAGACCTTCCGTTTGTCGAGGAGAATTTGAAAGACTTTTGAAGTGCTAATTTTGTCTAGAGCATGTTTTATATTTTAAATCCTTTAAGCGCCATTCAAAATTGTAGCAGACATCTTTCCAAAAAGATTTTTTTCCTAGAAAATAAGGCTTTACATTTCAAGTGAATCATCTGCCTGGTAGATGATTGATTCACTTGAAATGTCAAGCCTTATTTCTTGGAAAAAACAAAAATAATTTAAATTTGTCTACTGTAGTTGTGATTGGCATGTTTTAAAAGATGAAACATGAAATTTTGCAAGCTTGAAGTTTTTTTTTTTATAGGCCTGCAGAATCCTTTCCAAATGAAATATCACCCCACCAACTGTTTTTCAGGTAAATTATGAAAAAATGTAAAAAGTCATCTGTCAGTATTTAAATTCAGCTTGTGAAAGGTTGAATTGCCTGTGAAAGTTACGGGCTTGTGCAGTATAGAAGAGGCTTTGTCAGAATAGAAGAGGCTGATACAACCTTTTAATCAGTGACTTTATTGTTCATTCTTTGTGGCTCAGTCAGATGCACGTCCAGCTGGTGATCAGGAGGTTGTGGGTTTGATCCAGCAACATTCTTTTGTGGAGATTGATCATAAAATATTTTCTACTGTCATTCTCTCCCTTCCTCAGATTCAAGAAGGGCAGCTCTCAGTTTCTGGCAAAAGAATGCGCACAATACTGGTTAACCGCTGAGAGGACTAAGCCTGCCCAGGAAAAGTGTGGGTAATTAAACTGACTGGCTCAACATGACCTTAATAGTGTTTTCGACCATTAAAATCTTAAACCAGTCAACCTGACTTCCTGCAAGCAAAGTGGTATCTCCACATGTAAGCATAGATTCAGATAGGTGTCTCTGCAATCATGCTATATAGTTTGGAATAAGTCGGTCTGATAAGCAGGTCTAAAAAATATGGTCAGTCAAAGCAGAACATTTTCAATTAGAATAAAATGCCAAGCAAAAAACGTATTTCTGAAAGATGTCCAAAGGACAGTAAGTACTAGGACACCTTAACTCCTTACCATACTTTTAGAATTTGAATCCACTGAATTAGTATTAAAATGGTTTAAATGATATTTTGTTTGTTCTTTTACATGTAAACAAACCTATACAATATCAGTGTCACAGGATCTGATGGTAAGCTATAAGCTTATACAGGTCATTTTTCCTTTATTACATTGTCTAGAAGAGTACATTGTATTACCTTTTGATATGTCTAAAAATTGCTGCATGGGTAACAAACAGTGTAGACACTGATCAGATGGCACATTCTGTGGCATCTGATCTGGGTCAGCACGGTTTGCTCTGACCCATTTGTCAGAATACTTAGGGTATATACAGTAATCAGCAGTCTAGCTCAACCTCAGATTGTATCTATCAACACTGATTATTAATTAAGGTCATAGGTCACTCCTAAAATGGCAAGCCTGTTTTTATTTTTTATATATATTTGAAAGTATTGTCTCTGTGGTATAATGTGGTGATATGTGATATTTTAAACTGAATATAGTGTTTGTACTTAGATGGCCGTATGATAATAATATTTATTCCTGTTGTGAATGGAAACTTCAAACCTCAAAGGGAAGCACTCTAAGTAAAAGATTGTTTTTAACCTTTACCACTCTCTTGGCAGATTCAGCAGAGAACATATGATGATATTTTTCATATTTTACCTAGAAAACAGGATTTGACATTTCATGCAAATTGTCTCCACTGGAGACAATTTGCATAAAATGTCAAAACCTGTTTTCTGGAAAAAATAAGAAAAAACAAGCCAATATGTTGACTGCTGAAACTTTACCCAGAGTGCTAAGCGTTAAGTATTGTCAGCTAATTTCTGGATGCAGTAAGCTTAAGGTGAATGCTCACACCTCCAAGGGAGATCACTTGGACCTAAAAAGTAGTTGCCTCCCTTCTCAAATCGTGCTAGTCTTAAAGAAAAGAATATTTTAAGATGATGCCTGCTAATGATTAAATTCAGCAGGTTAAAGGCTTGTAGTGAAGGTCTCAATTAGCTGAGAGAATGTGCAAGTTGCATCAGATATATTCAGTGATGTTATGATAAATGTCCTAAAGTTTCAAACACTTTATTCCATACTTTTTTGGCTTAACTTTTTATGCAGTTTTGTCTCAAAATGCTTTGTGGAATGGCAAACAGTGTAGACCTTGATTGGACTCTCCTCCAGGAGTCGCCTTATCTGTGTCTGTGCTGTTTGCTTATATTTTGTCAGAAACTTTGCTGTTTGAAATTTTAGGACATAAATTTTACAGTACTTGTCTGTTTAAAGCTGGTGTAAATTTTCTGTCAGATTAACGTTATAACAATATTAACTTTTTGTTTCTACCAAAAGATGTAAATTTACATGTATTGCAATTTGTAAATTTAAACTTGCTGAGATTTTAATGGCATTTTTTGTACTTTAAATCAAGTTTTAGCTCTCACTGCACAATTTTACTAATAGACGTTGTACACATTACAAATTTTTAAAGGTTTTAACTTGCACAGATATGATTTACAAAACTTTGTGCAGTACAACCTTATAACACAATTTTGGATATAACATGGTTGGAAGATGGATTAAAAGATGTATAAATTATATAGAAAAATGACCTTAAATGGTCTATTTAATTTATACTTTTTTATATCGATGTAACGCATTTGTTATCTAACACAGACTTTTCTGCGGGTCCCAAAATAGTGTTGTAAAGAGGTTGTGGTGTATTTAATACCAAAGACCATTTAGAAACATTTACAGAACTCAGCGCTAGATAATAAGGAGTATCAGGTAATTATTTTCTTATTTGTCCACAAAAACATGTTGTGGGTACTCATTAGAAGTGCCTCAGTGAGGCACTTCTAATGAGTACCCAGCAACATACATTTTTCTGGACAAATAAGAAAAATATCAATACTTAGAGGCAAAGCGGGATTTTGACAAGCTATGCTTTCCTGCAACAGCTCTTATTACCAAGGTGAGGTGACTTTGGTCTCCTTTCCTGTATACCAAGCTGCTTCTGAAATGGAGTCTGCTCTAAAAGGAAAGAATTTGCTCCCTATGGGAGCAAATTCTTTCCTTTTAGAGTGGACCTCTTTTCATAAGAGAGGTAAAACAAAATAAACAGACTTGCCTCCCCTCCCCCTGAAAGTGTATCTGCTCCCATTAAAAATCCTTTTCAAGCTCATTTTTATAAAACTACAGTGCAATTATTTTTAATCAACTACAACAAGATAATCATACTTAGCTTTTAAATAATAAATGGTTTTAGTCATCAAAATTTAACATAATAATACAATCATTTTATCATTATGACAGTTTCTCTTTTTTATGAAAGAACTGCTGAAATTAGATTAAAGGTGGGACAAGCAGCATAAATCCAGATATATGGATTAGCAACATGTGTTAACTCTGATCTGACTGCATGGTCGTGTAGTCTGTTCTCAATATATGCTACATCATAAGTTCTGTTTTTTTATCTGTAGAGATTTATATACCTTGAAGACATCTTTTTTGTTTAGCAAAACACAAATGTAAAATCATAGCTAAGAAAATTAGGAGGAATTAGGGCAAGGTATTTTGTAAACAGTTCAGAAACTGTCCAGTTTAATACGTTTACCCTGAATGTTTGGACACCTTAACTTCTGACCGCACTTATCCCTAAATTTGAACAAGTCCATTTCATTACCTGTTGATGTGTCAAGCAGCTGCTGGACAAGTGGCAGACAGTGTAGACTGATCAGATGTGTTCTGTTGTGTGATCTGGGTCTAAGCTATTTGCTAGGGTCTGTCTGTCCCAATACTTAGGGTAAATAATGCACACTGTGTATTTTACACTTGGTGTTTTAAAAGTTTCATTCTTTTTACAAGAAAAAGTGTTCCTAATTGTAATCTTTTACTTGTTTTGTTAGTAAAAAGAAACAGTTTTTAGATGTGGAAATGTTCCTGTTTTGATTTTTTGTAATTATTTTGTGTATGGGTCCTCCTGCATTTAGGTAAGGTCCAAGCCACCTTTTGTATGAATTATGTCAGGTGGAAAACAGTGTTCCTGATAATTTTAAGAAGCCACAAATGTTTTTAGTATTTCTTCAACACTTCTTATTTTAGACTATTTGTCTTGTTTCTCCATGAAAAAAGTATATTGTGATAGTTTCTTCCCTTGAAGCTGTGTCCTTATCCCTTAAGTTACCCTTTATAGATAAGATAGCTCATTTTGATTCATTTTTAACTGAGCAATTTTTAAAAATTAATTTGATAGAAAACTTTTATTCATACAGAATAATTGACAGTATTACTAATTAGACAATCTACAATGGCTTAGTTAAGCTTATATGCCAAGCGAAAGGGGCTTCAAAGCATTCTTGAAAAATGTTGACCCAGACTTGCCTGCATATCTGTGCATTGCATTGTAAAATTTTTTAAGGTGTACAGATTTTGTAAGCATGAAATACACAGACTGTATTCAGATAGTAGGTATGCAGACTGATCCAAGTTTTCTGGATTTTCTTAAAATGTAAAGATCCACTTATTTTGCCTAATAGGGCCAAATTAATGAGCTTCCAAGAGAATGAAATTAATTTTACTTTCCACATAGCTCAAGTTAAGATTGTGATTTTTTCCAGCTTTAAAGTTTTGATTTATGTCTCCGCAAAGAGATATATTGCAGAACATACTAGAATTGCCTCAGTGTGGTAGTTTTGAGGAGTACCAACAGGATATATATTTGTGGAGAAGAAAGGAAAGATACCCAACAGCTTCCTTATAACACTGTTGTTGGGATCCAAAGCAAAATCCATGTTAGCTAAGCTACCATGGTGTATTCAAAAGATAATGTATAGATTATGTATAAATATGGCCGTAATTGGTCATTGTTCTATATTTATACATTTTTGTTTGGATACAGCACTTTTTTTGATCTACCTTCATTACGAAAACACGCCTATTCAAATATATAGAAAATTTTACCTCCAAAAACATAAAATTTTCAGATAAAAAAATCTGATATTTTTCATATTTCTGCTCAAAACATAGATTGTGGGTACTCGTTAGAACCGCCTCGGCGAGGCGGTTCTAACGAGTACCACAATATATGTTTTTGAGCAGAAATAAGAAAAATAATGCATACCCCTGTAAACCCCAGTTTTACTATATAAAAGTGGGGTTTAAGGGGGTCTAACTTATATAGGCGTGTTTTCATAATGTAAACTGTCTTATATCCGAAACCGTATGATAATGAATCATCTTATAAAGAGTTTGCAATATACAGTATCCCAGTCAGCATTCTACGTAAATCTGTATCGGGCCGTCATCGGCCCGTCAGGGTAGCTGACGGGCCGATGACGGCCTGATGTAGATTTACGTAGAATGCTAGCTGGGATAACCTCAACTGCTTGAACAGGAATGGCTCATTTACAAGGGGTGATTGGAACTCTTTTTTCAGTCCCTACAAAATTCTTCCAATAGCTCAAGAAAACAAATATTTAGGGATGTTTTTCTTATTTTATCATGGAATTGTATGTTGTATGTACTCATTAGAATTGCCTCATCAAGGTGATTCTAATGAGTACACTCAACATACAATCATTGTGTAGAAAATCAGAAAGATGTCCCTAAATTATCGCTATTTGCTTCCTGAACTGGTGCCATGATTAACCCCCAGTGGCTCGAACTACCCATGTTTCAAACAAATTTCCATGGTCCCAAAGATGTTTGAGCCATTGAGGTTCGACTGTACCTCTTTTTTCTTGAGCTATGTTATACTAGAGTAGTTTCTGATCAGTCAAGGAGTCTTGTCATCATTGACCAATAATTTTACTGTTTCTAACCCTTTCACACCTTAACTTATGATGTGGACTCTTCCATTCTTGAATTTGGACTTGTCCACTGATGCAAATAGGGGTTTCAGTCTAAAATCAAAAACAGAATGGCAAACAGTATAGATCCAGATGAGACCTGTCATGAGCCTTCTCTTCTGGATTTACACTGTTTACGCAGGGTGTTGGTTTGGATTTGCTGGGCTGAGAGGATTAACTAATTAATGCCTGGATAGCTGCAATGAACTCAACCATTATGTGACTCAGAAGGGACCATTATATCTTAATGGGGTGTTATATGGAAGCTGCGTTAATTGCTCCAGTTGGTGTAAATTGATTGTATCATTGCAAACAGTGTAGGTCCCGATCAGATGCCGCAGAATGCGGCATCTGATCTGGGTCTACACTGTTTGCATTTGTACCTTTTTTGACATTGATCACTAATTGGTGAATGCAGAAAAACTGAGTATACTAATGCTATATGACAAGGTTCAAGGAAGCTGATTATAATTACTTAGCTAGTTTCACCAAAATATTTTACTCCTGCATATATTTTATCTTGCTTGTCTGTGATAGGTTGATTCTAGCAGGACTAAGATGTATTGGGAGAGAATGGAATATGGACTTCCCCGAAATTACCTCATTTTGTTCCAAACTTTCAGTTCCTAGAATTAGCCATTACAAGGTGCATGCTATTTCGTGATAAAAATCAAACACAGGTTTTTAAATGCACACTATTTTTGATCGCAAGTTTCTCTACTCCTCAGTATTAGCTGGTCATATCAAGCAGAAATGGAGTCATAGGGCAAGTGCAAACAATTACTCATACTACATCTGTACACTGGTCAGTTACATGTATACAGTTTGATCGGTTAGGACTGGTCATAGAATGCCTGCTTGTGAGCCAAAAATGAAATCACTGTTTTGCTTATTTTTGCCTAGAATATTTTGTGGGTACTCATTAGAATTGCCTCATTGAGGCAGTTCTAATGAGTGCCCACAATATGTCTACTTGATGAATAAAAAAAAACATATATTTATGTTCTTCAGGTCTGAACTGCTGTTGATATTGGTTACTGCAGAATGTCCTGGAGACATTCAAAGATCTGATTAGGTGTGCAGGCTAATTTGGGTCATTACTGTTTGAACATGCTGCTAGATACCATTCTGCTTGGGAAGGACCATTTGTGAATACGGGCTGCACAAAACGAAAATGTGTTTTTGAACATGTATGGACAGCACAGGCTGAGATTTACATCTGCAGTTTGATCAGGGTCTTTGGTGTTCACATACAGAATCATTTGATACTGTAGCATGTATCAACAAACTGTGACACCTTGATCGTACCGTGCAGATGTGAGGGTGGTCTGTGTTTACACATTTTGCATATGCTCAAAACACCCTTTTGTTAGATGCTGCCTAAAGATATAGTCATCAGCATAGCTCCGGACAACACAATATTTTTTTCAGCCAGAAAATATTATTTTTATTTCTCCACGAAAAGATATGTTGTGGGTACTCATTGAAATGCCTCTCTGAGAGACTTCTGATGTTTACCTACATTATGTCTTTTCATGGCAAAATAAGAAAAAAAAATCAATTTATCTGAACACCCCGCTTATCAGGAGCTATGCATTAAGATAAGTTAATGTTATATATGCTTAATAAAATAAAAGAAATGTGAATTGGATAACCTGTTTACTTGTTTATTTTACCCTATTGTTTAGAATTTTAATACTACCAGCATATCCGTATAAGAGGGTATGAAGGACAATACTGTATTTGACCTAATTACCGCACAGTGTGCAAAATGGAAAAGCTTGAAGTAAAATATCCACCTGACAAGAACTATAAAAAAAGATAAGAAGATGACTTCATGAGATGATTATTTAATGATACTTATGCAATATTTTTCTGATTTTCTTTATAAAAGCATATGTTGTTGGTACTTATTTGAATTGCCTCAACTTGAGGCAATTCAAATGAGTACCAACAACATAGGCTTCTATAAAGAAGCAGATAAAAGTACACTAGCTGTAATCTGAAGACAATGAAATTGCTTGACTGTGCACTTATAAGGGTATGTGTGGTAATTAGATCAAGTACAGTTTATTATCTCTACAGAAAACATGGAGGGTACTTGCTCTAGAATTGTCCCACTGAGGGAGCTGATTTGAGTCTGTGCTATCTGCTAAGGCCTGTGTCGGTACATAGTGGGGGGGGGGGGGGGGGGGGGGGGGAAGAATGTTTGTAAAACATCAACTTCATCATCCCAGTACATTGTTATTATGGTATATATATAGAAAGCGAACAACCTTTCAGCAAAAGTGACTTTAATGATTCATTCAGATTCTTAAAAAAACTAAGAGTGTAAAAACAAGACGGAATGTTACTAGCAGTTAAAACATTTTCTATTTTTTGTTGACCTTCAACATAGTAAACTGAATATTAACAGACATTATTTTAATTTAACTCTTGTCATGCTGAACCCAGATGTACCCTTCCTTTGCAAACAGTGCAGATCCAGATCAGTTGGCTTCTGAAGAAGCCAACTGATCTGGATCTGCACTGTTTGCTATTCAGTATTTGAATTTGTATCAACAACCTGGATCAAGTAATCTGGCTGAAAATTGGAAGTGGGTGTGCTTCAGCATGACAAGGATTAAAACATCTACGTATGGCCATATGCAAACCATATTTGTCCCAAATAAACATCTTATCTCTTTACAATACTTGTCCAAAAAGTTTACTACCCGTTAATGTGTTAAGAAATGCTGGAGGGAGACAATCAGTGTAGAACTTGATCAGATGCTGCATTCTGCTGCATATATATGGGTCTACACTAATTGTTCAGGCATGTCTATGTGTATGCTTTGGGAAAATACAGTAGCATTGGACAATACCTATTTATGTCTCCGTTCAGAGTAGCCCTAAGTAAGGAACTTTTTTCAACTGAAAAGTATTGATATTTTCTTATTCCTCGACAAAAACATATGTTCTGGGTACTCAGTAGAAGCACCTTGGTGAGGGGCTTTTAATGAGTATCCACAACATATGTTTTCATCAAGAAATTAGAAAACTATTAGGCGTAAAAAAATAGCTGTTTCCATTAATATGCTGAAAAAAAATTTGGTCAGTAGGTAGGAGAATTTTTTTTTTTTTTCTATTTTTTTCTCCAGAAAAAAACAAGGTCGGGCCTGTAATTGTATGAAAATATAGGTATTTTGTTGAGGGTGCTTTACTTTTTTATTTTGCATTTTTACTGATATAAAGTAGCAGAGTCAGGTGTTTGAAACAGGGTTGGTCGGGCCAGTGGAAACACAGCTATTTATCTTTTACGCCTCAAGTAGATACCCCTTTTATCTGTAGCTATGGTTTAGTACAGAAAGGACCTTCACTGTTCTGCCAGAAAGTATTTCAGTCTCAATGTGAGAAACTGAACCTGTGGACAGGTGAACCCAATGAAGACGTGGATCAGCCTGTGCAGTCTGATCAGCCTGTTTGGATACTCCTCCTATCTATAGCAATGCCTGAACAGCCTGTGTACAAGCTAATTATCGGTCTGCCTAGGTAGAGCAGGATCTTCTTTGTTTACATATGTTTTAACCCTTACCATACTGAATAAAGATGCCACACATAAATTTCAGCCGATCGGATTCTTCATCCAGGTTGTTGATACAAATTCTCATACTTAATGACAAACAGTGCAGATTCGATCAGTTGGACAAGTGATCTGGATCTACACTGTTTGCAATGGTATGGTGTATCCGAGTTCAGCAGGATGAGAGTTAAAACCCCTTTGATGTATGAAAAGTTTAATTTTCAAAAAATACTTCTATTCAATGTTAAGAAAAACGAAAAGCAAAAATTTATGTAAAAACAGAATAATTATGAAAATAAATAATACCAGAGGACGTAATATTTTTAATACTTAGCATGCTGTTGGCCAATTCAGCTGATGATTAATTTGGGATATTTTTCTTATTTTTCCTAGAAAATTCTCTCCTTAGGAGATAATCTGCATGAAATGTCTTCTAGGAAAAATAAAACAATATTTCAAAATGTCAGCTGCTGATTTTTTTCTCAGCAAGCTGAGGATTAAAGTTCTGCATTTACCCTAAGCACTCTGACTAGTCTGAGTGAACAGTGTAGCATTATCAAATGTTAGCTTGCACTGCTTGCCACTTATTCAGTCAGTTTTAGACACATCAATGGGTAGAATGTACTTACTCAAATTTTAGAAAAAAGTATACAGTCGACTCCCATTATCTCGAATTCCAAGGGACTCACTGAAACACTTCGAGATATCCGTACTTCGACATATCAGAGTTGAGAGAGGGAGGAAAACAATAAATTGAACAACCACATTTAACAAATAAATATGTAATTTGACTCCTGAAGTTAGAAATGTATATATAAAATAATGTGGAAAAGAGGAGAAATCCTGAGGAGCAATTTCTCCTCTTTTCCACATTATTTTGTTACCTGTTGTCATAGTTTCATGTTAGAACAGGGACCAGATTTTCACTTCGAGATAAGCGGTAATTCAAAATAAGCGAGTTCGAGATAACGAGGTTCGACTGTATTTGCTGAGTCCAGTTGACTGAAAAGTTAGGGTAAAAATTTGGAAACATAATTGACAGGAATATCTGGATAAAATATTACCTGCAAACAGCCAGTCTGGATCTTAGCTGATGTCCCATGACAGCTGTAAGGTTTGCTGTATATCAGATCAAACAATAAAGATGAAACAATAAATTAAGCAGAAAAGAATATACAAAAGCCAGAAAGTAAACTAGCATAATTAATATTGATTACTAATATAGTTCAGCATTTTGAAAATTATTTTTTTTTTCAATTTTCGCAGGAAACAGATTTTGATATTTCATGAAAACTGTCTCCAGTTTGCATGAAATTTCAAATCCCATTTTCTGGGAAAAATAAGAAAAAATATCATCAATTTTTCATCTGCTGAATTGGTCCAGAGGGTAATAACTGTTAACCAGATTCCTATGCTTTTATCCTAGCATCTTCATTAAATAGCTTTATTTTGCTTGAGAAAAAAATCTTATTTAAACATGGTCAAATGCCAATAAAACTTAAAAAATATCAAAAGGAAACATGTTCTGTGCAATATATTATATAATGTCAACAAATCTTTCATGTTGATATGGAAAAAAATTAAAGTAAAAAATTCATTTCCACTAAGGAGCTATGAAAAAAACTATGCATTCCAATTGAAAGGACCCAGTTAGTATTTGATCTACCTTGCTGCAGAAAATGACCAGTAAAGACCTGAAATTATTCCAGTCATGCTGGGAATTTGACTTATCTACTGCATTTAGGGCAAATACACCAGGGAGTATTGGAATTTTGTGGGTTGCCTTGTATTAACAAATACTGTTCAGACTGAACAGACATACAGGCTTATCTTGGTTTTTTCTACATTCAATTTTGAAGGAAAATCATTCTTGCTGCCTGAATCTCAAATTTATATAGAAACCTCTAGTCAGTGCATCGAAAATGTCGAAAAATTAGGCAGACATGAGCTAGAGATTTCTGTTTTTGAGTATAGCTTTCTAAATTCAATCCTTCCCATGCTCATAATGAGATTTTTTAATATTTAACTTCCACACCCCTTCCCCCTCCCCTCTGATCTGAGTCTTCAGTTTGTGCAGGGCTGTCTGCATACATACATAGCTCCAAATTAGACACTTTTTTTAGCCAAAAAATGTGGACATTTTTTCTCGGGGGGGGGAGGGGGGGGGGGGGGGTAGGGGGGTGGGGAGCATGTTGTAGATACTCATTAGAAGTGCCTCAGTGAGGTATTTCTAATGCGTATCCACAACATGTTTTTGTGGAGAAAAAAGAAAAAAATATATCTCAATTATATTCTTCTAATCTAAAATTATGATACACTGAGTCCAAGGGGCTTCTAATGAGTACCCACAACATATTACGAAAACAAGCCTATTCAAATACATACTGAACATTTTACCATCAAAAAATGAAAATTTTCAGATATACAGTCTGATGTTTTTCACTACTGCTCAAAACATAGATTGTGGGTACTCATTAGAACCGCCTCAGCCAGGCAGTTCTAACGATTACCCACAATCTATGTTTTTGAGCAGAAATAAGAAAAATAATGTATACCCCTGTAAATCCCAGTTTTACTTTATAAATGTGGGGTTTAAGGGGGTTAACATTATATAGGCGTGTTTTCGTGATGGTTTTTGTTGAGCTATAAAAAAATTTATCAGGGCCCATTTGTTCAAAACTAATGATGTTGTTAGTTAACATATCATTAAAACTTTGATCATTAAATATGACATAATTGCTAATAAATTTTGCTGAAAAAATGTGAGTAGCTTTTGCATTTGCAAAAGCTCTCACATTTTTTTTCAGCAAAAATACCTGTGAATTAGATACTGTACTTACTTGAACAGTTAACACTTTGACCACTGTTGAGCTGGTTAAGCTAACAATGCTTTAAACAACTGGGCCCTGAGTTTTCCTCTTTTCTGGAGCAATGATACATACAGTTATTTGGCAAAGCAGTCCTCAAAAAAAAAAGAAAAAATAAAAGAAAATCAATAAGTTCAAGTATACCTTGCATACCTGAGTACACAATAAATCTTCTTATGGCAGTCTTTGGTTCTTAGATCCTTTACCAGGTCAAGTTCAAGAGGACCTTATAGTAGGTCACCAGCTCAGAACATGTTCATCTTCTTCATATTTGGATCATTAGAGCCTTCAATTATGTCCCATTGCATGCCCATAAATACCCAGATTGTGTTTCAAAATAATTCTTAGTCAGTGCAGGCTAGTATACCTTCATATCATAGATAAAAGGGGCCTTAGTTATAGATAAGAAGATAATCCAATATAAGTATTTTTCTTATTTCTCCATGAAAACGCATGTTGTGTACTCATTAGAAGTGCTTCACTGAGGCACTTAGTACCCACAACACATGTTTTTGTGAAGAAAAACAGCAATACCTTTTGGATAAAAAAATACACACCTTATCTAGATCCTGACAGGTAATCAAGTGCACAGTATTTTTCTTATTTTTTTTTTTACATGAACCTACATTGTGGTTACCTATTACAACTAAATCACTGCAAAAAATACCATATTTTGAAAAATGAGAATCAAATACTGTATTCAACATAATTACCGCACATGCTCCTATAAGGGCATAGTCAAGCAATTTAGTAGTCTTTAGAGTACAGCCAGTGTACTTTTATCTACTTCTTATAAAAGTACATATAGTCGAGGCAAAAATGAGTACCAACAGCATATGCTTTTATAAAGAAACTCAGAAAATATTGCATAAGTATCATTAAACACACTCCAAATGAAGTTCTCTGCTGATCCTTCTTTAAAGTGTAACAGTATATAATTATATATTGTTAGGAGGATATTGTACTACAAGTTTTTCTAGTGAATTTTGAAAAACCTAAGCACCCTGTGCTGTTAGTAGGTGGAATATGGCACTCTTTTACCTAAAAAGCTATTATGAGATGCTAAGAACACAGGACTGGCTCCACTAAATATTTGTTCTTATAATCCTGTTTGATAATCCACTAAAATAAAACCAAAATAATATCATCACTATAAAGGCTGGTCACAAGTGACCAGCCTTTATAGTCGTGATATTATTTTGGGTTTATTTCAGTGGATTATCAAACAGGATTATACAGGAAAAAAATAGTCACTGGAGACTGGAGCCAGTCTGTAAGAATATACAGTTCCCTTTTAACTGGGTTGCCTATTGTTGTTGATCAATAAGGCTGATCTTCTTCCTTATATTCCTTACCTGCTAAATTTAAATATTAGTAGACAACATTTTATAATGACTTTCTTAGTTTTCTTGGAAATAGGGTTTGACATCTCATGTTAATCATCCTTTTAGATGAGGATTTCCAAGAAATGTTAACACTTCTTTTATCAGAAAAATAAGAAATTCAATTATGTAATCTGCTAATTCCATCACTAGAATACTGTTGTTTAAGTTTAGCTATAACCACTCTCTGAGCAAATTCAGCTGTTGACAAACTTACGAAATGTGTCTTATTTTCCCAAGAAATTAGGCTTTGATAGTTTATGCAAATTGCCTCCATAGGAGATGATTTGTATGAAACCTTAACACCTATTTTCTGGAAAAAATAAAAGTATTTTACAATGGTGTCTACTAAATGTTTTACCCAGCAGGCTAAGCATTAAAAGAATTCCAGAATCCATATATTGTATTTCATCCAAGAAATAAACATGCTCAGAAAATCCTAACTGAACTTCATATGCAAAAGTATGTCTTTGTAGCAAATAAAGATAGCAAATGCCAGATCAGCTTTTCCATGCATGCATTCTGATCAGGGCCTTGTTGGATACAGTATAAAACATAGATTGACAAACCTTGATGAAAATGCACTTCTAAATCTGTAAATTTTGCATGTGCTAAAAGGCACCTTCACTCTTGACATGACTCAGTTATAGGCATGTTTGTTCCTGAAGTATGCTTAACCTTTAAAGCACCACTGAGCCAGGGAACACCATTTCCTGCAAGATTGTATGTGCACCTGGCCAAGACTCAGATCAGACCGCACATAACTCAGATCAGTCTGCGCATATGCGCAGTCTGATCAGTCTTTGCAGGGCAATCTGTGGGTAGACAAGGGTCTAAAGTGTCTTAAGGTGGACAATGAAGACTGATCAGACTGCACAGGTGCACGCTTCTTCCCTAGGCACACATGCTATCTTGTAGGTAATGCTGTGCCCACAGGCTCCAATCATAACAACAGCCGACATCATTCAAAAATATCTTTTTTTTAATTTTTTTAGAGAAAAATAAGGTCTGAACAAGGGTAAATCACAGGAATGGGAAGAGTTTTGATTAAATTTCTCTGACTCTTAGTCAGAGAAACAAGCAAGTTCTAAATGATAGTAACCATGGTAACAGAAATAATAAAATATAAGAATAAAATAAAATTGAGACTCAGTCATCAGGAGTTAAATATGCAATAAATTATGTTAAAATGTAAAACCATTGACAAATAATTTAATTTTTATTTTCTGGAAGTCCTACAAATTCTTTTAAGGAAACACTTGGCAAATTCTCCACCAAATTTTACAAGGGAAACAACATTTGTGATTTCCTGTTGGCTTTCTGCAGAGCCCATGAAACACCTTCTGAAAAGGGCCTACCGGTACTCTAAAAGGAAAGAAGCTTCCAAAGGAATAGACACATTTGTTAGAATGGAGGCGAATCACAATTTCGACAGAGTTGCCTCCCCTGAAAGTATATTTATTTCCCTTAAAAGAATCACCAACAAATTAGTAGCACAAACATCAGAAAGAAACTAATGCCAGTGTCTCAACAAACAAAGTACATGAGATGTGTTTTCAACTCATTAAAGACTGAATAAACTCTCCCACACTATATATTGGAAGAGTCCATTTTATATTTTAGGTATTTCTGTCAATATGTTGTAGATATTCCTAAAGAAAACTGGTTGGACTATTTGCAAACAGTGGAGACCCTGATCAGACGCCACGTTCTGTGGTGTCTGATCTGGGTTTGCACTGTTTGCCAGTTACCCGTTTCGGGGTCTCCAGTCTTCAATGGGTTACTATTTACAAAATAAACAATCTCTATACAAATAGTTAAACTAGATCTTTGATATGTACAGGATAAATTACCATAAATAGAAATCACAGCTACTGCCTTGATAAAACAACATTAATAACAGAATAATAACAATATGTCTATTAGGCTGATTTTAAATTGAAACTGTCTGAAAAAATGCAACAAACCATTATGGGAACTTCTTCATGCAAAATATACCTGCATACTTTACATAACAAAACCTAGGAAATGGAAGGTTCCTCTTATGTGGACATACATCACGAAAACATGCCTATATAATTTGGACGCTTTTAAACCCCACTTTTATATGGTAAAACTGGGATTTACAGGGGTATACATATTTTTCTGATTTTGCTCAAAAACATAGATTGTAGGTACTCATTAGAACCACCCCACTGAGGCAGTTCTAACAAGTATCCACAATTTATGTTTTGAGCAGGAATATGAAAAAAGTCAGAATTTTTTATCTGAAAATTTTCCTGTTTTGGTTGTAAAATTTCAATATATTTAAATAGGTGTGTTTTCGTAATGTAATCACCATAGGAGGTACAGTAAAACTTCAATGACTCAAACTCCGAGGCTTGTTTACCATGGCGATAATTTCTACTTGTTTTTGAGTTCCTTGGAAATTCTTCCCATAGCTCAAGAAAACAAATATTTAGGGATATTTTTGAGAAATTTTCCTGTTTAATCATAAAAATGTATGTTTGTTACTCTTTAGAATTGCCATATACCATTTTTTTATGGAAGATGAAAAGACAACCCCTAATTATCCCCTTTTGCCTCCTCACCTGGTGATATGACTGACCTTCACAATGCTTGCATTAAGGGAAGTCTGGGAGTCAGAGACTCCCAAAAATTGCCCTGGGACTTCCAAAAATCAGTGCCAGGAACTCTGGGACTCCCAAGTTTTAAAGATATCTGTCCATTTATAAAAAGAATTTGTATGTTGTTTAGCTTAAAAAGGGCAGTTTTACTCCATAAGACAGTGAAAGTTTAAGAATATGGAGGTTAAAGGTTTGGAAGTGCGAGAAACAATTTGATTACCTGGACTTCCAGATATTAGCATTAGGAAGTCCTGGGACTTCCTGAATTTGGCAGTTAGTGCAAGCACTGCCTTCAGTGACTCTAACTACCCATGTCTAGAACAAATTTCCATAGTCTGAAAGATATGAGAGTCATTGAAGTTTGACTGTTCTACTTATGTGTGGAAGATGTGCTTTTTGGACAGATCTATAGATTTATTTCTCACAATAGGAACCTGAATGTCTCTAGTCCTGATCTGGATTATTTATAGACAAACACACACAAAGAAAGAGGTATGAGATATGCATACCTCCATATAAAAGTTGGTATGTTGTAAGTACTCATTAGAAGCACCTTCCTGAGGCACTTCTGATGAGTACCACAGTATATGTTTTCATGCAGAATTAAGAAAAATATCAGTACTTTTTGGATGAAAGAAAGCACCTAATCTGGAGCTATGATTTACACATTAATGATACAGAGAAGTTCCCATGATGTATCTACAATAAGAGTCTGACCATTTTTATGGTGCAAGTAAATGAGAAATATTTCATTTTAGTAATACAAATTAGAGATGAAATTGCAGTAAAAAAATCTTATGAAAAAAAAAATGCAACAAATTATCTGTAATGAATGCCTGATGATATAATTTTTATCATTTAAGACAATGAGAAAGCTTTCACTTAAGTGACACAACTAAATTAAAATGAAATTAAAAATGGATATTTGATTTGAATGTGATGTTACTATGAATAATTATTTTCAAGGTAATTTTATGGTGATTACTTATTGTAAATGAACTTTTCTATGAGCCTTAAATTTTGCCTGCATTTTAATACAAGAAAAGCTTTAAAATAAACTTTGTCAAAGGAGAAACAATGAGAAAACTAATGGGTAATCTATGGCATATAGGAACAGCAAATATCAATATCAGCCTTCGTTTATCACTATATATTTATAGAAATTATCTAATATTCATACTTTGCTGACAAAAAAAGTTGTATCAAAATAGTATAGAACCATATCAGACTGCACCTGAAGGACACTCTTTGCCATTCCACCAATTCTTTGTGACATAAATGCACTAAGAACAAAATGTAGGCAAAAAAAAAAAAAAAAAATATGGATTAAAGGTTTTGAACTTTTAAGATATTTACCAAATGTTGTAAGATATAAAGACTCCAAACAGATGTGTTGTGAATATGCATATTGATCTGGCTGCTGTTCAAATATGCAACAGCATTAAATAGCCAGACATATGTTTAAAAGGGCTCATATGTAATCCTGGTAACGGCACCAAGAATGTAATAAGAACTGAGCATGAAACAAAGTACATGTATATGCAAAATACCAGCTGATTCATGTTATATATAATAAATGGTTCAACAAAACTCTGCAATCACCCAATGATATATTTACAATAAATCACATGTACATTAACAATCATATTGTACAACTATATTTCTTCACAAACATAACTAAGTTCTTTACATTTGTATCTACATTAGCATAAACTAAAGTACAATGAAACAATTTTTTTTTATCCCCTTCACTTTTATATATAAATTAAGGTGGTATTATATAAATAACAGGTTATAAACTCTACAGAATAACAGGATGAAAGCAGATAAGCAGATTTTTTTTTCCAAGGACACTATCTTATTACTCATTAGGCAAAATGTATGCTTTGTGGTCTCATCCTAATGATCTCTGAGTGTATTCCCATAAAGATATTGGAAAAAAGTAATCCTCAGAATAATCTGCTTACCTCAAACATTGCCATTAAGGAAGATATTCTACACTACTGTATATACCCTTAATTATTGGACTCCTTACATATTTGTCATTAAATTAAAACAAATTCTACTTTACTACCTGCTGATGTGTCTTAACCCTTGTCCTGCTGAATAAATTAAGATGCCACACCCACATCTAATTTTCAGCCAATCAAATTACTTAATCCGGATTGTTGATATAAATTCACATACTGAATGGCAAACAGTGCCAGATCAGTTGGCTTCTTCAGAAGCCAACAGTTGGCTTCTTCAGAAGCCAACTGATCTGGATCTACACTGTTTGCAAATGCAGTGTATATCCGGGCTCAGCAGGACTAGGGTTAATTAAAACTACTGGATAACTGGCACAAACAGAGTAGACCTCTGGTCAGATGCCACATTCTGTGGCATCTGATCTCAGTCTAAACTGTTTGCTCAGGCCTGTCTGTTCTGAATAGCTAGGGTAAATTATGGTATTCTAGCCCATAATCTAATGATATTAAATATTAGCAGAAACATTTTAAAATATTTTTCTCATTTTGCCTGAAAATAGAGCTAAACATTTCATGACATCATCTCCTTGAGAGACAAATTCACTTAGAGTATTTACAGAAAATGTCCTAAGATTTTGTACACCAAAGTTTCTAACAAAATGGCACATGTAAACAGTGCAGATCCTGATCAAAGCAGTCTGATCAGGGTCTATACTGTGTGTAACTCCACTAAGTATTTTAAGAAACACTTGGATAAAAAACCAACTTTAGGCAAAAAGGTATGGAATAAGTGTTCAAATTTTTTGGCCATTTACTGTCCTATTTTCCTGGGAAAAAATGAGAAAAAATATTGCTTATGTCTGCTAATTTTGTCCTCAGTGCAAATGTTAAATTTACTGGTACTATATAACTATGGCAACTACAAGTATCACAGATGTGCTGATAAATAATAAATAATAACTGGGATAACATTTACCATTACCATTCTCTGGAGTAATTCAGCATGTGATGAACTGATGATATTTTTCTTATTTTTCCCAGTAAAAGGAGGTTTGGCACATGCAAATTGTTGCATAAAATTCCAAAACCTGTTTTCTGGGAAAAATAAGAAAGATATTTTAAAATGTCATCTACTGAAATTTTTACCCAAAGTGCTAAGTGTTAAATGTTGTATGTAATGTTTTTTGTTGTTTTTTTGTTTTTTTTTTTTTTGTTTTTTAATTTATATTTTTTTAAACTACCATGCAACTAAGGTACATGGAGGCCACTTGTTGCCTGGACTGAATGACATAAAATTTCCCATAACTAATGCACTCTATTTGACTAACACAAAGTAACCAGACTCCTTGAACCTTAATGACAAAAAAACAAAAAATACAAGCTATTTCGAAATACTGCTTAAAAATGTAACTGATGTGAGCCTTTTGACATTTGACTGAATGTGGACATTTGACTGAAAAATACTTACTCACACAGCTTGACAACCTGGGTATACATTAATACCAATATGATATACCATTTTGTAGTGTTCATGTCATACCAGTTTGTACTTTTTATATTAATTTAATTTATCAAATCAAATCAAATTATTTTATTAAATCAATGTTGACTGTTGAACTGTCCTGTCCAAAGCTGAATGACTACTTCTGCCAAAACTTACATGCACAACAGAAAAAGGCACCATCTCGTGCTGAGTTCATTTTCTCAAGGGAAGTTCTCTTCTTATTTATAAATTAAATGAAGAAAATTACATATTTATAACGAGCACAGCTCGCGACACGTAAAGCGAGTCACGAACAAAGTGAGCTCTACGGTAGAGAATATGATCAATGAAAAGTAACATACAATGATATATACTTTCAGCTGAAATGGCTCGGACCAATTTTCTTCCCGTTTTCTTCTGGGAAGTTGTCAAAAGTTGGCACCGTGAGTTGACAGGCCTGGAGCGGACTTGATACTAATAAGCGTCACGAAATGAGAAGAAACGAGTATCAATAAGTGCCACGAACATATATTGCTGATTATTTTTATTATTTATTATTTATTTTTGATTTACATATATTTTTATATACTGATAGTCATTCTTTAATGATGCTGTAAAGGACTTAGGTTAAAATAAGCCTATTTTCATATTAGGACTGAAAATACTTTAAAAAATGAAGGCTTTACATGTTTTATTATATATCTGCTTACCCCTTTTACCTGGAACTGTGACCTGTTTTGAAGTGATCTAACATTTTTTTGTCTGACCAGATGCTCATATAATGTATAGCTCTTTTCTCTTGTTCAGGAACATAATTATGTGATTATATTGATTTTTCTCTTAAACTCATGGCACTCTTGCTAAAATTTACTGCAGACAACATTTTAAAATACTTTTCTTATTTTTACCACAAAACAGGATTTGACATATTTCATGCAAACTGTCATCACCAATGGAGATAATATGCATGAAATGTCAAATCCTGTTTTCTGGGAAAAATTTGAAATATATCACCAATTTGTCATTTGCAGAATTAGCCCAAAGAGTTGTAAAGGCTAATATAATATCTTATACCAAATATAATTGGAAATCTCCTTATTATAGCTATAATCAAATGATTTTAAGCATTAGCATGATCTAATTTTAAATATATTTAGTTTTCTTATTTTTACCCCTCTAAAAAACCTAACATTTCCTACCAACTGTCTCTGAAGTTGTCAATCCATATTTCGACTATTTCCCATGAAAACTAAGAAAAAATATTATTCTAGCCATTGCTAATTTTGCCTATAGAAGGTTAAAGGTTAATACATGTAAATTATGAGACACCAAACTGAGTTAAACAGTTCCAGATATAGCAGAATATCTAGAAAAGTAGTTTGGTTATTTTTCCTCAAAAACATATGTTGTGGGTACTCATTAGAAGCACCTCAGTAAGGTGCTTCTAACAAGTCCGACAACATGTTTTTGTGGAGATTTAAGAAAAAATCCATACTTTTTGGTTAAAAAAAAGCATTTTATCTGAAGCTATGTCAGAAGTATTTTCTGTGTTAGAATTTTATATATATATATTTTTTGACAGACTGAAATTGAAAAGAACATTATGACAGTGAATCATGATATACAGATCTTAATTTTGATATCTAGTTATATTTGTAAACTTAACATGAACTACAATTAGAAAGTTTATTGCAATTATATATATAAATCATATGTAAATTCCAGATAAGACCTTCTTTTTAACCAAACTATATACCTTATTTTCAATCCCCATTTTACCATAATTTTATTATTTCTTCATGAAAAAACATGTTCTTCAGGGACTTCTAATTTCGGCTAATGGATAAACCTGATAGAGCTAGCACCATTTTGTAAAGGGATATAACTTCTGCAGACATGAAGGTGCATCTACCATATTTGAAACCTTTGAAAACAGGGGCTAATCCCTGAGGGAGTAAATTTGTTTCCTTTTAAGAATAGTCACCAATAACAAGGGAGGCAAATATATTTTCCTTAAAATAGAAAAAAAAAGGCCCTAACTATTTTTTTGTCATTCCAGTCATATATCTGTTACAAACGGACGTAAAAGATCTCTCACATGGATGACATGAAAAGCATTATTTTTCAGAGAAACTAGTAAATTATGAAACAATTATTTCTGCAAAAAATTGAATATTAAAATTGTATGCCACAATGACTAAGTTGCCAGTCACTAAAATCTGTGTCATTTGGGAACATAAATATATGGGCTCATATTTACATGACAGTTAATTGGAAATTGATTCAAATGCATGTTTAACATGTAAACTTTAGCTTTAACATCTTTTACTGTGGACGGAATAATATGTAGTATGAAATAGATAAAAGTGACACCTGATATGACAGTGCAAATAAAAAGGGTCATTTGAGCACATGTAACCAAGGCAAGTCCAAACAGGATTAAGTCGAACCCTATACCATGCCAGAAATATTCTGTTTATATGGGGAACTTTGTTTTTTGCTTGATGCAGCCCATTTAGTCTGAACAATTTTGAATAAGCTAGAAGACCCTTTTCACTTGCACAGCTCCAGCTCAAATGACTATCTAGAAGATATGTTTTCTTAATTTTGCATCAAAATAAATGTTATGGGTACTCACATAGCTCTTTGTATCATACAGCATGTTTTTTCTGCCAAATTATGTTGATATTTCTGCTTATTTTTCCAGGAAATGATATTTTGTTGGAACTAGTTATAAGTAGAAACCCCTCACTCAGGCCCTTCTAGTAAAATAAGTATACAGTCACTTACCTGGATACACCACTTATCTAGGTTTATACACTAATTAGAATTTTCAAACTAAGGCAATTTTTATGAGTACCCAATATACATGCAGGATGCAAAAATAACAAAAAAAAATACCATAAATTTATATCACCTTATATGACTGTGTACTTTAACTTGGTTCATCTTTGGTAACAACTCTACTGTTGTGCATGATATATAGCCATAACTAACTTAAGGTGAAAACATCTTGTCTACATTCTTGGTGATTTCGACACTTGCATGTGCAATAGGGAATGATTCTATATAGGTACTGAACTATAAATAGCTTTGTTTGTCCGAAAGTTTAACTGTTATTTACGCATTGCAGACAACAAATGTGACAGCTTTCATTATTGTCCCATGCTTTTGTACCTGGTATGACAAACTTCATAAAACATTGCAAGTTTCGGACAAACAAATGATGTATTGTTTACCCATGGAAAACCGTTTGCTATTTCATCACATTTTTGTTCAGATATATGAAAAGCTCAATAGAAAAATATTCCACTGTGCTTTCAGAACCATTCATCCCACTGTGTTACAGTAACAAACTATACAGTTTGTCATGATTGTTCATGTTTATAAAATCCTTTTTTTAGAAACTTTTCATTTCACACATAAAAAAGTCATGTCATTCAAAACAAAATTATTACCAATTTTAAAAAACAAAATATATTCCATTACACAGCACTTATTCTAACCACAATCAACAACATGCTATCGCATGATAAATGCATATCGGCTTTGCCTTCTCACAATGGTTAATCAGTCTTCACTCCTCCTCAACTATGACTCGTTTGTTAACCAAACATCATTCTTCTTCAGTTGTGATTGGTTATTTGTTAGCCAATCAACAATCTTCTTGAACTCTGATTGGTTGTTAACCAGACATCATTCTTCCTCAACTATGATTGGCTATTTGTTAACCAATCACCAGTCTTCCTCAACTGTGATTGGGTTGTTTGTTAACCAGCGATTACTGTCATTACATCATTCATCTTTCCAATCTGTATTCACAAGTAATAATGTGTAACTCACTATTTCCGAGCTACAGATTACCTTAAACAGCTCCCATTGTTATTTTCTGACGTGTTTCTTTTTCTCAATACATGTATTTTGCACAACGATCCTGTCTTCATTATCATTATATGCTTATATGTGCATTCTACCTCCATATTTATGGTATGTCATTATTAAGCATATGGTACACTGTAGTTACAAGTTTTTATAAAGCAGATCTAGATAACCTCAAATGTCTTGTATTAATTACTGGTAAATCATTTCATTCTGATAATCCAGAATCTGTTTTCTGGTTTTGAAACAATAAATATTTTCATTGAAATCCTATTCCTTTCTTTAGTTTGATAGGTCATGTGCCTAGTAAGCACTTACTCTTTTCCATATTTTTGTTGCGCTTTTGAAATGCCACAAAATATGGTATGTCTACACGTATATAAATGTGCATTTCATAAATCACTATCTTATAAGTGCACTTATTGTATATTATTGTGCAGTATATTAATCTTAATTTACTTTTGCTTTTATTACTCTAGTTTTTTTACCTTTTCCTTTTGTCTGTTTTCTAGATGTGCTCATGGTTACATAACTGCCATTTATTTGATACATTTAACTGTATTTTTCCGGAGAAATACTTCCTCAGAGAATTCATCCTAATGAAACTGACAATATGGCTTTCTGCACAAGCAAGATTCTGACAACAGCAGAAGCAATGCTAAAGCCAGCTTACTCGCAGTGATGAATAATTACCACATGATTACCAGAGATGGTATCATTTATTTCATCACTTTTACCCTGATCAATATCACTATCACATTCTTACTCAGATATTCATCACAAGTTCTGACAACATCTGTGAGTAATTCTGTTCAATACTGAGTGAAGGAAGCGTCACAGATTTGTCTCCCTCACGTAATGTTATCAACTGAAGCGATGAGTTGCCACCTTGTCGCGTACTTGATTCGAGTGATAACTGAGGAAACAGTTTTTGTGTGATTGCTGAGTCTATTAAATATGGATCTTCACCTGATAAAAGTCCTTTTGTGTTTGGAGGTTTAGCAACATGAAGTTTCTTTGGTCTGCAGGAAGAAAAAGACAGACAATGACATTCAATAATGGCACATATTACTCTATTTACCCTAAATATTGAGACTGACTGACCTGTGCAAACAGTGCAGACCCTGATCAGATGCTGCATTCTGAGAATGCAGCATCTGATCAGGTTCTACACTGTTTGCCCCACATCAAGCAGATGTAGGCACAACAAGAGGTAGTAAATTGGAGTTTGTTTAAATGATAAAGACCAGTCCATTAAGGAGTTAAGGTGTCCCAATATTTAGGGTAAATATTGTACAATATCATAAATCAAAAGTAAGTAAAATAATGATTCTAATGATATACCATTTTCCTAAAAATGTGTATATAGCCCATTACGAAAACACGCCTATTCAAATATATTGAAAATCTCACCACCAAAATCTGAAAGTTTTCAGATAAAAACAGCTGAAATTTTTCATTTTTCTGCTCAAAACATAGATTGTGGGTACTCGTTAGAACATAGATTGTGGGTACTCGTTAGAACCGCCTCACCGAGGCGGTTCTAACGAGTACCCACAATCTATGTTTTGAGCAGAAATAAGCAAAACAGTGTGTACCCCTGTAAACCCCAGTTTTACTGTATAAAAGTGGGGTTTAAGAGGGTCAAAATTATATAGATATGTTTTCGTGATGCAAAATCTTATCATATGTCTAATTATTGTGTAATTTCATGTGTATATTCTTTTTGTGGTATCACAAAATAATATGAGAACAGACCTGTGATGGGTACAAAATTACTTCATCCCATTTTCCACCAAAATGTGCTAAAATCTTGCATTTTTTTTTCCTTTTAATTAAAAGTAGACTACACACAAATTTTTGTGAACTTCTGTGAAACATATACCAATTTCTTTAAAAGTTTGGCTGAAGGGTCGGTTTGATTTTAACCCTCTAAAAACTGACTTGTGTCATCACTAAACCAAGTTATATATCAGTGCAAATTTGTATTATCACAAAACCAATGTACTGATAACAGCATAGTTAAAAACCTTCAGACTTCAGATCTATTTTGGACACCAGAAAATCAAATTTGGGATATCACAAAATGCATTTGTAATATCTAGGAAATTGAGTATCAGTACTATCACTTACTTAGAAGATAAACTGATGAAGAGTCAGATCCTATTTTCTAGGAAAAATATCATCAATTTGTCATTAATGTTGACTTTGCCCATAGCATTGTAAGTGTTAATTTGTACTTGTTCAAAATTCTTTAAGGCAGAACTGTGGGAAAAAAATGTAATTTAATAAGATTAAAATGTCATTCCAGTCAGGAAAAATTTTAACTGATTTCAGGAACATTGCTGAAAGCTGGTCTGACTGTATTTACTGTAGTTGAATTATTGGAAATTTTTGGACAACCCTCAGATATCTCACCTGAGAAATTACAATATTTAACAGATAATTTACTGTATAAGATTTAGTATTATAGGAGCAGATGGAGAAAATTGATTTTCCTCATATTTATACCATCATTAGAATGGAATTTATCGATTTTGTAGACAACATTTATCCTTATGTAGTTGTAGATAAGGCTGTTTGTTTTTTCAGCTCGTAATGTTTATATTTTTCTTATTTCTCTATATGCAAATATATATCAAATTTAGTGCTAATTGGATTTACCTTGTAGACAGTTTTAATGGCACTAAACAACCTGTTTTTGATGAGAAAAGCAAAATGTATATCTGGATACTGTTTTGATCCAGGGCTTTGTATTTCTAACATCATGAAAGGTTCCATTAATATTTATAACTGTTTGTTGTTCAAGGTAATTCACAAATAAGTCAGGGCTCAGACCAAGGCTAAGACAAAGAATAGAAGGAAATTTCTGGGGTGGGTAGGGGCTTCTACGCACTAAATTTATGGTATTATAAGGAAATGCTTTGAATTTAAAAAATGTAAATTTATTGAAAATAATGTATGAACCCTAAATATTGGTACAATTTTATTCCTTACCATACTTGTCCTAATACTGTCTCTTGATATGTCTAAATAATCATTTGATGAGGAAAGAATGTAGACCCAGATCAGATGCCACTTTTGTGGCATCTGATCTGGATCTACATTGTTTGCTCAGATCTGTCTCTCCCAGTACCTAATTAGGGTAAATATTGAACATAGCATAAAGGTATATATTAAAGATTGTGAATTTATAATTGTGCAAAATGGTCTGAATTTTTAGATTCTATGAAATAAATAAAATAAAGGCAATTCTTCCATTAATTCCATATACAGTAATCTTTGTGGTTTCCACGTCTTTCAGAAAGTCGTTTTGTGCTTCGCACTTTACACAGAAGAAGTAAATTTCCAAACTTTTGTCATGACTTTATGGTCTTCATTGTCTTCATAATGAAACTGCATCCTTGGCTATCAAAAATGTGCCTAGTGACATCACGAAAACATGCCTATATAGTTTTGACCCCCTTAAACCCCACTTTTATATAGTAAAACTGGGGTTTACAGGGGTATACGATATTTGTCTTATGTCCGCCCAAAAACATAGATTGTGGGTAATCGTTAGAACTGCCTCAGCATGGCGGTTCTAACGAGTACCCACAATCTATGTTTTAAGCAGAAATATGAAAAATATCAGAGTTTTTTACCTGAAAATTTTTAGTTTTTGGAGGTGAAATTTTCTATATATTTGAATAGGCGTGTTTTCGTAATGATTGTCTGCATAACGAAACTGCATCCTTGGCTATCAAAAATGTGCCTAGTGAAGAGTCTGATCAGACTGAGTGAATGGGCAGGCTGATCTAAATTTTTGCAAAGGGCCCATGTCCAAAGGTGTGTTTTCTTCTGTTGCGGCTCATGTGACTCCATGTAGGAAAAGGACCCTTATCACTTTGTGGCCCATGAAGGCTCAGATTTAATGATCTGCTTAGCAGTCAGTTTACATAAAATTCAAGCCTTGATTTATTTTCTTTGAAATGTCGTAGTGGTCAGATAACTCTATCAAAACCTGACTGAATCTGCCCATTAGCAATATCAAACCAGATCTCCACAAAATAAATGCACACACCAAATTTAGTGAAAATCGAGGCAAAAAAAATGTTTAGTCCTGGGTATGACGTAAAACTGCATCCAGCTGTGAAACTCAATATGAGTGTGGGAATGTGAGGCTGCCCTCTATCACAGTTGCCTCCCCAGCTTCAGGGTTACGAGGCTGCCACAACCTGGGTGGCAGAGCTAGGTGGCGATCATCTACAGACTGATAGCTTGGTGTTTTAGCTATTGTGGTTTGGCGGATGATCCTTTCTTTATAAGGACAATGGCAAAGCATACTGCCCGAGTGCGGGAACGGTGTGCATGCTCAGATGCCATTAAAGAACTGAGTTGGGACATCAGTTAGGACAGGAGATCCCATAAAAACTGCTGTTCCAAACTCTTTATGGCTATTTCAACCACAGAATCTGAGTTAGAGGGTGCCAACAGACATCAAAGTTCTGTTGGTAACTTCTCTGGCTTGGCCTACTATTGGAGGCAGGGTCAGGCCATTGTGGCAAATTAAGCAAGCACCTGAGGAAATTCAGGGTGGGAACACTCAATGTGAACACTCTGAGAAGAAGAGTTTGCAAGGTAGTGGAAACACTATCCCACAGGGAAGTGGATGTCTGCTGTATTCTGGAGACCAGATACTGTGTTGGCAAATGCCGCACAATCAAGGACAAGGACACCAGATACAAGCTCTACTGGTCCGGAAACAACAAAGGCACTGCTGGTGTAGGAGTGTTTGTGGCCGAAGAGTGGATAGAGAAAGGCTTTGAGGTGCAGAAAGTCTCCGACAGAATCATCTTAATGAAGCTTATAGTCAGCCAGAGTGTGGTTACCTTTCTGTCTGTTTATGCCCCACAGAGTGGTCTAAGTGATGAGGTTAAGGACCTGTTCTTTGACCAGCTGTGTGCTGTGATTGCCAGGATCCCAGGATCTGAATCCGTGATCTCCTGCAGAGATTGGAACAACCATGCAGGCACTGGGTAAAGGCATTGCATGCCATGCACTGGGTAAAGGGAAGTGCATGGTGGGATGGGATATGGCAGACCTGAACCAGATCTTGAGGGAGAAAGGATCCTAGAGTATGCCCTAGCATTTGACCTGCTTCTTGGGAACACATGTTTCAAGAAATGTGACAGCCATCTCATCACATACAAGTTGGGAAATCAGCCATGCAGATGGACTTTATCCTTTTCTGCAGGACCATGCACAAACTTGTCACAGATGTGAAAGTGATCCCTGGCAAGGAAGTAGCCCTGCAACATCAGCTTCTTGTATGCGACATGAGAATTAACATGCCAACAAAATCCAAGCGCAATGCAAGACCCCTCATCTTAAAGGTTGGAAGCTTAAAGACCCTCAGATGAGCAATCATTTCCAGGAGGTCTTCAATTTGCATGTGAATGTGTCTGCAAGTGTAGCAGATACTGCCACTGAAGATATCTGCAACAACATCAAGACTGGCTTGCTCAAGATAACGGAGGTGTGTGGCAAACTTGACCCCACCGTTGGTGTCTTGAAACCTGGTGATGGAATGAGCACACGGAAAAGGCCATTGCTGCCAAGCAGAAAGCTTTCAAGGCATGGAAGACTGGTAAAGGCACTAGGTCATCATACAATGCGGCCAAATGCACTGCCATACATGCAGTGCACTATGCTTGTCAAGAAGCTGACAAGGAGGTCTATGAGAATATTGACCCCAAGTCTTCAGAAGTTTACCCCCTTGCTTACCAGTTTAGAAGAGGAACGCAGATGTTGTAGGTGACAAACCAATGTAGAATGATGCAGGGGAGATGTCAATGAGCAAAGACTTAAAGCAGAAGGTCTGGTTAGAGCACTAACAATAGCTGCTCAGAGTTAAGTTTGACTGGGACCCAGACCACCTGTCTGATGAATCACCAATGATATGGTTAACCCTTGTCCTGCTGAACCCGGATATACCCTGCCTTTGCAAACAGTGTAGATCCAGATCAGTTGGCTTCTGAAGAAGCCAACTGATCTGGATCTGCACTGTTTGCCATTAAGTATGTGAATTTATAGCAATAATTGGGATCAAGTAATCGGATTGGCTGAAAATTAGAAATGGGCATGGTATCTTAATTTATTCAGCAGGACAAGGGTTAAGAAGGCTATCTCTCAGATGAAGGCTGCAAAGCACCGCGTCCATCAGGCATAGTGGTGGCGATGATACGAGCAGTGGATTACATGGGCGCCTCCATGACCGGTGATCTCGCTGCTGCAAACATTTGCGATGGCAAGGTACCCTCTGACTGTGAGCAGATAGGGGGATGCATTGGACAGGAGCAACTACCTTGGTCTCAAGGTCACAGAGCAGGTCATGAAAATCCTGGAGAGGGGATTGTGGACGGCCTCATGAGACAGTTGGTGTCAACTGACGATTCCTAGTTTGGCTCCTCCCAGGCAGAGGCACAACAGACGCAATCTTTGTTGTCAGGCAGCTGCAAGAGAAGTAGCTGCAAGCAAGAGACTACATGGCTTTTGTAGACCTGGAGAAGGTGTTTGATCGAATGCCTCAGAAGGTCATCTGGTGGGCACTGAAAGAACTTGGTGTGGAAGAGTGGATTATGAGACTGGTCCAGGGATGTATGCCAATGTGTGAAGCCATGTCTGTGTTGGAGAGAGGTAAAGTGAAAAATTTGAAGTGAAGGAGGGTATTCACCAAGGCTCGGTACTCAGCCTGCTGCTCTTCATTATTGTGCTTGAAGACTTGTGGGGTCCTCAGGGAGGACCTCTATGCTGATGATCTTGTTATCATCCCTGAATCATCCGAGGAATGTGCCAGAATGCTCTTGACTTGGAAAGAAGCAATGAAGGAGAAAGGGCTGAGAGTAAATGCAAGAAAGACAAAGATCATGATCTGTGGTATGGGCCAGGTCTCAATGAGCTGTCTGTCACACTGGAGTGGGCAGCAACAGCATCTTCTGCAACAGATGCAAGCACTGGGTGTACAAAAATGCAGTGGGCTCAGGTTCTTCAAAGAGATTACAGGTGTACATGGTGCCAAGGAACTGCATGCCTCTTGGATGGCAGACCACAGATGGAAGCTGTCCAAGTCGGATCTGACAAGATGGAGGTGGTAAGTGCATTTTGCTACCTAAGAGACATGCTCTCAGCAGCCGGTGGCTGCATGTGAACTTTCAACCACAACACATGTGAAAATTGCCTGGAAGAAATTCAAGGAGCTGCTACCAGTTCTCCTTCACGCCACCTCTTTTTCAAGACATGTGGCCATGTGTACAGCTCTTGTTTGTGGAGGGCAATGCTCCATGCCAGCGAGACTTGGCCATAGACAAAGCAAAACCTCCAACGTCTTCAGCGTAATGACAGGGCAATGATCAGACAGATCTGCAATGTCAAGCTGCAAGACATTGTCACCATCAGGTCCAATGAGCTACTTGCACAGCTTGGCATTGCGGATCTGGACCTCATCCTGAAGGAGAAAAGGCTCCATCAGTATGGACTTGTGGAATGCTCCAATGGTGCAGTCGTCTGACGTACAGGTTGATGGTTGATGGAAAGCATTGGCCTGGGAGGCCCAAGATGACAAGGAAGCAGCTGACAGAGAGGGATTGTAGACAATGGAAGCTCTCAGCTATCGAGCCTCATGATAGACCCACCTGGAGATCTGGTGTGAGATCTGCCATGTGTGCAGCAAGCCAGCTATCTGGAAGAGGGCCACTGATGTGGATGTTGCTCCTGTACCTGCACTTTAATAAAAAATCCAGTGATGATGATGTTGATGAATAAAGCCTTCCCTATTTCATGACAATACGGTCCCCCCAAAATAAAATTTTTAACAAAAGAGACTTAAACCCTCACCTTCCACGTTTTAACTGTGTAACAGAATTTTTCTTCTCATCAACCACTCCAGCAAACAGATGCTTTAATAGCATGTCTGTGTCACCGGTCACTATCACCTTCCGGTCAGGAATCTTTTGGTGCTTTTTGATTTTATCTCTTTCCTCAGGAGGAGTAACTGGCCGATCATCTACAAATAAAATGAAAATTATATAAAAATACTGCAGAATCTGTCTTAACCCTAGTCCTACTGAACCTAGATATAGCCTACCTTTGCAAACAGTGTAGATCCAGATCAGTTGGCTTCTTCAGAAGCCAACTGATCTGGACCTGCACTGTTTGTCAATTAAAATGTGAATTTGTGTCAAGAACCTTGATCAAGTAATTTGACTGGCTGAAAATTAGAAGTGGGTGTGGCACCTTAACCCTTAAACTGCCAATCACAATAATTGTTGTCTGCTTTGTCATCTGCTTGTGATTTTAAAAGTCATTTCTACTCCTCTTGTCCACATTGTTTGCCTGTATGCAAAAATAGGTTTGAAAAGTTTGCAAGAATATTCAGCAGAAGACATAAACAGACGACAGTTTCAGATGCAGGTTTTCTAAATGTTTTAAGGGTTAATTTATTCAGCATGACTAGGGTAAAAAGTCTGTTCATAGCCATTTTTTTTTCTAACAGACGTACAAGTACTGATATGATACTTATTTACATATATCCACAAAAACATACCGGTATGTTGTGGGTACTTCTCAGAAATGCCTCACTGAGGCACTTCTGATGAGTACCTACAACATGTGGTTTTGTGGAAAAATAAGAAAAATAGTACATACCATATTTATCCTAAGTATTTGGACACCTCAACTTCTTACCATACTTGTTCTAGAATATCAACAAGTACAATTTACTACCCAATGTTATGTCTAAATATTGCTGGATGCATGGCAAAAAGTGTAGATTAAATCATTCTGATGCTGCATTCTGCAATGTCACATCTGGGTCTACTCTGTTTGCTCATGCCTGTCTGTCCAAATACATACAATAAATAGAGCAGGCTGCTTCCTGTAGTCTGCAATGTGGGTAGTGTGGGTTACTTTAGAGTGAAGTCAAAAGTGGGGAGAACATTTAACGGAATAGGTATATATATCACTTCTACAACCTTGCTGTGGAAACCTGCTTTGGTGATGCAGGCAGAATGATTAGCTTAATTTTTCACAAAGTTGAACAACTAACATGGCAATTAGTAACTGGATAGATGACACAGTGCTTGGCTGTGGAAAACACAGCAAACACTACAGGAGTATAATTAGGAAAACAACAGTCTGGGAAAATCAGTTTGGAACAAAAGCGAAACGCAGCTAAAGTAGCTCAGGTATCAATCTTTAAGGTGTCCACATATTTAGTGCGGTTTAACTAAGTTATGGTAAGAAGGGTTATATACTAAGTAGAGGAGATTACAAAGTCATTAAGATTAAAGATTAACATTTATAATACTTTGTAAGACCTAGACTTTATTAACTCTCTCCCTGCTAGTGGCAACTTTTGTCATCTGCTGATAACCTTTGCAAACAGTTTGGACCCAGATCAGGCCCAACAAAATGTTGGGCCTGATCTGGATCCAAACTGTTTGACACTCTGATGATATTTCTGAAAGATGTTTTTGAAAAAGTTAATTTTTAATAAATCAACAGACGACCAAAAAGCATGCAGAATTACCCAGCATGCAAAGAGTTAAGCCATATGTTGTGTTGGTCTGTTGCTACACTACCTCTCCAAAACTGTGAAAAGATTACATGCTTGAATTCAATCTACCATACTGATCCCAAATATGTGCATTAGGACACCTTCACTCCTTACCATACTTTTCTTAAAATTCAAACAAGTCCATTTTACTGTCTGTTGATACAATGCCTAGCCTTAAATAAGCCACTTTTTGGGGTATTTACCCAATTAAAATTTCTAAAAAATCAATTCAAATTAAACCTAATCCTGCTTAACTCAGATATGCCCTGCCTTTGAAGCAGTGTAGATCCAGATCGCTTGGCATCTGAAGAAGCGAACTGATCAGGATCAGCACTGTTTGTCATTAAGTATGTGACCTAGAACAAGCATTCTTATTGGCTGAAAGTTAAAAGTGGGCGTGGCATCTTAATTTATTCAGCATGGTAAGGGTTACAAAAGGAATTCAAATTAAATCTATGGGGTAAATATCTTAATATCAAGTAATTCTTGCACCCTTTAACAAAATAGGGTACCCAAAAGACAAATCCTGATACCTAATATAATGAGAAATTGGCGGGTAAAAATCACCAAAAATACCCATTTGCTTAAAAACTTATCTAAGACACTGTTTATGTGTCTAATATCTGCTCTGAGTGGCAAACCTTGAGTCCCTGATCAGATACTGCAGAATTGGCATCTGATCTAGATGTACTCTGTTTGCTCAGGCCTTTTTGTCTCAAGACTTATTGTAAATATGCTATTCATCTATTTGGTCACATCTTAACAAAAATATAATGCACCTGTCACAACTGCAGAAGAGGAAATTTTGAAATTTTATTTTTGTATTTTTCAGAGAAAATAAGGTTTGGTATTTCTAGTGAATCCTTTGCCTAGCAGACAGGGAAGGCACATTGAATGCGAAGTCTCACTTTATCAAAAAAATAATGTAAAAGTGAGAGGTATATAATACACTTGTAATGCTTTGTGGTTCAAGCTGGCTTTTATGTGTTTCCATGTCATGTAGGTGGCCCGGGTTCAGATCCCTGGCTGTGGAAATAGTGATTAGAATGTTTTCATGTGTTACATCTTGCACCCAACATAAATGACCCACAGAGGCACGAGGTATATCAGGGAAATTTCATTTAAAACTGAAAAGGAGATTCGAGGATGTTTCTTAACTAGGAGGGGGAATATGTAGTATTGATAGATATATGATACACTGGTACTGCCATGCAGTACAAGCCAGCTTTTATCCCTAGCCGTGAAAATGGTGAATAAAATGTTACAATTTTGCTTAAAGCACTTTATGGGTTAGTACAGACATATCTGTCCTAACTTTTGCACTAGATTTTAGCCTGCAGTTTCACAAAGAAATTCCTTTTGGAATTAAAGGTAAAGAATTTTAAAACCAGTGAAAATCAATATGTTCTTTATGCTTAGCACTCCATGAAAAAATTTCAGCAGAACACATAATTGAAATATTTTTCTTATTTTTCCCAGAAAACAGATTTTGACAGTTCATGCAAATTGTCTCCAATGGAGACAATTTGCATGAAATGTCAAAGCCTGTTTTGTAGGAAAAATAAGAAAAATATCTTCAATATTTCATCTGCTGAATTTGCCCATAGCATGCTAAGTGTTAAACCTACAAATGTTTAACATGCCCAATAAAAAATTTTGCTGATCACATTTTAAAACATTCATCTTCTTTCTAGAATTTGACATGTTCTAAGAATCATATACTTCAGACTTTGACAGTGTATTAATGTATATCAAGGTCTATCTTTAGGGGAAAGAATTAGAAAATATATCTTATAAAATTGTACATGTAATTTGGTAGTTCCATAATCTGAGTGTACATGTACTTATGGCTAAAATGTATATAATAGGATTTCCCATTTAACAAGAAGCAGATATAAAATGTCATGATTATATAAATATTAGTTCAAAGATATTTTAAGTTTAAAGGGACTGAATATGCTTGGTACAGTACAAGGGAAACAAATTTTGTACCTTTATGTTTGCTAACCTGTACACCAACCCCCTTTTGAAAAGGGGTCTACTCTAAAAGGAAAGAATTTGCTCCCCTTGGGAGCAAATTCTTTCCTTTTAAAGCAGACCCATTTTCAGCAAATGCTTTCATTTTTGAGAAGATCCCTTTTCAGAGGGCATCACGAAATCATACCTATATAATTTTGACCCCCCCTTAAACCCCACTTTTATACAGTAAAACTGGGGTTTATAGGGACATACATTATTTTTCTTATTTCTGCTCAAAAACATAGATTGTGGGTACTCGTTAGAACTACCTTCAGAAGCAGTCTGATCTGGGTCTGCACTGTTTGCTTATGTCATTTTGTCAGAAACTTTAGTGTTCGAAATTTTATGACACTTACCGTATTTTATGTATCAATTTATAATTTACTTATTTTTTTTATTTTTCTGTAAAATAATGCCATGCTGACCCTCAGCATGCCTCATTTGAATATTATTAGACAGCATTCTGTGTTGTTGTTTTTTTCATTCTTAATATATAAATCAACAATCACTTAGGGTGCACGACCTGCCTCACTCTTGCCTGTGCTTCTATTTAGTCTCGTGCTGTGGGCGATTCATCTGGCTAGATCTTGTCAATATTAATGTGTATACATTTTATTAAAATATTCCATACAGGTATTGTTGGACTTACAGCTATTTCTACATTTTGGCCTGGGCGTTGCCTCGGTCAGTGAAAACTGGCATTTGGCAAGCCCATTTGCTAGAACTTGTCCGTGTCAATCTGTGTGCGAAAAAAAATATCAAAGCATTCTTAAAGTTTCAAGAGTTACTAGGTATTTTCGCTAAGTGTCACATTTGTCTTCGGCATTGCCTTGGTAAAGGAAAAGTGGCATTTGGCAATTGCCTGGTCTGGATCTTGTCAATAATAATACGTATACAAAATTTTATCAAACTATCCCATACGGTGGAAGACCTACGGCGATTTCCATATTTTCACAGTTTTTGCTTCGGCGTTGCCTAGGTCAAAGAAAAGTTGCATTTGGCAAACGTAATGCCTAGATCTTGCCGTAATGGACAGATCTTGTCGGTATCTATCAGTATGCCAAAAATCATCAAAATGTTCCCGACGGCTTAAACGCTATTGCTACTTTCGCTAGCTGACCATGGACAGACAGACGGACTCACAAGCCGCCACGGTGATTTATAGGACGCTTTTCGAATCAACCTTTCAATCGGTCGATTTTTCTGAGGGTTGTGCAATCAAGGAAGATTACCTGTGACATCATCGTCCTTACTGTAACCACTGAGGGGAGGTAATGATGAGAACATGTTGCCAGGTGACAGAGCTGGTGGAATGTTTGGCTGTTTCCAAAATGACTGAGGTAGCGCCCGGAGACGCATTGGTACAGGGTCTGAAAACAAGATGAAACAAGATATGTTGAAGTTTGTAACACAATGTTCCCCGAAGTTTCCGCAGGGGCCTATCGCTCATTACGCACAAAACGCATGTGCGTAAGGAAAATATTTGGAATAAAGTGAGATTAACTTACATTTCTTGCTTTATCACATGGGTTACTATTAAAGGAAAGAATTTGTTCCTTGCCCTCTCTGGGAGCAAATTCTTTCCTTTGAAAGTAGCCCCCGTTTTGTAAACAATACTAAGGAGAATTTTTCTAGATTTTCTTGGGTGTGCGTAAATATAAAATTCCGTTCTGGCCACGCCACTGTTCCATCAATATATATATTAACTCTCTTGGGTGAAGCGAGAAGGGTGTCCTTGACTCCCAACTGGGTACCTGTGTGCTACTTGAATAATAACGAAACAACCGAATTAGAAACAATCATAGAGTGTGTTTCAAGTTTCTGCGAAAACAACCAATTTCGCTGTGTTATCTGAGAACCTGTCCCATTCCACTGTCTTGTTAATTTCACTACCCTAAATAGTGACTTTTGTTTTCAAAAAATGCAAAATTCAAAATGTTCTCAATGGGAATGGAAACGCTCAGAGATGGTCACCCGTTGGTGCTTCGGTGGTTAAGCGGTCTGAACAGTGGTCTGAATAGTCCACTTAACCTCTTCCTATCACTACACTGGTTGGTGAAATATCTGCGATATTTGAGAAATTGTCAGATTATATCAAAAAGTATCTCTATTTTTCTTATTTCTCGACGAAAACATATTTATATATAACAAGTTTTCGTCGAGAAATATTAAACTATTTTCCTGATACCCTCTCTTATCTAGACCTATAAATTGCACTCAAGCTACCGTTCAGTGTCTCGCCAATCATAGCCTAACTTTTTGTAGTGTCATGGCGATATACAACCTTCCGAAGGTCCCGGATTTTATCCAGTCTGGCGGGAAGCTGGTGAAGAGACCAAACTGGCTGGAATGCATCTTAAATCGGTTTGTTATTAGGTAATTTTAACTTAACAGTCCTGTTCCGTCCCAAACATATTAAGAATATATTGCGACGAGGATGGGACCTTCTAGATAAAGTGGGAAGGAGTGTAGTGTCGTGACCCAAGCTGACCAGAGACCCCAGCTTCTAGATGTGTCGGCTATTCAATTTTAATCGGTTATTCAATTAAAAATCTATATTCATGGATACCTTTCCAGCAAATATTAGTTTTTCCAAAGGGTTTTAAATGGTGAAAACAAACTGTAACTTCTGTAAACAAATTGGACGGTTTTCAATACTATAAAAATGCAAAACTTATAGGATAAAACAAATGCAAGCTATCAAATTCGGACCATATACGCTCTACAGACCCCAAGTGTCTGTGTCTCCAAACACACGAAAACACTTTTAAGTTTCATGTTCCTCCCCAGCTAAATGTTATTCTGCTTAAATCTGATATAGGCCTAGACTTAAGCAGAATGCAACTGGGTCCCTGTTTCCTCCATTCTCATGGCACACACCTATACTCGTTCAATAGTTGCTATTTACTGCATAAATAGGACGCAGTGAACCATTTATAACACCAGAACATGCTTATGTTGACATTTTAACTTTAATAAACGGAATTAATTGATTTACAAATATTGATACAGTCTTACCATGGAATCAATCCATACTTGAGAGCCAACGTGTGAAAATGGATCTTCGAGACGCATTTAATACCAAGGCCTGATCCGCATCCGTAGTCTAACCATGGCCTTGCTTTAACGACTACGGAATCATTGGTTATTGTAGAGCAGCAGACCAGATTTGTCAGACCGCACAACTGTACATGCTAGACTCAGAAATATCTGTGCTGTTTGTGTTTTCCCCAGTTCCCCTTTTCTCATGACGGGACTTATGTATGCAAAGTATTTGAATTACATCAATTTAAGGTTTAATAAAAACTTCCTAACCACAAACTACATAATCTCTAATTATTATTACATTCATTCATTCATTCATTTAGTTCGTTCGTTCGTTCGTCCATTCATTCATTCATTCATTCATTCATGCATACATGCATGCATGTATTCATTCAATCATTCGAAACATGAATCATAATTTAACATACAGCATTCAGTAGATAGTATGTTCAGCTGCACAGTCACGTCTCGTTCCTCTTTTGAGCAGTCCGCTACATGCGTCAGATCTCCACATTGCAGCTATTAGCAAATATTAAGGGGACTTGACACCGTCCTAGACATGCATAGTCGATTTTTCGCCATTTTACAAATGAGACAATTTTTGTGACTTCACATTTGCTTTTCTGCATGCCAGAGCTTGGCTTTTGAAAAAAGGATCTCTAAAAGGTAAGCTCCCTTTGGTCCCTTCTTAAAAGGGGTCTACTCTAAAAGGAAAGCATTTGCTCCCAGAAAAGGGAACAAATTCTTTCCTTTTAGACTCCTTTACAATTCTGGGGTGGGGACCATTTGACAGAGTTGCCTCCCCTACAAGAGTACGAGAAGAACATGGCGTAACGGAAACGCCGTCGAAATGACGTTGTTGTGATATCCTACTGACTTATAAAGTTACTGATTTGAAAATGACTTGACCTGAAAAATAAATTTAGCTGAAACAGCTCGCAACCAAGATCAATTCCACAACCTTGCATGCATGGATACCGGTCTATAAATAATAGAGTGACATATAAAGCTAAATTGCTCAGCTCAAAAGAAACACCTGATAAGCAAATGAGCTATTTCAAAATATGCTGATTGTAAATAGCATGCCTATGTAAATAGGTAAAATTCCCGATCGCAATTGCTTAAAATACTTTTTAAAAAGGAAGAAATTCGGCCCTCCTTTTTTTCAGACCACGTTCTAGTACTTAACTAAAGTTTAACTAAGTTGCTGGCCTGCTACAGAGATAAAATTAGCAGACGGTTTATAATAGATATTTTAATAAGTTGACATGTGCAAGCTGGTTTGGGTCATTTCTGTCTGCATCAGTGCAATCAAAGATGAATAAGAGAGAGAGAGAGAGAGTCTATCATTGTGGCTTACAGAATTGTTTGTGTTGAGGTTTTATGGCCCAATCAACCTAATGGGGTCATGTCGAGCGCGGTCAGTTTACCTGAACACATTTTTACTGGTTAACCAGTCTTGTGCACATTCTTTCGCCAGAAACTGACAACAGCCAACTGCCCTTCTTGAATCAGCGGAGAGGAGAGACCGTAGAAAATATTTTATGATCAAATCTCCACGATAGAATGTTGTAGACCCGGCAGGGGTCGAATCCGCAACCTCCTGATCACCAGTCGGGCGCGCATCCAACTGAGCCCACCGAGGCCGGCGTTGCCCAAAGAAACAAAGAATACATAAAGGAACGAGTATCACAGTCTCGGTTTTATTGAGTCTTTTCACATAACAGCAAAGAAGTTTGCAGGGTAGACTGGCTCCAGTCTGGATGCGCCGTCCGACTGGAGACCAGGAGGTCGCGGGTTCAACCGCCGCCGAGATCGGCAACATTCTTTCGTGGAGATTGATCATGAAATATTTTCTACGGTCATTCTCTCCCTTCCACTGATTCAAGAAGGGCAGTTGTCAGTTTCTTGCGAAAGAATGTACACAATACTGGTTAACCGCTTAGAGGACTAAGCCTGCCCAGTAAACGTGTAGTTAAGTAAACTGACCGCGCTCGACATGACCCCATTGGGTTGACTGGGCCGTAAAACCTCAAAACAAACAAACAAACTGGCTCCAGTCTCCAGTGACTAAATATTTTTCTCATAATCCGGTTTGATAATCCACTAAGATTAAACCAAAAAAATATCATGACTATAAAGGCTGGTCACTAGTGACCAGCCTTTATAGTCATGATATTTTTTTGGTTTAATCTCAGTCTATTTGCAGAGCTGCATACGCCTTTAGCACCGAACTAATAAGCGGATCTCGATTTTCCGAGAGAAACCAATCAAAGCACTGACAGCACTGGTGGATCGATTATCTCTGAGTGTTGAATGGGAAAATGGTCCTGAACGGAGACTTAAGACAGTTTCATTTAACCCTAACTACCTGTAATTTAAGCAAAAGCTGCACACCCTGATCAGACGCCGCGATCTGTGGCATCTGATCTGGGTCTGCACAGTTTGCCAAAGTTCCAAATGACCCAGTCAAGGTTTTACAGATAACCCTCTATTAATAGCACTTTGACATCACAGCGACAAGAATAGCGCGGCTATAAATAACCCTTACCTGGATTTAGTCTAACGCGCGGTTTGATTACATTGGTCTATGATAATCACGTGGACAACTACATTAAAGAAATTTTGGCGTTTGTCTACTACGGCTCGATTGTAAACAATCGACCCAAAAAAAAAAAAAGCTGCACGATGATGAAGTTTGAGGATACTTTTTTTCGGCCGTCATAGGGCACTGACCACCAGCTGTAGTGGTCAAATAAAATCTGTAAAGGAAGCCCTTTGAAACAAAGAATACAGTCGAACTTCAATGGCTCGAACATCTTTGGGACCATGCAAATTTGTTCGAGATAAGGGTAGTTCAAGCCACTGAGGTTTAAATCATGGCGTCAGGGTAGGAAGCAAATGGCGATGATTTAGGGAACTCTTTTCGATCTTCTACACAATACGGGTATGTTGAGTGCACTCATTAGAATCGCCTCGATGAGGCGATTCTAATGAGTACACACAACGTATAATTTCAAGATAAAATAAGAAAATTTCCCTGAATATTTGTTTTCTTGGGCTATTGGAAGAATTTCGCAGGGACTCAAAAATGAGTTCGAATTAGCCTTCGAGCTGTTGAAGTGCGACTGTACAGGATAGAACAAACACAACAACAACAACAACAAAATAAATGAGCACATCACGAAAACATGCCTATAAAATTTTGACCCCCTTAAACCCCACTTTTATATAGTAAAACTGGGGTTTACAGGGGTACGCATTTTTTTTCTAATTTCTGCTCAAAACATAGATTGTGGGTACTCGTTAGAACCGCCTCGTCCCGTCTCGACGAGGCGGTTCTAACGAGTACCCACAATCTATGTTTTGAGCAGCAAAACATAGATTGTTGGTACTCGTTAGAACCGCCTCGACGATGCGGTTCTAACGAGTACCCACAATCTATGTTTTGAGCAGAAGTATGAAAAATATCAAGATTTTTTATCTGAAAATTTTCATTTTTTGGTGGTAAACTTTTCAGTATATTTGAATAGGCATGTTTTCGTAATGAGATATGGACCAGATCAGCCTGCATATCTGCAACAAAATACGTTAACGTTCGTCAATTTATTCTCCAACATCCGATGATTCAGTATGCGGACAGTGAAGGTCCCGATCAACCTGCGCTAATGCAAAAGCATAGACTGCTCTTGGGCTTTGCTTTCAACATTTGCCTGTTTCGCATGATATGATTCCAATATAAGAAACTAGATATTATTCTATATGTTATTTTGTAAATTACCTTGTATTACTATTTATGTTCTTTTGTAAACTACCCTTATATTCATACGAAGAATGTCACAAACAAAACACAAAATAAAAAGTAAGAATTATGACCAAGATTTGGACTGATAATATCCTATAGAACAATTTACTAAGGACAAAGTGATATTGAAGTCAACCATTGTTGTCTTTATTCTGCGCCACAGCAATTACTGCGTGCCACCACAACACTCTGTACTGGGTCAGCTTATTACACCCAGTAAAAGAAGAGATCAAATGTAATCATAGTTATAATAAGTACTAATTAGTCAAGTGGTTAGAAATCCTTCTTCCTCATCACAACTCTTATACTTTCATAAACTGTTTCTGACTAAAGGGCATGTAGGCTATTTATAATTAGTATCATTTAGTCAAGGGATTTATATCATATGTCTGAAGCTATTTATAGAAGTGTCTGCATTGGGTATAACATATTATTCCTTGGAGGAAATATTTCCTCCTAGAGTATTTTTTTTTTTTTTTTGATTTGGGTTTAACGGCCCTTTCAAGAATATTTCACTTATATCGAGCCGATCGTTCATCGAAGGTGGGCGAAAACCGGAGTACCCGGAGAAAAACCACCTGACCACCCGTAAGCAGAACTTGGCTTTCCCACATATGGCCCGAGCTAGGCTTCCTCCTAGAGTAAGAAAATATTACTCTCAGTAGAACGCTATCAGGTTGTGTGACGAATGTAGACGACATAAGGTCGCAAAAATTATTTATGTCATCTGAAAAGGTCGAAAGAGCATAAAATAGAAACGAAAGTAGCAAATTCATTTTTATGAAAATGTAGTATATCAGTTAATACATACTCTTTCCTTCGAGACTTGCATACCTTGTAAACAAACTCGTGCTATCGCACTCGTTTGTTTATCGAATTTCCTTATTTTAAGGTCAGTGTGCTTCAATCCACCTCTGTATACTTCATTTTTCAAAGTATAAAATTCTTATCGGATGTACATGATGATTATTCAACCAATTTTAGTCTGGAGAGCCCAAAAATGGTAAATTTATAATAAATAGTGCAGACACAGATCAAACGCCGCATTTTGATCAAGTGCGCGGCCACAGAATGCGGCATCTGAACAGGGACGTCGAAAATCACTACTCCTCTTTCCTTTTTATTACCTCATATATTCCAGTGCCCGTTTCTTACAATACGAAAACATGCCTTTATAATTTTGACCCCTTAAACGCCACTTTTATGTAGTAAAATTAGGGTTTACAAGGGTATACATTATTTTTCTTATTTCTGTTCAAAAACATAGATTGTGGGTACTCGTTAGAACCGCCTCAGCGATGCGGTTCTAACGAGTACCCACGATCTATGTTTTGAGCAGAAATATAAAAAAATGTCAGAAGTTTTATCTGAAAACTTTTAGTTTTTTTGGTGGTGAAATTTTCAATATATTTGAATAGGCGTGTTTTCGTAATGGGAGAATGTGGATGAACTCAAAATATAGCATCGGTTCACTATAGGCATGTGTTTGTTTGTTTGAGTGGAAGTTTAAAGGCTCCATAGTCCTCAAAAACAGACATTTTATTATCCAAGAAAGATTTAATAAATTGATACATGGTATTAATACAATCATAAAATATGGCACCTGACAGCCTGTAAAATTTCATTTAGTCTCTCGTTCTTGAAATGAAATGATGTTTTATCATACCTCTGAATTAATGTTGCCAATATTAATTAGAGATACGAGAAAAGAATCATTTCATTTTTTATCCAGTTCAAAACGAGAGACTAACTGAAATTTTACTGGCTGTCACATGCCACATTTTAATACTATATATCAATTTATTAAACTTTTCTTGGATAAAAAATAAGTCTATTTTGAGGAATATGGAGCCTTTATCAATAGTTCACTTATGTTAAGCCATCTCCAAGAGACAGCAAGAGACAGAGAAAAGAAGTATATGGCCCGAGCCGTTTTGTTTCTTATTTGTTATTTTTTCCAGAAAGAAAGTGTGTGAGTATGTGTATGAGGGTGGAGGGGGTGGAGGGATTTGTACATAGCTTCAGAAAAGGTCAATAGCTAGCTGTTTTTATTTCTCCACAGATAACATGTTGTGGCTACTCATGAGAAGCGCTTTGGCGAGGCGCTTCTCATTATTATTATTTTATTTTTATTTATTTATTTATTTATTTATTTATTTTTGTTATAATTTATTTTTGTTATTTTTTTGGTCAAAACGTGCGACTGAAATATAGAGTTATGCTTGTATTAAGTGTCGACTGTTAATATTGAACATTTAGTTATTATGGCGCATACCAAGATGTTAAGATATTCACAGGAACTGATATTCAAAGGACTTAACTCTTAGCACTCTGCAGGCAACATTTCAAAATATTTTTCTTATTTTCCAGAAAAGAGGATTTGAGATTTCATGCAAATTGTCTCCTGACAATTTGCATGGAATATCAAATCCTGTTGTCTGGTAAAAACAAGAAAAATGTCACCAATTTGTCGTCTGCTAAAATAGTCCAGAGAGTGGTAAAGCTTATATTCTTTTTGTTTTAAAATTCAACCAGATAGAATCTGTGTTTAATATCTGTGTGCTTGCATGTATAAATAATTAGACGCTCCAAGTAAAATAAGCCTCATCTGAAACCAGTGTAGCTCTAAAGCAGCCTGCACAATTTAGTCAAACGATCTTTACGGTTTACATGCACATTATGTTTCTTAACATCATATAGACTTTAATACATGTCCAAAGTGGCAACTCCAGATTATCTTTTATTATTATTATTATTATTATTATTATTATTATTATTATTATTATTATTTCCTCGACGAGGACGTGGTGGGTATTCATTAGAAACGCCTAGCCGAGGAGCTTCTAATGAGTACTCGCAACATATGTTTTCGTCGGGCTATACATCTATAAGAAGGACTATCTCAGTATGTTTTTATTTATTATTGCATAAAAAGCAGTGTCGCACGTTATTAACAGCCGTGCATTAACCGGCGAAAAGCCGTGTATTAACAAGGCAATTCACGCGCTGTTAATGCACGGCTACGCAACTTTCAATATACTCGTACCGGGGCCATGAAATTGCTGCCGTCACGAGATGTGTACTGCCCTGCCCTAGAACGAGCATAGTCCTGCCCTAGAACGAGCATAGTCCGTGGAAATCGCATTCGCGCGACATCGGTGAAAAGGGGAAACAAAATAGTGCAAGAAATAATGCGAAATGTAGCAAATGTTTTTCATTTTTATGCAATAATAGCGATCGAACATGGTTTTTGAATGCATTAACATTCGCCAGGCCCCTTGGGAGGTGTTGAAAACCGCGGCCTTCGGTCTCGGTTTTCAACACCTCCCACGGGACCTGGCGAATGTTAATGCATGAAAAACCATGTTTGATCCCTATATTATTTTTTATTTTATAATTCCTTATTTTGCGTTATCTGCGCTTGTAAAGTCTGGTCAACTTTCAAAGGAGGGCGCGGTTTTTGAAATTGTGCCCACTAGTTCAATATATGAAATAATATGCGTAAATGAATTTGGCACGTTCTTTTTAATACATGTATATACTTACGCGTCTTACTACCGTGTCAGTCTCTCTTTCTCTCTCTCTCTCTCTCTCTCTCTCTCTCTCTCTCTCTCTCTCTTTGTGTTTTGTGATGTGCGCGTACATACATGCGTAAGTGTGTGTTCTACTAATTGTCATCAGAAACAAATATGCTGATGTCATGTAAAAGTTTATTAATTCACGATATGCTGATACATTGATACGGTTTTCATGATTAAAGCTATCCTGGTGGTGGTGGATTATTTTCTTGATTATTAAGAGCTTCATCCAAAAATACCTGTCATCACGAAAACATACCTATATAATTTTGACCACCATAAGCCCCACTTTTATATAGTAAAACTGGGGTTTACAGGGGTATACATTATTTTTCATATTTCTGCTTAAAAATGTAGATTGTGGGTACTCGATAGAACCGCCTCGTCGAGGCGGTTCTAACGGGTACCCACAATCTATGTTTTGAGCAGAAATATGAAAATTATCAGAATTTTTTATCTGAAAAATTGCCATTTTTTGGTGGTAAAATTTTCAGTGTATTTGAATAGGCGTGTTTTCGTAATATGGAAGATGGTCTGACAGTCTAAGTATTTTAAGATGTGCCCCAATATTAAGGTTATGCTAAAATACGGCACTTCATTTTCTATTAAACTTTAACACTCTCTTGGCTAATACAGCAGACGACAAATAGGTGATATTTTTTCTTATTTTTCCAAGAAAACAGGATTTGACATTTCATGCAAATTGTTTGCAATGGAGACAATCTGCATGAAATGTCAAATCCTGTTTTCTGGGAAAAATAAAAAAAAATATCTAAATATGTTGTCTGCTGAATATTTTATCCAGAGTGCTAAGCTTTAAATTACGTCCCACAGGACAAGAGTGGCTTGGTCCCAGAGAACAACAAATGGCCCAGAAACTTTCAGAGATCGATGATATGAATTCTGATTCACTATCAGATGTCCATTATGGTTTTAATCTCTGCATTATTGATACAACTATCGGCTTTTTCTCACCTGAATTAGTGATATCAGGTACGTCCATCACTTCCATAATTGATACACAACATGGAAGAAGGGCCCTATCGTATACGTGGCAGTTTTGCCCGCTTTCAGAACTGAGACTGGATACATTTGCTAAATTTTCCGCATTTCTTGCACACCATGTCCCTTCTAAACAGGAGCCCAAGGGAGGGCGAGGGAGCGGGTGGGGTTGAGAGCAAATTACTTCCTTTTAGAGTAGCGAGCAGGAAAGCAAAGGGAAAGTCACAAAAGTTATAATAGTTATAAGTGAAAACTCTACAAGGTGTATCCTTCTAGCGGGCATGTGGCGTTTATAACTTTATACAAGATCACATCAACGTTGATGCGACGATGTCTCAATGTAACGCGCCCCCCACCCCCCCACCCCTCTCCCCCCCCCCCACCCCAACACACACACCAAGCACTTCCCATTTCATTCATAAGAGCAAAAGGCCATAACCGGTCTGCACATCCACACAGAAAAAGCCAGAGTTTTGCTAACTTTGTATTAAATGAAGCTATATCTACGCGACATATGCATCCAGCGAAGACCCAGATCAGCCTCCGATGCGCAGTCTGATTTGAGTCTTAGCATAGCTTTCTCAATCGGATCAAAGGGTTCTGAATCGGACAGCTAAAACGGTTCAGACTGCTTGGATGCATAGCCTAAAACGGTTCAGACTGCTTGGATGCATAGCCTGGTCTGTCTCTTCTATGGGCACGTAAGTCATAAGTAGATTTTTTTTCACACTGCTGCTAAACATCTATACATTGTGTTAACCCTGGCTGCGTTCAGAAGTGTGAGACGCTCGCGAACGGTTTGCCCTGGATCCTGTGCCAGTTAGCGCTCGTCATTAGGTACAGAGATACACTGAACTCTCGTTACAACGACAGCATTTGTTCCCAAAGACGTTGCCATTAAATGAATTTGCTTTTGCACAGAATAAATAATGAGCAGATTGATGTGTAAGAAATGCTTGTTTTGTTATTTTCTCATAGAACATATGTTTTGAATATTTGTTAGAATCGCCTCACTGAGGCGATTCTAACAAATATCCAAAACATATGTTTCTTTAAAGTATTAAATACAATATTCTTGCATAATGTTTGACCAATTGTTACCTCTTACGCGAGGGTTTCATGACAGTCAAATTGTCATTATAACGTATTAAGTCAGTGTGTCAGTATAAAGAGAGTTGTCTGTCGCAATCACTCTGCCCTCCTGGATGCTGCATGTGTTGCCTTCAGAAGTGCGAGACATTCGAGAATGTTTTGTGCTGGATCCCAAGCTCCTGTTTAAGCTAACCATCGGTATAGATACCAAGAGCAAAACGTTTGTGACTGTGCAGCCCTGCTGAACTGGTTTTCCGTTGCTGACATTTTGAAAACCTCTGGTTTTCCCCTAGCTAGCATTATGTTTAAATTTATATCGGACCCTTCATATCGGCCAGACAGGAATCCTGTTGGGCCGATAACGGTCCGACATACGGATTTAAGCAGAATTAGATTACATTACCTCTTCTAGCTTTAACCTTTGGCGGCGTCGGTGCTCTTGATTTTATGCCTTCCCTTCTGTCTAACAGTCCAGTGGGTTTCTTTTTCTTCCTTCGGACTTCCTGTCGGATTTCATGGGCATGATGTTGGAACCCGGGCGGTCGGACATACACAGGCCCACTGGCTGTGCTACTGCCACTGGGCGAAGCGACGTTTTCATAATCATGATCATGTTCGTACCCATCATAAGCCTGCTGATGAGGGGTAGGTGTTGGAGATGGGGATGAAACACGTGGGCGAGCAATGTCTGTCCGTGTGTCTGTCCGGGTATCAGTCCGTATCACAGACTGAAGATCAAGTTTCAAATTTGGGTAAGGTTCTGTTATATTATTCCTTGGGCTAATCCGTGAGGTCAACGGTGCCCTCGGACTTCCTAGTGGTAACTCGCCATCGGACCCCGAATCTTCATCACTAGTGGTGACAATCAAGGGTCCTGGAGCTCCTCTTTTGCCCCCTGTTAATTTCACACAAGGTGGCAATGAACTGGTTGCCATGGTTTCTCACCATATATAACGTATACATAAATTAAAGATTATTAATTCATGAAACATTGTAATAATCCACTTTTAAGAACGAACAAATCATGCTCCAATATACATTTGTACTACGTATCCATTCTACCAAAACACCCTGTAATATCACTCCGATTGTGAAATTAAGCAAATTATTGAATATCCAACAAAATTTTAATTTCCATGTCCAAAATCCAAAATAGAAATCACGTTTTAAAAGACATTGAACTTCCTATTTCGAACCTATAGACATAAGTATTGTGTATTGTCATATCGAAGCAACCTATGCCAAACATGTAGAAATCGGATAAACAACTCGTCAAGCCCTGACTTGACGCACACCTTGCTTCGTTAATGACATTTCCACTTCAAACAACGTTTATCGGCACACACTGAATTGGAATCAAAACATTATTTTTTATTCTTGGCAAATATCCATACACGCATGATTGAGACACAATTGAAGACGTAAAAATTAAAGGTTAAGATCGTCGATTTTTCTCCATATTATATATTTACATAGCAACAGTTGCTATGCGCTTTTATCGAACTCCATTGTAAAGGTTTAACAGGTATACAATGACGTCAGGGAAAATCCCGGTGTTTGTCTATAAATAGAACCACCGACAATTTACACAAGTTTAGCTTTTTAAAAAAGCCAGGCTAGTAGGATTAAACAGTGTGTGTGTGTGTGTGTCTGTGTGTCTGTGTGTCTGTGTGGAGGGAAGTGGGTAGCGTACCCTTTATGGGAAAGAAACCAGAGCAAGAGTTTCCTTGTTAGGAATAGTCTTCACGTTTGAAAGGGACGCAAATTCCTGTCAACAAAAGTTACCTCCCTTCATAAAAAGGGCGGCAAAATTCCACTTTAATGGTATCGGACCGGTGATGATTATTTACGTGTTTCTATAGACCTTTTTAATGTTATTGTTTTCATCCGGGCTACTGACCACGTGATTACAATGTTATGCCACGTGACCAAAAATTGCGGATGGCAAAAACATTTCCGGTTCCATTGATACCAATTGATTCAAGCCTAATTTTACTTGGAAAATAAATCACTTTTGGTTAATATTTGACCGTAAATTTTATCTAGTGTTTTAAAATACAGCTTTAAGAAGCAATCTGACTGTTTTTCCTAAGACAAATACAACTGTTTCAATGATATTTTTCCGATATCAGCAGACACGCGCACAACCGTAATATTGCTTTATGGTGACCATTTTTACGCCTAGTTTTAGTTACTATATAGTCAAAATATATGTTAATATTTCTGGTTATGACATTGAATTGATCATTCGATGAGAATCTCCTCTAAAAAGAAATGTTTGACGCATGAAACTGCTTTATTTTTCTGAATAAACATCGGCAATTATACTGTCCGGTAAACGTAAACAATAACGTTTTGCCATCCAATAGGATCAAGGCTACAATATGTTCTGCGTTAAAGACCGAGCGGTTTCGAATGATGTTTATTGTGTGACGTAGTGTTTAAAAAGTTCTATACAGGTTTGCTCGTCTTGTTTGGCAAACGGTATTCCGAGTTTCCACACATCAAGTTCAATCTGCATTATACATGTAGGTAGAAACATCGAATCGAACTCACCATCCATTGACCCATTAGCTTGAAATCACTAGATCACTAAACCCACAAAGCTGTTTGTATCAAAAATGTGTTTAAAAGGGCAAACTTCAATCGATCAGACTGCACTTTAGGGAAATGAATACAAGCAACTCTATCAAAATGGTTTCGCGTCCCTTCTGAAAAAGGGACCTACTCTAACAGGGAAGAATTTACTCCGCTTCGGATTAAATTCTTCCCTTTTATAGTAGACCCGTTTTCAGAAGTGGTTTGGTGTACAAAGCAAGTAAACAGTCACAAAAGATGTTTCCCATATCAAAATGTTGAAATAATAATAATAAAAGTGTACCAAGTATAGCAAGCGTACTACATTCATATTATTAAAACATTTTTAGAAGTCCTAGGACAAACGTAGTTCAGCTCTCTCAGCTTGAGTGACCCATATTTTGGGGTTACCAATTACCATGGTTACTGCCTGTACTCTGTACTGATGATAAAAATTAATGTTCAGTCTCATATTTTACATTGCTTTTTATGAAAAAGGGTGATAACAACATTAAGAAATCTGAGCACAAAGCTTATTTATTCTAGTAGTGGCTAATTGATCGGACATATCCACGTTACCTGAAGTTAATTACTATCAATAGATTTGAGGAGTGTGTCAGAAAACGTACTCCGCACGTGCATCCAGCGAAGATTAAAGATCAGTCTGTGTATTCGCACAGTATGATAAGAATTTGAGTCTTCGTTTGGAGCTCATGTCAGAAGGTACGTTTTCTTACGTTGCGGCTCATTTGTCCCAGGACAGTTTAATTATCACATATTTAATATTTATTATTACAGTGAACTCTCGTTACAACGATAGCATTTGTTCCCAAAGACATTGCCATTAAAATGAATTTGCTATTGTACAGAACATTTAATGAGCAGATTGGTATGTAAGAAAGGTCTTGTTTTGTTTTTATTTCCTCGTAGAACATATGTTTTGGATATTTGTCAGAATCGCCTCACTGTGGCGATTCTAACAAATATCCAAAACATGTCTATTTTAAGTATTATATACAATATTTTGCATAATTTGTGACTAATTGTTACCTCTTAAACGAAGGTTTCGTGACAATCAAATTTTATCGTTGTAACGAGTGTCGGTATAAAAATAGTTGACTGTACATGTATATTTTTATGTGAAGCATCAATAACAAAAAGAAGACTCGTGGCACCGAATGAGGTGCGTGTGTTGGGGTGTGGTGGTGGCATGTGAGGTGAAATGACTGAACTTTAGCTGAACACTGCTAAATCGTTGACTATGGCAAATCGCGCAAACTTTTAACCCCAAAGGGGTATTCTGAATTTTGTCTGCCATATAGTTTGGGCCCCAGCATCTAGTGTTTAACAAAACACAATACGGTATATCAGCCATACCCAAAAAATATCTGTAGATATTAACATACTCAAAATAACATTCACCTTTTTTTATATAAAAGAGTAGTTTTCATTGCACAGCAGAAATAGAGCTGTTAAAACTAAATTAAAACAACTATCAGTTCAACAGAAGGTTCTAACTCCGATTCTTAAAACACCTAAAAAAATACCGAGAATTTTGATAGACCCCAAAAAATACTCAGTTTTGAAAGTGACCCTCAAAAAATACCTGCAAATGGCCAATACCCCCCAAAATAGTCACTTTTTCCCCAAACCCCCAAAATTAGTAAAATTCAAAATTCTAAACCCCCAAAAATAGCCCTTGCCTATATAGCAGACAAAATTCAGAGTAACCCCCGCCCCCTCCTTCCCCACACCCCTCCCGGGCTTTTAACCGAACGCTACTTAATCTTCGACAATAGCTACACTCGCGAACCTTTTGCTGAGCACTGCTGAATATATCGTCGACAATCGCAAATCGCGTGCACGCTGCTGAACCCTCAATTATGACAAATCGCGTGGACTTCTAACTGAACCCTGCTGAATCGCCGAGTATGGCAAATCGAGCGGACTTACAGTCGGGCGCTCCTGAATCGTCGACTGTGGCGTATCATGGGCTTTTAACCGAATGCTTTCGAACCACTGTTTCGAACCGTCGATAAAGTTCTACGTTGACTTCTAACCGAATGCCACTGGACCAATGGCAATGGCATATCGTTCGGACTTTTAGCCGAATGCCACAGAATTGTCGACTATGACAACGCTTTATTCCTCGTATCTTTGCTGATAAGAGGCACATTCATTCCTATTTTCTTTTATGTGACGTTGATACTGTGACCTTGTTGTTTATTGTTTATAAGGTATCTTTGTTTTTGATTTAAAGCAACATTAGACTGTTTATATTACTTGTCATAAGCTTGTCTACATACGGCTATTTGATATACTCCGCAAACAAATTCAAAAGGCAAACCTAATTTTGTAGCGGTAGGTCATATAAATCCAGCTAGGGATATATCCGCAAGGTAAGCCTTATTTAGAAGTATTTCATTTCAGTGTTAGTGTCATTTTACGAACGGGTTTTCTAGTGCATACTCTGATAAGCGCGGGGGAGGGTGGTTTTGAGAGAGAGAGAGAGAGAGAGAGAGTGTGTGTGTGTGTGTGTGTGTGTAGGGTGTATGGGGGTGGGCGCGGGAAGGGCTGAGAGGGAAATTGGGTATAAGGGTAGGGATGGTGTCTTTAGAAGAGCTATGGTGTATTCACGTGCCATGGGAAAATGTGTCTTCGGGGTACAGCGAAGGTTGAGAAGTCTGCGCATCCCCAAGTCGTATATGCCCTAGGGGCTTTTTTGTCAGCCCGGCGGTCCATTTATAATTTGTTTTGTTTTCAGAACGATGGGAAGTGGCTATGCAAGTTACACGGATGCCCTCAATCCGAAATACGGTGATCCATTTCCGGTTCCGGTTGTCAAGGCAACCGAACAAGCTCTGAAAGGATATGGGACTACAGTCAGAGAGTTTACTAAAGAGAAAGTAGAAATAACACCTTGGCCAGTTAAAGGTATAAGTAAAATGTCTATATCTGTCTAAATCCTGCATTTTAGAACTATAATACTTTTAATTCAAAGAGCAAACAAGAGGCCTACGGACCACAACTCGATCTCCGCAGTGAAACATCCACTGCATACCGGTTTTAGGCTCAGGTTTTAGGTTCTGAAGAAGATTTTTAAAACTTTCAATCCGCCTTAGCCAGGTAACACCTTGCGTGGGGGTGGGGGGGGGGGGGTGGGGGGGAGGGGGTAGTTAGACAAATATCGCAGTCAATTCATTGATTGCCAAGAGAACAAGCAGTCTCAAAAAATCTTTGAGTGAAAAATATGTGCATATACCTGATTGTCAGAAAAAGTAGGGCCTTTCATATACCAATCAAGAAAAATTGGATCAGTCATATGCTTTTTGTTGAAAAAAAAAAGGGGCTAATCATGTACCTGACAGCGCTGAAAAAGGGGGGCAGTTCGGCACGCACATCCGCACATATGCCATATGTAGGAAGTTACCACCCCGGCCCCCCTCTCCCCCGAGGGTAACACAACACGAAGTTTGATGGACATTGACCCAGTTCTGTTGTTTTAAGATGTAGACAGATGACAGACGTACACAGGACGACGGACAGATAATGATTATGAATCTTTTATCCTTAGCCATCGACTCAAGATTAGCTAAACAAAAAAAAAAAAAAAAAAAAAAAAAAAAAGAAAGAAGGCTTGTTGTTATAAAGGTTTGTTGTTAAGGATTGATTCACTTTCAGGAGAGGCAACTTTGTCAAGATTGGTTTTCTTCTTTCTGAGAAGGGGACTTTCTACGTGTACATAGTCTAACATTTTGTCTTTAGCTATAGAGCGTAATTCAGTCTGAATTCAGTACATGTGTTCTGGTATTATAAGGAGAGATATGGAAAGGAAGTATGTTGGATGTGTGGGGAGGCTTTTTACTCGTTTGTCATTATTTACAGGTGATTTTGATATTATTATTTTAAGGCTGGCGAAAACTGTGTCCAGGAACTGGTATACACGGCGGGGAAGCGAGTGGCAATTTTACTTACAAGTGGGTTGGAGACCAATGCACGGCGATCAACGAAGCCGTGGGAGGCGATTACGTCACTGGTCGGTTACCAAGCAACGTGTCTCCTAGCAACCGAACGCACGTGCTTGTCAGAGAGGCAAACTATCACCCGGATGGCGGTCAGGTGTTCTATCCAAGAGATGGCGACCCCTTTATCGCTCTTTTGGCACTGCCTACGGATGATATAAAACTCGAAGATTTCCGTGCTTTCTATTTTGATGGAACTTTTGGAGTTCAAATTCATGCTGACATTTGGCATCAACCTGTTTATCCAATTAACGACCAGGCGACGTTTTTTGGGAAGCAGGGGGCTGTGTACGCATGCGTGGTTGTAGACACGGTAGAGGAGTTCGGGAAATACCTTCTTGTTCCTTTGACTCCGACAGAAAATTAATATTTAGCATTCTGTAGGCGAAATTAGCAAATTATAGATTCATTTGACGTTTTCTGCTGGTATTTAATTCTTCAAGGGAAATGGATGCATAGACATGGGAGGACATTCTTTCAGTATTGTTCCTGCGACCGTTCTGGAAAAGGGGTATACTCTGAAAGGAAAGAATTTGCTCCCCAAATCCCATTTGTGAAAATGGGTTGAAAGGAAAGAATTTGCTCAGTGAGCAAGGTCTTTCCTTCAGTCCTTCAACCTCTTTTCACAAGGGGATTTGGTATGCAGAGAAGCAAATGGGAAGTCATTAAAAAGTGTCACCCTTGTGAAAAGTGGCAGGAAAGCTATCAAGTATAGCCAGTTCCCTTAATCTCAGTTATAAAGTATATGGAGACACCTCAAAGATAGAACACTTAGTTTCAGTTTCTGTCCCCTCCCCCCCTTTTTTTCGTTTTTCTTCACATCCTGTATTTCATTGAATTTCATTGCTCGTACAATGTTTGAATGTTTCATATTCATTTCTAGTTCTGAATAAATCATGTTTAAACCAAAAATAATAATAATAAAAAAAAACAACAAAAAACAATATTTCAGAATATTGTGTTTTTATTTTGTAGCCAGGAGGAGAAAGTTTAAGCTGTTAACTTCGGAACCTCACTAATGTATGTGCTTTAAGGATCTGCCTCTTTCCAGTGGGCGGTTAAATAAGCATGTTTTTTTATTATTATGTATTATTATTATTTATTTATTTTATTTCTGAGTGATTTTATTTCGATTGTACAGGAAGCTCAAGCGAACTTACCCAGTGCAACGTTGAGACAATGTCGCATCAACGTCGATACAACGTCATGGCATTGCACCGTCATTGATGCGACGTTGTATAAAAGCCATTTGTCCGCTGGGTATAAACACGTCCTGGAGCGCGCAGATGATGACGTGCTGTAGACTTACCTGGCGGAGGAACCCATTGAAAACCACCGACCTTGGACAGGTGACCACAGCCCACCATATATCAACACTGGGTATCGAACCCGGGCCACAGTAGTGGCAGGTGAGACATTAATACGAGTGTACCTCTGCTGTGTGCAAAACTGAGGTTTTAACATAACCATAATTAATAGGACGTAAATGTCATAAAAACGTCATTTTTAAATAATAGGACGTAAATGTCATAAAAACGTCATTTTAAAAAAAAAAAAAAAAAAAAACCCGCATTTTAAAGATGTATTAAAAATCTATTTAATTGATACAGAACATGAGAAAAGGTCTCTTATCGCATGTGCGAAAGAACTGAATTTGTCTGTGTATTCACGCAGTCTGATCAGAGTTAGTTACACCGGCTTACAGAACCAAGGGCTGCTGTTAAGTAAATCAACGGACATAGAAGCCATTGACCAGACTGCGCTTATGATGTTTGTATTTTGGATAAGGCTCCCTTTTTAATGTTGAAAAAAAGATATGTAATATTGTTTTCTGTGAATTTTGCCACATTGCATATCGTTTGTAGCTCTTTGTTTATATTGCAATTTGATTTTAAAAGCTAACACTTGTAACTATTTTTATTGTCTAAGGGAAATAACTGCGTTTAAGCTTGAATGACGGTTTCGTACTTATTATTTCCCTTAGAAGATGCTGCTTATTGGCCAACACACGACAAAACCTACAATAAGACTTGTGCGAACAGCGAAGACTCAGATCAGCCTGCGCATCCGTGCAATCTGATCAAAGTCCTCACTGATCGCATGTGCCTTCTACCGTCTCCGATCTATCCATAGAGGGATAAATGAGAACCCATGCCATACTGGGTGGATGTATAGGCAGTTAGGTATATGATGGTCAGACAGGTCTTATCGTGAGGTTTAAAATTCTGTCGTGCGCTGGCTCAGACATATGTTTCAATAAATCACAAGACAAAATATTTAGACGTAAGTGTGTGTGTGTATGCGCGCGCGCGCGCGTTTGAGAAAAGGCGAAGGGTGCCTAATGTTTGTATAAAATATTTATCATCCTACTTATCATGAACTGAATGAATTATATGGTTTGAAAATAATAAGCTCTTAAAGATTTTAAATTAAAACGTTAACAATTCTATCTCTTTCTATAACCGTCAGTTTTAATCCTCGCTCTCAACTTTCACTGTGGTTCAAAACACTTATTTATGCAGCTCGTTGAGCGATCTTCTAACTCATTGCGCAATTGTGCTATCTCGCCAGAAGCTTAGCTAGTTGCTCATACGGCGAGCATTCCTAGCCAAACAACCAGATCCTAGCCTCTCTGAGTGTCTCAACGTGCGCATTTAAAATTAGACATTACCGAAATCAACACATTAATAGCTTGCATGAAAAGTCAGACACTGGTGTTCCCGACAGATACAAACACTTAAATGCGTGGGTGAAACGTCATACATCGATGATCCCGGCATATATATATATATATATATATATATATATATATATATATATATATATATATATATATATATATATATATATATATATATATATATATATATATATATATATATATATATATATATATATATATATAAAGAAAACCTTTGTGAGCTAAGCCGGTCAATTAAGCGCTGAAGGAAACATAGAAAGATAAGTTTAGATCTATATGAGGCGAGAGAGAAAATGCCGCTCACATAGATTCTATGCGAACAGTGAAGGCTCAGCTTCTTAGTTCAGCTCTGTTCACCTTTTGGCCTAAGCTAAGAAAGGTATATTTTTCCACTCTTAGCAACATTGTTAGTCGAAGATATATATATTTGAAGCGGGGATATTTCACAGCTTCAGATTTTAAACGCAGGACTTTTTCAAAAGCTAATACTTGTAACAATTAGATTTTCTAAGGGAACTAACTGCGCTTTAGCTTGAATGTCGGTTTCGTACTTATTATTTCCCTTAGAAGACGCTGATTAATTATGCCAGCGCACGACAAAACCTGCACAAGACTTGTGCGACCAGCGAATGCTAAGATCAGCCTGCGCATCCGCGCAATCTGATCAGAGTCTTCACTGATCACATGTGCCTTCTACTGTCTTCTAGAGGGAAAAATGAGAACCCATGCCATAAAATTTTGTCGTGCGCTGGCTCAGTCATATGTTTAATGATGCATATGAGGCGAGAGAAAAAAATGCCGCTCACATAAATTGCATGCAAACAGTGAAGGCTTGGCTCCTCAGCTCTGCCTATATTTATAATAAGGACCTTGTATATTATTTTGGCTTATAAATGTCCACTGTTCCATTAACAATGGTCCCAGGCGTAATAGGAGATATCGTTTAGAAGTCATGCAGGACGTTTTTAAAGCAATAGATACCCAAACGCATATTATTATTATTATTATTATTATTATTATTATTATTATTATTATTGTTGTTGTTATTATTATTGAAGGGAAAATCAGATAAAATGTGTTCATTGAGAACATGTGCTTAATGCAACCAGGTCTATGACTTGCTACTTTTACGGGCATTCTTTTTACCCCGTTTATGCCGAATAGGCTTTTCCGTCTTAACTCTTTGGACAGGTCCATTGCCTATACAAGGGTTTTCTGGTTAGTTTTTGTTATTATGATGGTTTGTAGAAATTTCTGAATTTAATGCAAACAGCGTAGACCCGGATCAGACGCCGCGTTCTGCGGCGTCTGATCTGGGTCTACGCTGTTTGCAAATGTCCTTTTCATGGGACGCTAGGCTTAAATGTGTTAATTTATAAGATTGACATTTGTTTGGGTACGTTTGTTTCTTTTTCGGGTACCTTTTCATAACCTCGTAGGCACATCCGAGTTATAAACATTTTATCCGCAACCTCAGAAAACGTACATTTAGACGTGCGCCCAGCGAAGATTCAGATCAGCCTGCGCATTCACGCAGTCTGATCAGAATCTTCCTTAGGCGTACATTGGATAGCCAAGGATGCATAGATTATTCATGCGGATAATGAAGGCCTGATCAGAGTTCGCGAATACGCAAACTGATCTGAGTTTTTGTTGGGCGCACATCTCAGAAGGTCCGTTTTCTCACGTATTGGCATAATTGGAGCTACCCTCATCCGGGTGCGTAGCAGCATACCTTTGCTGTAACTCAACATTACAATAACATGCCTATTCAAATATACTGAAAATTTTACCACCAGAAAAAAAAAAAAAAAAAAAAAAAAAAAAAAATTCAGATAAAAAAAAAAATCTGATATTTTTCATATTTCTGCTCAAAACATAGATTGAGGCGGTTCTAACGAGTACCCACAATCTATACTTTAGAGCAGAAGTAAGAAAAATAATGTATACCACTGTAAACCCCAGTTTTACTAAATAAAAGAGGGGTTTAAGGAGGTCAAAATTATATAGACATGTTTTCGTGATGAATAGTTCAAATATAAGTAGGCTGGCTAAAGTCTCCAGTAACTAAATATTTATTCTTATAGACTTATTTGATTATCCATATATTATTCTTATAGACTTATTTGATTATCCATAAAGGCTGGTCATTAGTGACCAGCCTTTATAGCCATGATATTATTTTGTTTTTATTTTAGAGGATTATCAAACATGATTATAAGAATAAATATTTAGTCACTGGAGACTGGAGCCAGTCTAAAATATAAGTGACATGTGAGCACATACGAAGGACGAAGGCCCAGATCGGTCTACGATTCTGACTAGTCAGATCAGCTGTCACGCCTTTCATCGTGCTGCGCCTAGCTGAGACTCAGATCAGCCTGCATATTAATGGATAGTGTTTGTAGAATTACTGTAGTTTAGTTAGTACTTTAAGACTTATATAGAGACTGTTCTTTTTTATTTTTGCTTAATGCGGTTTAAAAATATTTTCTATATATTTCCAGGTTTTGTTTGTTTTAATAATTTGTTCGTTATTATAACTTAATTAATTTCGATTTATTTTCATGATACTTTTACCCATATGAAATGTCTAGTTACAAAAAAAAAAAAAAAAAAAAAAAAAGCGGACAAAAGATCGGACCTAGTTAAGCTTTGTAAGCAAACTGATTTGCATTGTCGCACAGTGTGATTTGAAAAAAAAGCAAACACAAAACACACACACACAAACACACACACACACACACGCACACACACACCACCGAGGGTTTCAGGTCAACATTTCGGACGATAAAGTATATGAATGGGTCCGTTTTTTCAAAGGCCAGTAGGTTTCGAAATACTGGCTCGCGCACCCGTACCACAATTACCCCAAAGTTACCACCCCGAGCCATCACTACCACCACCAGCACTAGATTACGTTTTTATCAACTTTAAAGTTTACTGCAGTTTTAATGGGATGAATGTACATGTAAAAGAAATCATTTGGCCCGCATTTTTACATAAAATACTCCGTGCGTATTCAGATTATTAACCTATTTTAGTCTAAACTCCCAACCCATACTACATATTGCAAGAGTCAATTCCAATTTTAAGTATACCTAGAGAAAACTGGCTAAAATTTTGCAAATAGTGGACACTGATCAGACGCCACATACTGTTTGCCAACTACCCTTTTGGGATCAATGGGTTAAAAGATGCTCGACGGATCAGACATCGCTGTTCGCTGTATGCAACTTTATGTTGCGAACTCTGTGTGGCAGGATAGTATGCCCATTTTTCCTGCAGATTTGGACCCCCTACCGACGAAACTGTGAATCCGCAACTATTTGCTTCTGTTTGTTTATTAATTTGCACATGTGTGATTCATGTCTGTTCCTCACAAAAACTATAGTTCGTTTCTAGATTACCAGAAGCTCAGTCTGCGAGTGAAGCTGTATCGGCATGGCAACGGATTCGGCACTATTGGAAACAAATCATAGAATAGGGCGATTCCATTTCTCGTCTTATAGATTTGTATACGCTGTGGCGAAAACTCCGTTTGGTCAAATTCCCATTTCCTCTGTTTCATTTTCGAGAAATGTTTCTGTAGATATTTGCACGAAAAACAGTTTGGGGCACGTTATATTTTTACATAAAATAACATAAATTCCTCCACGCCCATAAAACACCCACCCCTTTCGGCATAATGTGTTCATTTTGGCATGATATCATGTATCATGAGCAGACACGAGGATGCAGGGGGTAATTTGGGGAGTAATGAAGGAACGACCAGTCGTGTTATCGATTATAGATTGGTACCGTGAAGACGAAAACTATCTTGGATAATAAACTTTAACAACTCGTCGGATTAAAATTATGTTTAGATTTTAACAATATTATTGAACATTCAGAGATGACATTGAACATGCAAGTACCCTTATCCGGGCCTCACGTGCAGAGGACTCGCTAATCAATAGTATTTTTGTGGAAGCTGTGGAAACTTTATGCATAGGAATATTGAATAATTTTATCAAACATGTCTGTGACTTTGTATTTGACATCTGTGACGACAAACCGAGAGGTAAGTGCGATCATAATCGAATCCGTTCGATTATCGATCACTACGGGGCATCTATAGAAAAGGCAAGCACCCGGTGTCAGACAAGAGGTCTAAGTAGGGGTCTGTTCGAACCCCCAGTAAACATTCTACATAAATCTATAGCGGGCCGTTATCGAGCTGTAGATTTATGAAGAATGCTATCTGGGTGTAGTGCATTTCGGGTTCATTTCTTTCCAAAATTAATATAACATTTATTTCATTTTCGCTCGGTAAATTCATTTGGTTATAAATTCATCGAGCAACAAAAGGAAGACAGAGGGGCCGCGAACTTTTTATCAGTCTTAGACTGTCTTTCTCTAGAGGTGCTGGATGGGGGGAGGTGGGGGAGGGAGGGGGCATAGCTCCAGATAAAGCGCTTTTTTAACTGTAAAGTATTGATATTTTTGTTATTTCTCCATGAAAACGTATGATGTGTGTACTCATTCGAAGCGTCTCGCTGATGTTCTTCTAACGAGTACCCAGAACGAGGTTAAATAAGTTGACTATTTATTTGAATACCTCGCTTATCTGGAACTATGGGTGGGGATTTTGGTGAGTGCAAATGCAAATGCTTTTGAATCGAAAAATGCTGACAGTTTCTTATTTCTCTTCGAAAGCAGACAGACTGGGATGAGCAAACAGTGTAGACACAGATCAGACGCCGCAAAGTGCAACGTCTGACCAGGATCTTCACTGTTTGACACATGTGTAGTATTTCTCAGACAAACCAATTTGTTGTTGTAAAAAAAGGGATTTTTTCATGATTTATGACAATTATGTTACGTTAACCCTTAAAGTGCAAAATCACACATTATGAAAACAAGCCTATTCAAATATATAGAAAATTTCATCTCCAAAAACTGTAAATTTTCAGATTAAACATTCTGATATTTTTCTTATTTCTGCTCAAAACATAGATTGTTGGTACTCGTTAGAACCGCCTCGGCGAGGCGGTTCTAACGAGTACCCACAATCTATGTTTTTGAGCAGAAATAAGAAAAATAATGTATACCCCTTTAAACCCCAGTTTTACTATACAAAAGTGGGGTTTAAGGGAGTCAAAATTATATAGGCATGTTTTCATGATGAAAGGCTACGCTTTTCAGAGAAAATAAGGCTTGTTATTTCGTGTGAATCGAATCACACAAAATGCCAAGTCATTTTCTCTGAAAAAAAAAAAAAAACACTAATAAAAACATTTTCTCTCTGGAAAAAAAAATAATCATGTCGTCTGCAACAATTTTGCTTTACAGTGTCTGAACCATAGGATAATCACGGTATTATACAATGTTTTGACTGTTCTTATTATCTGTTATGGCTAAATAATATGCTACTTAACCCTTACTACTACCAATTCAGCAGACGACAAACTGATTATATTTTACTTAATATTTATTTATTTTTTTTTTCAGAAAATAGATTTCAAAATTTCATGCAATTTTTTTCCCATGAGACAATTTGGATGAAATGTCGAAGCCTATTTTCCGAGAAAAATCAGAAAAAAAAAAAAAAAAAAAAAAAATCAAAATGTCGTCGACTGAAATTTTTACCCAGACTGCTAAGCATTAACTTTTTTTTACCAGATTTATAACAAACAAAATCGAATCAAGCATGTATTAGACGCAAAAGGCATCGAATATGTTGAAATTGACCTATGCCACAGTCAAGAACAGAGAGACGAGATGAGAGAGAAAGCTGGCAATCCTAACCTCCTACCACCAGCCTTGTTCAACGGAGATCAATATTGTGGGGTAGGTACAGATGAGGGTCCTGATGGAGTTTTTACTGATTAGAGAATAATGACCATTTTTTTATACTGATTAGAGATGAATAAGTAAAAAAAAAAAAAAAATACTTATTAGGTGAAAACGAGAGTTTAAAAAATAAAGGAAAATCTGAAAATTGTAAAGAATAGCAGAAAAAAGTAAAGAAAACTGAATAAAAGTATAAAGAATAAAAAAAAGAAAGAATAATATATCTCCTTAATCCTACAAATGATAAGTAAAATTTGTAGCAGACGACATTCGTTTTTTTATTTTTTCGGAGAAATTCTAGACATTTCATGTGAATCATCTGCCAAATGTCAAAACTTAAGAAGTTCAAAACATGTCGTCTGCTGCAGCTGTAATTTGCACTTTAAGGGTTAAATCGCAATTTTACAGGATAATGGATTTTTTAAGAATAAGCTATTTTTTTTTTAAAGAAAGAGAATAATTAACCTGGCACCACACATTGAGTTTTACTTCTCTGATATAACCAAAGGTAAAATACTCCTCCCTGATTATTTTTTAAAACATATCATCTCCCTTACCAGTCAGAAACTCATCAGCTGATCAGCCAAATCAGAGAGAATCACTCCAAAAGATAGGATTTTTGTAAAATATAAACCATATGCATGCTGATTCATATAGCAGTTAGAGGGGAGCCAGTCTACAGAATAATGAGCTATTTTTTTCTAATTGGTTAGAGAATTTCAGATACCCCATCAGGACCCTCAAAAATGTATTTTTATTCCTAAATATGGCCTGCAAATCTATACAGTGGAAACGCCACTTACGACAACCACCTCTCTATGACAGCCAGTTTTACGCCTTCTCAGAGGTGGTTGCTGAAGAGAGGTTACTCATACAAACCGCAGCTGTACGAAACCACGCCTATTTAAAATATGGAAAATTTCACCTCCAAAAACTGAAAATTTTCTGATAAAAAAAACTAATATTTTTCATATTTCTGCTCAAAACAGAGATTGCGGGTACTCGTTAGAACCGCCTCGCGGAGGCGGTTCTAACGAGTACCCACAATCTATGTTTTTGAGCAGAAGCGCGAGGCGGTTCTAACGAGTACCCACAATCTCTGTTTTTTGAGCAGAAATATGAAAAATAATGTATACCCCTGTTAACCCCAGTTTTACTATATAAAAGTGGCGTTTAAGGGGATCAAAATTATATAGGCATATTTTCGTGAATGTGATTCAGACTAGTTGGTATATCTGCGCAATTTGATCAAGGGCTTCGCTGTTCATATACTCACTACCGTATTAATCATAAATAACTTCGTACCAAACTGGTCCTAAAATTTGAACAAGTCCATTTATTACATGCTGTTGTTCAAGGCTACCCAAGACACAATTATGAATGGGCTCTATCCCCCGCCTTTAAGAGCACAAGTCCATAAGGTAACTTTACTTTTAGAAGGGGTGGGCGCTGCAAACAAAATCCTCACAAAACTGTGATTTTAGCTGAATTTCTGTTATATTCTGATTTTTCATGTATGAAAATAGAACATGTGGTAGACACATTTTTTATGACTTCCCGTTTGCTTCCCTGCATAAGTTCCATTCCGAAAAGGAGCCCGCTCTTAGAAGTGAAGCAAAACAATTTTGACAGAGTAAACGTCCCTGAAATTATCTGTTCCTATTAATAGGGTTCAAGTATAGCATGCACGAACAGCGAAGGACGTCAGCAGCTCTGTGCGAATATACAGGCTTGTCTGGGTCTTCGCTGTACTCATATCATATTACTCAGGCGTTCAGGTCCATTTTTAGAAAAAATAAATAAAACTATTTAAGAATGTTGTCTGCATTTATTGTGATTGGCGCTTTAAGTTTTAACTTTAGAAATTTTGGTAGAATTGGGATGAAGCTGACAAACAGACGGATGCACTCACAAATACAAATATTTAGTTATCCTTTTCTGTTCTCCTTCTACAGAATTTTGACGAGTTTGAAGATGCGGTAGAAGATGGATTATTAAAGCAATTTCTCAAACTTGAATGATCCTGGAAGAAGGCAAATGGTAGGTGTTTGGACCATTTATGGAAAATGATACAAAAAAACTCAGATCAGTATGCGCATCATCAATCTCTGATCAAGGTCTTGTGCGTCTGCGATGTCTAATGACGACCTCCTTGCGCTCTATGTCTAATGAAGGTCTTGCGCTCCGCTATGTCTGATTGGGGTCTAGCAATTCCGCAGTGTCTGATCAAGCCGATGCCTTATCATGGTCTTGGGCTTCCGCTATGTCTGATCGGGGTAAAGCAATTCCGCGTTGTCTGGTCAAGACGATGCCTTATCAAGGTCTTGCGTTTCAGTAATGTTTGACAGGGCTAGCAATTCCGCGATGTCTAGTCAGGGCGGTGCCTTATCAAGGTCTTGCGTTTCAGCGATGTCTGATCAAGGTCCAGCGCTTCTGACATGTCTGATCAAGGACTTGTGCTTCTGTCACGTCTGATCAAGGACTTGCGCTTCTGTCATGTCTGATCAAGTCTTGCGCATCTGTCATGTCTGATAAAGGTCTTCCGCTTCTGACACGTTACGCCTGATCAAGGTCTTGCGCTTCTGACATGTCTGATCAAGGACTTGCGCTTCTGTCTTGTCTGCTCAAGGTCTTGTGATTCTGACATGTCTGATCAAGGACCTGCGCTTCTGTCTTGTCTGATCAAAGTCTTGCGCTTCTGACACGTTATGTCTGATCAAGGCCTTGCGCTCCTTACATGTCTGATCAAGGTCTTGCACTTCTGTCGTGTCTGATCAAGGTCTTGCACTTCTGACACATTATGTCTGATCAAGGTCTTGCACTTCTGACATATCTGATCAAGGTCATGCGCTTCTGTCATGTCTGATCAAGGACTTGCGCTCCTGTCTGATCAAGGTCTTGCGCTTCTGTCATGTCTGGTCATGGTCTTGCGCTTCTGTCTTGTCTGATTAAGGTCTTGCGCTTCTGACACGTTATATCTGATCAAAGTCTTGCACTTCTGACATGTCTGATCAAGGTCTAGTGCTTCTGACATGTCTGATCAAGGACTTGCGTTTCTGCCATGTCCGCTATGTCTGAGCAAGGACTTGCGCTTCGATCTTGTCTGATCAAGGTCTTGCGCTTCTGACACGTTATATCTGATCTAGGTCTTGCTGATCTGACATGTCTGATCACGGTCTTGCAGACTGAGATGTCTAAATACTGTATTTATGAAAAGAGACGAAAGTGCCGTAATAACCTGAGTATTGGGACATACATGCCTGAGCAAATAGTGTTTTTGATTTGGGTTTTACGGCTCTTTCAAGAATATTTCACTTATATCGACCTGATCATTCATCAAAGGTGGGCGAAAACCGGAGAACCCGGGGAAAAACCACCTGACCATACGTAAGGAGAACTTGATTTTCCCACATGTGACCTGAGCGAGGCTTGAACCACAGTGGTGAGAAACCTAATGGATTAAGAGTCAGCTCTCTTATCCACTAGGCTACGGGGGCCCGCCAGCAAATAGTGTAGATCCAGATCAGAAACCGCAGTACGCAGCGTCTGATCAGGGTTTACTTTGTTTGCACTCTTTCCAACAGTTTTTAGACGCATCAGCAGCTAGTAAAAAGGGACCGGTTCAAAGTGTAGGTCAAATACGGTAAGGATTTAAGATGTCCCAATATTTGGGATTGATAATTGAGCCAACGCACCACAAAACCTACAACAAAACCTGTGTGATCAGCGGACACAGATCAGCCTAGACATCCGCCCAGTGTGACAGGGATTCTCGTTCATCCCTCCTTGGATATGCGATCAGCGAAGACTCTGATCAGACTTCGCTGTTTCACGAGTCTTTATATTGTAGTTTATTCGTGCGCTGGCTCAATTACATGTTTGGTAGTGCCAATTGATACTATGTACGTTTTCACACATACTAACACCATTCAGACACAAGGATAGTTTCACAGTCTATATATTGTATCTTATTATTTCCTGTTTACATATAATGAGCCTCATAGGAAAGCCATATCAATGGGGGTTGTCTAAAGCTTACTTTTAACGGACAATGTTAAAATTTGGTTCAATGGCAGAACTTGACTTTCGTCCCTTAAACTAATTTCAAGTGATTGACAATACAACTTCATTGCATCATTTCCGTCACTATTTGTACAACTGTAATTGTTAAGGAGAAGAACTAAATAAGTAGTCATACTTTCGTCCTGATCCTATTTCTTATGTGCTACAATGTATAGTGTTATGTAATATTTGGAAAAAGTAAAATATGTTTAAACCAACTTCATTGCACGATAATAACATTCATTCGATAATTTTACAGAGTTATGGCCCCTGATATTTACAGTCGTCTATGCCATAACTTTTTATTCAGTTCGAACAAAAATCATACGGACGAGTACATACAGAATCATTATTTAAAGAAAAAAGTCGTTTATGTGTTGCTTCTGACATGAGTTATAGCCCCTGACTGACGTTAAATTTGGTAACTTTCAGACAAGGCGCGTTATGACAGAACGAATACTGGAAACAGCATTGAACCCTAATAAAACAAACCGTTCGGATCTACACAGGTTATGTTTATTTCTTGGATGCAAATGATATTTTGGAAAATTTGTATACTTTCAGTGACGTAACTGTGTTAAAGAGGAGAGACGTCAGTTCCAGTCTGGGTATATTTCTTTAATTGGAATTTCCGTGATATTTTGCTCATGTCGATTCATGAAGCCAGTGACATAAACCTAAATAGTGAGTGCCTATGATATTAACTCTTTGGAGTGGAAGGAGAGAGTGGATAGAAGATGCGGTGGACTGAAGATCATCTTTTATTCCCCATTCCGGTTCCACATTTGAGCTTCATGTATACACGTGTTTGGAGTGCACAGGGATACGGTTAAACAGTCAAACCTTGTTAACCCATTGTAGACTGAATGAACTCTCCCACACTATGTACTGGAAGACTAAAATTTCGATTTTAGGTGCGTCAGGCTATGTGATTTAGATATTCCGAGAGAAAATTGGTTAAACTATTTGCAAACAGTGGAGACCCTGATCAGACGCCGCGTTCTGCGGCGTCTGATCTGGGATTGCACTGTTTGCCAATCACCCTTTTAGAGGTCTCGAGACTACAATGGGATAAACAAGAACATAAGGGAATGCCAAATATTGGTTGCTTAAGACAGGTGCTATCTTAATGCAGATACATTTGTATTTATTTTCCTTCACTGTAAATCGTGTAGATTTTACGATATATACTGGCAACTGGCTGTCAGCGCCTTTACCGTAAATGTAGAACTTTTGCAGGAATTCCCTCATAGGATGGGGTAAGGTTGTATAAACTTAAGATACCGTGTGTTGGCTCACATCTACGTTACCTACCTTGCTCTACACTACCCTATCATGCGTAATTATTACTGTAAATAATCTAAAACTTACGGTACATGTACTAGCAGCCAAACCATAAAGTCTACGGAATCTTTTTCAGCGTTTTATGGTACCGGAAAACTGGGCTTTAAATGCAGGAGGATACAGGTTGCCTTTAAGACAGGTTTGACTTAAAATGCTTCTGTGTTTTGTATCCTTGCCTTTACAACAAGTTTAACTGGGAATGAACACACTTTCAAGGGAAGCAACTTTGATGAAATTCTTTTTGTCACCTTCTGAAAGCTCCCGAGCCTTTGGAGCATTTTTGTCCTGTTAGACTCCTTTTCAGAAACAACAACAAAAAAAAAAAAAAAAAACAAAAAAAAACAAAAAAACGGGTCTACTCAAAAAGGAAAGAATATGCTCCCACTGCGAGCAAATTCTTTCATTTTAGAGTAGATCCCTTTTCAAAAGCAGGGTAATGTGCAGGAAAGTAAACAGGAAGTCACAAAGTTGTCTGCCTTGTAATATACTCAGTGTGTCCAGACCCCTTAAGATGTTTCGTTTTTCGATTAACTGAAAGCGCCAAGCAAGATTTGTAGCAGACGACATTCTAAATATTTTTTTTTTTCATTTTTATAGAAAATAAATCTTGACATTTCATATGAATCGTGTGCTGACGATTCACGTGAAATATCATGACATATTTTCTATGAAAAATAAAATGGATATATATATATTTCAAAATGTCGTCTGCTGTTGTTGTGATTAGCGCTTTAACCCTTAGCATGCTGGGTAAAATTTTCAGCAGACGCCATTTTGAAATATTTGTCTTACACTTTACAGAAAATAGGTTTTGAGATTTCATGCAAATTTTCCTCATATGGGACAATTTGCATGAAACATCAAAGCCTATTTTCTGGAAAAAAAAATAAGAAAAGCATCATCAAATTGCCATCTGCTGAATTTGTCCATGCTTAGTGTTAAGGTTTAAGTTTTCAATTACGCTGATAATCAAAACTACTCTTTGGTGCTAATTACAATGGTGTTTGAATGTTGGTTGAATTTTCGTCTTTGTTTCGTCATGTTGGTGTCGAAAGTACTTAGACGTTTCCGCTGTATGAAAAAAACAACAACAAAGAAACGGAATAATATAAAACACGGAGAGAAAATTTTCATTGACGAATGGCGTTTTCGTCCATGAAAATGCTGAGGCCTATTTGAGTGTATAAGTAGCATCATAAACACATTCTGCGGTCTCATGTACAAATGTCGTCTTATAATGAATACATGATTTACAGATAAATGGCACAGGAAAGAAAGAAAGAAGAAAAAAAAAAAAAAAAAAGAAAGAAAGCCTATGAAGATTTTGTATTTTGCTGCGATGCATGTTCCCATTATGTGATATCCCAGCTAGCATTCTTTATAAATCTACAGCGGGCCGTTATCGGCCCGTCAGCTACCCTGACGGGCTGAGAACGGCCCGCTGCAGATTTATAAAGAATGCTTACTGCCCAGTAAGCATTCTTTATAAATCTATAGCGGACCGTTATCGGCCCGTCAGCTAGCCTGACGGGCCGATAACGGCCCGCTATAGATTTATAAAGAATGCTAGCTGGGTGGGATGATATGAAATGCATTTCTCTAAGAACTCTTGCCCCAAGAATCCTTATTTTACCACATACATGCGCAATCTGATTAGGGCCGGCACAGTCTGATAAGTATTTTTTTTTTTTTTGTACTGGTCGCATGTATCTTAATGTTTACTTTCTTCGATGTTTACATATTGTCAGGTTGAATAGTGAACACTATGGCTAGTCTGTTAAGTACTAAGTGTCCAACGTACATCAGATGCATCAAGCAGATACCGTTATTACGTTGTGTACCGGTATTCGGACAGCATCCGTAAGAGCGTACCGTACTTATACTAAAGTCCCTTTGAGCACCTGTCGATATGTCTAAAACTTCTGGCTGAAAGGCAAACAGTGCATACTCTGATCAAACTGCTCCTCGAGCAGTTTGATCAAAGTCTGCACTGTTTGCATAAATATTAGGGAAAATATGTGCTTAGCGCAAGTATGAACACAGATCTGTCCGCATGCACATCCGAGTAGCCTGACTTATCCAGGAAATTCTACAATACAGACAACCCTCTTTATACCGACACTCGATACAACGACAATATTTGTTGTAATGACAATTTGACTGTCACGAAACCTTTGCGTAAGAGGTAACAGCTAGTCACAAATTATGCAAGAATATTGTATTTAATGCTTTAAAGAAACATGTTTTGTATATTTGTACAAATATCCAAAACATATGTTCTATGAGAGGAAATAAGAACAAAACAAGACCTTTCTTACATTTCAATCTGTTCAGTGAGTATTCTGTACAATAGCAAATTCATTTTAATTTCAACGTCTTTGGGAACAAAGGCTGTCGTTGTAACGAGGGTTCAATGTATTTAATGTGTTTGTTGACAAAGAGCGACGACCCTCATCTGGTCGTGCTGTCGGAGCTGGAGATTTCATGCTCGTATATGATTAAAACCCTTTGTACGTGCGACGAGGTTGACGTCATGCTGTGTGCTTGATAAATTTTGCTATACTTTTACAACGCTGCAAACGAAATAAATAGGTTGCCAGTCTTTATTTCATACTGAAAATCAGTGAAAAAAAGTAAGTAACAATACAAACGTCATATGTTGATTTTTCTTGTCAGTCAGTGTAAAGGGTTATTTGTTCATGTTGAATAGATTTATGAAACAGCTGTGAAAAATACTCTTACCCGAGATTACCGTATTCGACCTAATTACTGCACTGTACGTTTATAGTTTTCCATTACTGGGAAAATGCAGTTAAATATCCATCTAATAAGGGCACATTTAAAAAAATTCAGCGGAGGATTACACGAGGGACGTATTTAATGATGCGTTTCTGATTTTTTTTTTTTTTATGTAAAAGCTTATGTTGTCGGTACTCATTTGAATTGCCTCGACAAGTCGAGGCAATTCAAGTAAGTAGCAACTACATACACTTTTATAAAAAAAAAAAAGTGGATAAAAGCACTAGCGCTGTAAATTGAAGACTAAGAAATTACTTGACTGCACACTTATAGGTAGGGAATGGGGGAGGTGGGTGGTATGCGCGTTAATTAGATCAAATGCGGCATTACACGTCTGTTGAAATACTCAGTTAAATATCGGACGGGGTGCAGAAAAAACCAATGTAGCCAAATGCGACTTGTACGGCTTCCCAATAATAGCACAACGTCGCAACAACGCCGTAAGGAAACAGCGAAACCCTTATCAAACAGCGTGGATGCGCTAACTGTTCTGTGTCTGCGCTGTTCGTATGGCTCGTAAACACTATTTGTATGGCGCTACTCTAAATTTGATAAATATTTAGATTCAACCTTGAAGGTTTTCTTGTATTGCTTATGAGAACAGTGGAGACCCTAGTTTGGACGTTCGCTGTTTGTTTACGGCATAGTTATCCTCGCGCCGTTGAAGCGAGCGTCACACATCTTCTAAACCCTGTCACCATTCTGTATATATTTCCGTTTGTGCATGCGCACTGAAACGTCTCACGGACCGGGAGGATCTTACATTACACCGTTTCAGTTTATGTGCTTATATGTATTATTTTTATGAATACTTTTCTTTCTTTTTTACATTTTATATGTACATGAAAATGATTCTTTGTAATAAAACTTATCACATACTTTGCAATGTATCTTTTTCATACACTGAATAAAAATACTTTATAAATTTAACCCATTTAAACCAAGCGTCCCATAAAAAGGACACTGGCAACCAGTGTAAACCTTGATCAGACGCAGAGCGGGGCGTCTTATCAGGGTCGACACTGTACATATTGTTTAGAAAGGTTGTACAAAATATGATAATAATGAAAACTAACCAGGCACCTCATATAGAAAGTAGACAGGTCCAAAGAACTAAATTAGAAGATTCCACTCGGCATAAATGGGTTAAGTTAACCTTTAGTCAGCAATATTTGTGGTCAACGTCGCTTATGAGAATCTTTCAGATATATTTAGTGGACTTAATACACCTTGTAGATTTACCGTGATATGTTTCAAGGGAGATAACTTTTATGACTTCCTGTTTGCCTTCCTGTAACCAAGCTCCTTCTAGTAGAGAAAAGTCTTTCCTTTTGGATTAGACCCATTTTCAGAGGGAGTAATGTGTGTGTGTGTGTGTGTGTGTGTGTGTGTGTGTGTGTGTGTGTGTGTGTGTGCTGGGGGGGGGGGGGGGAACGGGAGAGGAAAGACGGTGCCTGCTAATGATATTCAATCTAAGAATAATGGTTGGGCTCGACTGAAAATTTATGATCAAGCAATGGTTAACGAAAGTGTCCGAGGAGTTACTAAACATTGCTCATGAAACAGAACAGAACAGAACTTTATTACTCTCAAGTTGCAGAGTACAACCTTTGAGATACTAAATACTGATCAACACAAAACGCATGCACCAAATACAAGGCATTTGTTTTTTTAGAATTTTGCAGTTTTAAATCAGTTTTTAAATGTGTGTTTGTGTGTTTTGTTTTTTGTGTCTTTTGTTATGCGTGCGCGTGTGTATTTAACATCTAGCAACATTTTTACTGCATAAATCCATCTTAATGTGCTTAACAACCAAACATTTTCTTAATTTTATTTAACAGTAATATCCCGACAAACACAAAACGTCGTAACAACGTAGCTTCGACGTCATCGCGACGTCATGACGTCACCGCGACGTTGTTACGGAGTGTTAACACAGAACGTCATAACAACGTCGCTTCGTCATGATGTTGCGGCGACGTCATGATGTCGCGGCAATGTCGGAGCGACGTTTTTACGATGTTGTGTGTTAGCTGGGATGGTGAAAAATGGCTTACATAGCTCTAGACAAAAATGAATATTTAGTGTGTTTTTTCTTTCTAAAAACAAATGCGGTGTGTATTTATTTGAAAGCGAGACGCCTCTTATGCACAACATATATTTTGCCAGAAATAAGAAAAAACAACAATGTTTGATTAAAAACTGACTTATCTATAGCTTTGACTCAAAGGTGTATATTTTTACATAGGCGTGTAAACATAGGCGTCGGAGCGACGTTCCTACGATGTTGTGTGTTAGCTGGGTAAAGACAGTGAGTGTAGCAATCTCTAATGTAATTCAACGCCAAATGTAATAAATTGAGTTGAGTGTGACGCAAAATGTAATAACACCTAATGTAATAAACTAATTGAATACAAAGCCAAATGTAATAAACTGAGTTGAGTGTGACGCCAATGTAATAACGCCAAATGTAATAAACTGAGTTTATTACAAATAATGTAATGCAGTGCTAAATGTAATAAACTGAGTTGAGTGTAACGCCAAATGTAATAACGCCTAATGTAATAAACTAAGTTTATTACAACTAATGTAATATAGCACCAAATATGATAAAATGAGTTGAGTGTAACGCCAAATATAATAACGCCAAATGTAATAAACTGTGTTTATTAAAACTAATGTTAAACAATGCCAAATGTAATAAACTAAGTTGAGTGTAATGACATTTAATGTAATAAACTTTGTTTATTGCAAATTATGTAATATAACGCCAAATATAATACCATGAGTGTAACGCCAAATGTATTAGCTACGAATTGTAATAAATTCAATTTACTACAACTATTGTAAAACAACACCAAATGTAATAAACTGGGTTGAATGTAACGCCAAATTTAATAACGCTAAACGTAATAAACTGAGTTTATTACAACTAATGTAGTACAATGCCAAATGTAATAACACGAGTGTAACGCCAAATGTTATAACTATGACGTGTAATAAATTCAGTTTACTACAACTATTGTAATACAACGCCAAATGTAATAAACTGGGTTGAATGTAACGCCAAATGTAGTAACGCAAAACGTCTCATCTTGCTCTTTGCTGTTTGTGGTTGTCGAATTAGTAGTAGTAGTAGGAGAAAATTTAGTAGTAGTAGTAAAAGTAGTAGTAGTCGTAGTCGTAGCAGTAGTAGTTGTAAAACGTGGAGACCCTGATCAGGATTTTGTCAACATTTTGATGACGCTATGGGAACGTGTTTCATTTTAGTCGGGTTTATCTCCCTTTTCAGTAGCCGAGGACGAAAGATGCGGGAAGCACTCTATAAAAAACTGATCCGATACTTTGAAATACAGCTGACTCTCGTTATCTCGAACTCGCTTATCTCGAATAACCGCTTATATCGAAGTGAAAATCTGGTTCCTGCCTAAACATGAAAATCTAACATGTAAAAAATATTGTGGAAAAGAGGAGAAATTGCTCCTATGGAGCAATTTCTCCTCTTTTCCACAATATTTTCAATATCTCTAACTTCAAGAGTCCAATTACACATATAAAAGGTAAATGTGGTTGTTCGAATTATTTTTTCCTCAATTCTGCAACTCTGATATGTCGAGGTACGGATATCTCGAAGTATTTCAGAGAGTCCGTTGGAATTCGAGATAACGAGAGTCGACTGTAATTCATTAGTTACTGATACATGTATGATATCATCACACTGTGAATTATAGAAAATAATTGAAAAATCACTACAATTCACTGCCAGGCATATATGGTAAAACCGTTTTATTGGTCACGACTGCATATAGCTTCAAATATAAACCGACACGCCGGGCTGAGTTCTTTCTGCAAGTTCGGTTCCATTATGTTCGATTCCATCCTGCGAGCATGACGACAAAGAATCCGACAAATAATCAGTAAAATTATCAGTTTTAAAACCGTCTTTTATTTGACCGTTACAGCCGCTTCCGTTAAACTGGCTTTTATAAATAGTCGATAGGTAGAAATTTGATCTTCTCTTCTGCTGCCATCTTTTCTTTCGACCAAAACACGTCATGACTGTCATGCGCAGTCCTTCTCTAAATTTACTTCCTGTTGCACAGTACATCATGAAGTTCGCGCACTTATTGGAATACAACATATAAAATGTTACTGAAAACACGAGATTTTCTCTTGCTGCCGTCTGAGGGTTATTGTAAATGTCTGGGTCATATTTTAGTCGTATAGCTAGTAAAGCCAAATGAATAGTAAATGGAAATGTCAATATAATCAAAAGAAACGATTCACTCAGAAGCATGGGCAACAACTGTCGCCATTTTTGTCCACCAGTGTACTTGTCGGCTGCTGACTGCCTAACGCGATGAAGTATTAGGCAGTTGCTAATCACAATAACAAAACCACCTATCACATAAAATGCAAGATTCAGCCACGGCCAGACGTCCAACCAAAACACTGTATAGCTTTCGCTGATCGAAAATACGTCACACAGCCGATCCTTGCGTTCTGCTGGCACCATGTCTGACGACAGGATGAAATGGAAGTTCTTTAAAATGACAAAAATTATTGCACAAACGGTTACCGCCCATGCGCGTTTCGTTGAGCATTTGGTTGCGCCAAATGGTGCAACTATCACAAGGGCGCGTTCGGTTGTCATTATAGTTGTTATAAGAATGTTTAGATCCGTATTACTTGGTCCATAAAAGTTGAAAAATTTACACATAATGTGTGAGCTATCTGTTCTCACGTAAACATATGGAAAACTGACATACAGCCAGTGAGCTGTCAGGGAAATCAGCAACGCCAACACGTCGTTGAAAGCCCCTGCCCGGAGGTAAACGGATGTCGATATTGACCGGAAGTATCTTGTGCGCATGGTAAGTATAACAAATATGTTGCAGGTGGTGCCAACGACGATTAATGTCGGCGGCACGATCAAATTAATGGCGTCATTTGCAGTGTCTTGGCGAGTGTTTTCAGTTGTATTTGATATCGACATAATTCAACGGATCAACCTATGTTGATTCAGTTCGAAAATTCCCATCTTGGACATAAAACTTACACAAAGCAGTTGCAGAAATATGTCGTAACACCAACAAATGAGAGTAAAAGATGGTAGCGTGGTTCTGTTACTGTACTCCTTCAAGAAACCCTGCAGTTACAGGTTATTTGAAAACATCACACCTGTAATGTGTTCACTGAATCAAAATGAAGCTCCACACTTTTGCCAAGATCATTTGCGCGCGTCTCTTAGACTAGTTCATCCGACCATTTCTGCTTATGTACTGCATCACAATAAAGAGAACATTTCTTGATCTTCATTCGTTCGCCTGAAATAAGAAATTATACAGTCATGCTTAGAAACAAAAAACAAAAAACAAAAAAACAAAAAACAAAACAAAACAAAAAAACAACAACAACAACAACAAAAAAAAAACAACAAAAAAAAAAAAAACACACAAAAAAAAAACAAAAAAAAACAACAACAACAAAACAACAAAACAAAAAAAAAAAAAACAAAAACAACAACAAACAAACAAAAAACAAAAAAAAACGCCAAATAACTTCGTTTCGACCACGTTGAAACGTCGTTGCTGCGACGTTTTAATGTTTGCAAAGTATAATGTACATATCGACATCAGCCAAAAGAGCTTTTTGGAGACTTGACACACTTGGTAGATTTTCGGCCATTTTTATTGGAGACAGCTGTTGTGTCTTTCTGTTTGCGTTTTTGCTCACTAATTAACCCCCTTCTAAAAAGGGACTACCCTAACAGATAGAATTTGCTCCTTTTTACTGTAGATCCTTTTCTAGAAAGGAGGCAAGTACAATTCGACAGTTAACTCCCCTGAAAGCATACCCATTCCTCAGCGATTCTTATTTTCGGACATACGGGATAATGTCCGAATACGTGGAATTGGCTGAGTTGTTACCAGTATAATTCCTACAGTTTCCTGGGTTCTGAAAATCGAATTGTACCCATAGTCATGGCACATATTTATATGGATTTGCCAATGACATAAATAAATAAATAAATAAATAAATAAATAAATAAATAAATTAGTAAAATATTTATTTATTTATTTGTTTATCTATTTTCTTTATTTAGCTATATCTACTATTACTATTACTACTACTACCTCCACTACTACTACTGCTACTACTACAACTACTACTACTGCTACTTCTACTACTACTTCCACTGCTACTCCAACTTCTACTACTACTACTACTACTACTACTAGTTACAAGTATAATTGCGGACCAATGAATCCTACAGTTTCCTGGGTTTCTCCAAATCGAATTGTGTCGATACCCATAGTCATAGCACATATTTATATGGATTTGCCAATGATATAAAGAAAATAAATAAATTAATTAATAAAATATTTATTTACTTATTTATCTATTCTATTTATATATCTATTTACTTCTACTACTACTACTTCCACCACCACCACCACTACTACTACCTCTACTACTAAGACTATTACTGCTACTGCTACTACTACTTCTATTACTTCCACCACCACTACTACTACTACTACTACTACTGCTGCTACTGCTACTACTACTTCCACCACCACTACGACGACCACTACTACTACAACTACTACTACAACTAGTTCTACTATTACTACTACTGCTCCTACGACCACCACCACTACTACTACTACTACTATTGCTGCTACTACTACTGCTCTTCCTACTACTACTGCTACTACTAGTACTCTTACTGTTACTACTACTACTACTACTACTACTACTACTACTACTACTGCTACTACTGCTGCTGCTGTTACTTCTGTTACTACTATAATACAATAGCTACTTCTTGCTGCTTCTAGCCCTGCTACAATAGCAACTACTTCTGCTGCTGCTTCTGCTACTACTGCTATTATATTACTGCTACACTACCAAAATTAATTCCCTTGCGCTGATTCAAGAGGGCAGTTGTCAGTTTCTGTTGAAAGAATGTGCACAAGTACTGGTTAATCGCATAGAGGACTAAGCCTGCCTAGGAAAAGAGTGGTCGGGTAAACTGATCCGGCTCGACATGACCATAAAAGTGGTCACTGGGCCGATAAACTCCAAACCAACCAACAAACCAATCAACCAGCTACTACTACTACTACTACTTCTACCACAGACAAAAATAATAAATAAAAAATAGTACTAAGTGAATAAAATAACATACGTAATATTAACCTCTTATGATTTTACACAAATTTTCGACTTCATATCCTCAGTTCATGTCGAAGTCTTTGATGTCCGAACAAATACGCTATAATTATAATAGAATAGTCGACAATGAGCCACAACATTAGAAAAGAGGCCTACGGGGCATAGGCACAGAACGAAGACCAAGATCAGCCAGCTCATGCAACTGATCAGGAAAGAGCTGTCCTCTCACAAAATTACTGAATGCTACAGACTACTCGAGGCATCAAATGTTCTTAGTAGAGTACAGGCGCGCAGGATATTCTGTAGGCCTTCGCTGAAAGACCTTTCAAATGACACTGCTAAAGTGACAAAAGGCTTAGAATTGAATCGAGCCGTGACATAAGAAAAGGGTAAAACTCAACTGCGCAGTCTGATCGGGCCTCCACTGCCGGCTTACAGAATCATTGAATATTGCAGAATCTATCGACGGACAACGAAGGCCCTGATCAGACTGCGCGGATGCGCAGTCTGATCTGGGCCATCGTTATTCGCATATATGCGACAATTGCCATTTTCTCATGAAACGGCTTAGTGTTTCTTATTTGCCATCTCATTAAATATTAAAGCTGGGCAACAGTCAATACTTGCAACATGTTACCGTGTTTTCGATAAAAAAAAACTATTTTTATATTAAACAAGACAGAAACTGACGTAAATTGCACTCCGCTTTACAGTAAAAAAGGCACGTCCACTCTTACATTTTGTGCCGTCGAGACGCACCCCTAGACATACATTTGTGGAGAGTACTTAACCTTCGCCATTCTCTGGGTAAATTCACAGCAGACGACAAATTGGTGATATTTTTCGTGTATTGCCTAGATAATAGGTTTTGGTATTTCATGCAAAATGTCTTATCAGGAGACAATTTCCACGCAAACTGTTTGAATAAAATGTCAGTCTATTTTCTTGGGGAAAAATAACAGGTCCATATCTTTGAGGTGCGATGAGCATGGTGTAGAGGAGGGGTGGGGTTGTTATGATGGACATGATGAGGAAGTGGAGGGTTCTGTAACAGATATAGGTATAATTAATACGATAATCCAGTAACTATTGACAGGATTAATTTCATCGTTGACGCATTCAGTAATTCTAGCAGTGGCGGATACCGGGGCGGATTCAGAGGGGATTCGCCTTGTTCAGTCGAACTCCCTTTTGACTCAAAATTTCATTTTCACGGGAAGTTTTGGATAAATTTGGGATACCATATTTACCCTAAATATTCACATCCCTTACTCTTTATGGTATACTTCTCTTCAGCAAGTCAATTTTAATACTTATGAATGTGATTAAAATTGCTGGATGAGTGGCAAACAGTGTAGACCCTGATCAGACGCCGCATTCTGCGGCGTCTGATCTGGATCTACACTGTTTGCTTAGGGCTGTTTTTTTCCGAATACATTAAGTACGGTAGTCCGATCAAAAATCCCCCCACACAGAAATCAACCTGGATCCGCCACTGGAATATCACTTTTCAATGACGTCACAGCCCGTATTGCGCATATGTGCCGGGCACATCATTTCCTGCAAGACTGCATGTACGCCCAGCGAAGACTGATCAGCCTGCGCGGCTGATCAGTTTGGATATGGCACCCTGTGAGTAGCCAAGGAGCCAATGCGACATTAGGCGGGCAGCGAGATACCAGTTTTTAAAGAGCTTCAGTGAGGGCTTCTAATGAGTTCCAACAACATATGACTGATCGCGCATGACAAAACCAACAAAATGGCATGTGCGGCCAGGCTGATCTAAGTCTTCGCTGGGCGCACACGCCATTTTGTTGGTTTTGTCATGCACTGGCTCATAAGTTTATTTTATAGAGTTCCAAAATTATCACCAAATAATGAAGAATCCGGGTGGCCGGGTGGTTAGGGCTTCCGACTACGGATCTCAAGGTCCCGACTTCGAATCCCGTTAGAGACGGAATTGAGCTTATGAATGCATAACGCTTCATTGCTAAGAGCCTTTGATTGTCACCCTTCCATCGTCTCAATATGACTAAAAAATGTTGAAAGAGACGTGGAATAACAAATCATCATCATCATCATCATCATCAAATATTCCTCTTAAACAAGTCTTCTGACGACTACCTTTATTGATGGAATAGAATCAGAGCAGTACTTGTTAACCCTTGTTATGCTGAATAACTTAAGAAGCCACGCCCACTTGTAACTGCCATCCAGTCAGATTGCTTGATCTAGGCTTTTGATAAAAATTCACATACTAAATGACAAACAGTGTAGATCCAAATCAGTTGGCTGAAGAAGCCAACTGGTCTGGATCTACACTGTTTGCAAAAGCAGGGCATATCCGAGTTCAGCAGGACTAAGGTTAAAATGATTCACTTGTCATGCAATAATTGTTGTGAAATTGTGGAATTATTCGCAAGGTTGCTGCAATTAATATGGCTTATATTATGGCTAATGCAAATACCGGCTGCAATACGTACAAGGCATTTGAAATTCACATTTTTCAGCTCTTCAAAAAATCAAAGGACCCGCAACGTGATAAAACGTACCATCTGACATGTGGCTAATGAAGACTCAAATCAGTCTGTGCATCCGCGTAGTCTAATCAGAGTCTTCGTTGTCCAAAAGAAGAAACTTTGCATCCTTGGCTATTCAAAATGCGCCCAGGGAAGATTCTTATCAGACTGCGCGAATGCGCAGGCTGATCTTAATCTTCGCTGGGCGCACATGTCCGAAATACGTTTTCTGCCGTTGCGGTTCAAATAATTCTGAATGATATTTACATTCTGTTATCTTCTATTTTGGGTAGCGTCAATCGAAAAAGTGTCTTCGAACATGCGCAAATTGTGCAGATTCAGATCATCCTGCGCATGCGCAAAGTATCATCCGTGCCTTTGCTCTCCATTCATGCAGCCAGTAGTATCCAATGATTCTGTTTGTGAACAGTGAAGGCCATGATCAGACTGCGTGGATGCACAGGCTGATTTGGGCCTTCACTTTCCGCATATGCCCTAAGATGAGTTTTCGCAAGGCACGGCCCATTTGTAAGAACAGAAATCAAACAAGGTATTCTGCCTTTGATCTGTATAAAGTATGTGTCGTATATTATTATTATTTTAATTATTTTATTTATTTTTTTTAAACTCGAGGAAACTGTATATACCTAGACGTATTTGTCGCCATTTTTACAAGGGAGGCAACTAATGTGCCTTCCTGTTTGCTTTCCTGCACACCAATCCCCTTCTGAAATGGGATATATATATATATTTCTAACTTCAGTAGTCAAATTACATATTCATTTGTTAAATGTGGTTGTTCAATTTATTGTTTTCCTCACTCTCTCAACTCTGATATGTCGAGGTACAGATATCTCGAAGTGTTTCAGAGAGTCCCTTGGAATTCGAGATAACGAGATTCGACTGTATTATAAGCAGCAAGAAGAAGCGCAACATCAGCAGAAAAGTAATTAGCATGATCAGCAGCAGGAGTAAGCAGCAGCAGCAAGAGCAGACGATTGCAGTATCAGGACAAGTAGCAATGTCAGCAACAGAAATGCCAACAGAGGTAAGTAGAACCATTACCTGCAAGAGTAAGTAGCATCAGCAGATTGAATTTGTCTCACCATCAGCAGAAGTGTGTAGCAGAATAGCACAAAAAGTTAGTAGCAGCACCCACAGAAGATACGAGAAGCAGTTTTTTATTCAACAGGATCAATTAGCAGTTTAAAGAGGAGGAGAAGGAGGGCAGCTGGAATAAGTAACAGTGTAAGCAGCATGAAGGAGTAAGAAGCGACATCTGCTGCAAGATCAAATAGTCGAATAAGCAGTATCAGCAGCAAAGGTGTGTATCAATCTCTGCAGCAGGAGAACTTCATGAAGCAGGAGTAAGTTCCAGTATAAGAAGCATAAAAATAAGCATCAGTAGCAAACTTTCGTGCCAGCATCAGCAGCTGGAGTGAGCAGCACTGGCTGTAGGAATGAGCAACACCAGCAGCAGAAGTAACTTTCATCATAAGAAGGAGTGAATCGAAGCATTAACAGCAAGAGCGAGTAGCAGCACCAACAGCAGGAATATCTTGCTGCATCAGCAGCAGGAAAAAAGACCCAGCATCAGTCATAGACGTTGATAGCGTCTTTAGCAGCCGGAGTGAGTAGGAAAAGCAGCAACAGGGATGTAAGTGCAAGTAGCAGTAGCGATGGGAGAAGTACACAGCAGTATCAGGAGCAAAAGTAAGTAGCCGCATCAGCAGAAACAGTGGTTAGAAGCACCGGCAGCAGCCGGAAGAAGCCAAATCAGCATCAACATGAGTCAGAAGCAGCATTAGGATGAGTGTGAAGCAGCAGCACCAGTAGAAAGTAGCCTCAGCAACATAAGGAACCGAAGAAAGTATCGCATCAAACGCAGGAGTGAGTAGCAGCAGCACCAGTAGAAGTGAGAAGGAGCAGTAGCTTCGGTAATGAGTAGCAGCATCAGAAGTAGCAATGTGTAACTGCTTAACAAGCAGATGCGAGCAGCTGCATAAGAGAAAGAAACGAGCAGCAACACCAGCAGAAGGAATGAGAATCAACATTAGTAGCAGGCGTGAGTAGCTGCATTAGCAGCAATCAGCAGCATCAGCAGAAGAAGCAGCAATCTAAGCAGCTAGAGTAATTAACAGCACCAGCAGAATGGGTATAGGAGCAAGCTGTCGGAACCGCAGTCAGAGCAAGCATCAGCAGAAGCAGCAGGAGTGATTAGCTGTATTAACAGGAGTAATTAGAAGTAACATCAACAGGAGTATCAGCAACATCATCAGCAATAGGTGCATCAGCATCAACAACAGCAGCAAGAAAGTAGCGACATCAGATGAAAATGTGAGTACCCGCATCTGTAGGAGCTAGCATAAGCATCATCAGCAGAAGTGATTAGCTGTACCAACAGGAGGGTCGATTAAAAGCAGCATCAGCTGGAGTATCAGCATCATCAGCAGCAGCAAAAGCGTCAGCAGCAGCAAGAATGCAGCGACATCAGATGTAGATCGGAGTACCTGCATCCGAGGCAGGAGAGAGTAACACCATCATCAGCAAGAGTAACTAGAAGTATCGGGAGCAGAGGTGCCTAGCATTTTTATTGTGAGAAGTAACAGCATCCAGAGCAGAAGTAACAATATCAAAAAACAGGAGGAAAATGGCTGCTTTAGCAGCAGGACAGAGCAGAATAAGCAGGAGTGACCAGCAGCTTAAGCGGCAGAAGTACTTCCTAAGCATCAAGAGTAAGCAGCACCATGCGCAGCTGGGATAAGCAGCATCAGTATGAGGGGTTATTATCATTTTAAGCAGCAATAGTGATCAGCAACAGCAGCAGTAACAAGCAGCACTAACAGTCATATAATGTTGCAGCATCCGCCGGAAAAGTAGCATTATCAGCAGCAGATTCAGCAGAAGAGGCAGCATCAACTGACGGTGTGATAAACAACATCAGCTTTAGGGGTAACGGACATCAGCAGAAGTGAGTAATTGCATATGAAACAGCAGTGAGTAGCATCAGCATGCGTAAGTTGCTGCATCAGAAGCAGGACTGAGGAACATCACCACGTCTAGCAGTGAATAGCAGCATCAGTAGCAGGAGTTGGGAGCTATTTTACCAGCAGAGTAAGAAGAAGCATCAATTGAATGAGGAAGTACAGGATAAGCAGCTGGAGTTTGTATCAGCATCAATAGCATATTATTGCATAAAAAGCAGTGTCGCACGTTATTAACAGCCGTGCATTAACCGGCGAAAAGCCGTGTATTAACAAGGCAATTCACGCGCTGTTAATGCTCTGCTACGCAACTTTCAATATGATCGTACCGGGGCCACAGAATTGCTGCCGTCACGGGATGTTTACTGCCCTGTCCCAGAACGAGCATAGTCCGTGGAAACAGCGTTCTCGCAACATTGGTGAAAAGGCGAAACAAAATAGTGCAAGAAATAACACGAAAAGTAGCAAATGTTTTCAGTGTTTATGCAATAACAGCGATCGAACATGGTTTTTCAATGCATTAACATTCGCCAGGTCTTCGAGCTGGCAAAGTTGCTACTATCCATACTATAGCAAGTAGCAGGATCAGCAGCAGGAGCGCAAGAAACAGGATCAACAGAAAGACGTAACAAATAGTACCCATTGTTTGTAGCATAAGGAATAAGCAGCAACATCGGCAGCAGGATTAAGTAGCGATGTCAGCAGCAGGCATGTAAAAGAAAGTAGCATGATCAGCAGCAACAGGTAGAAGCAGCATTAGCAGCGGGAAAGGACAGCGGCATCGGGATTTTAAGAGCTCAATTTACATGTACCAATTTAAGAACAGCAATTTATGTATACTATGTGTCAAACTGGGTACAACTAAGCAAGCGCCCAGTAAACGCTCGCATTATTGAAAGCACCTCCAGTGGCGTACTCTCGGAGTACTCCCAGCGGGCTGTCATTCAAGTGCGAAAACACAGCAGAGTTAATTCCAAAAAACCCACTGATTTTAAAATTGCAAGTCTTGCTGCCACATTCATTGATTTTCAAGAGAGTGGTAGTTCTTCCGAGACAGATGAGGAATTGTACACACCAGCAACGTCATATGATTGTATGAACTTTCTGATATACATATAGTTGTTTTATATGCTAAATGACATGAGTTTTACACCACGAAATAGTTTAATTTGCATCACGAAAACATGCCTATATAATTTTGACCCCGTTAAACCCCACTTTTATATAGTAAAACTGGGGTTTACAAGGGTATACATTATTTTTTTTATTTCTGCTTAAAATCATAGATTGTGGGTACTCGTTAGAACCGCCTGCGAGGCGGTTCTAACGAGTACCCACAATCTATGTTTTGAGCAGAAATATGAAAAATATCCGAGTTTTTTAGTATGTACATGTATGTGTAGGCTTTTAACCCTTGTCATGCTGAATACCGGTAAATTAAGTTACCACACCGACTTCTAATTTTCAGCCAATCAGATTACTTGATTCAGATTGTTGCTATAAATTCACATACTTAATGGCAAACAGTGCAGATCCAGATCAGTTGGCTTCTTCAGAAGCCAACTGATCTCGATCTACACTGTTTGCAAAGGCAGGGTATAGCAGGACAAGGGTTAAGGAGTCTGATAGACAGTTAAGGCGTCTCTATATTTAGGAACGGAAATTCGCTGGGCGCATGCTCATAAGTAGATTGTCTCACATCGGGGCTCATATGAATATGAACAAACTGTAGCTCACTGGAAAAACCCTGCCTTACTTCCCATTACAAGGCTATGAGAAACAGCTGTTGCTATGGCAACCAAAGTACTGATGTAATATGACCTGAATATAAACTTAGTAGAGGACTACCCAAGCATTATATCTATATTAGTTCAATAAAATCTATTCAGTGCTGGTGAAGAAGATACGATTTGAAGTTCAATAAAATCTATTCAGTGCTGGTGAAGGAGATACGATTTGAAGATTTCCTAGTTTGAAATTAACTATTGCTGTTGCAACCAGTCAAAAATACTGACTGTGTCTAAAAATATACACATGATAAAGAGCACACCAACTCAGCAAACACGCGGCGACGTCCGAACGGCGTTGTGTATTTGCTTGGAAGAGATCAAGTTTGCAAAGTTTAGTTCAAATTTCTTCATTGCTTATGTATCACCAGTCTATGGAAAACATTTGTTGCCATGCCAAGTAAACTACTGAAGCTATATGAGTAAAAACACAAACTTGGTCGAGAACTATTATTAGCCCTTATCATGCTGAATAAATTAAGATGCCACGCCCACTTATAATTTACAGCCAATCAGATTACTTGATCTGGGTTTTTGATAGAAATTCACATATTTAATGACAAACAGTGCAGATCCAGATCAGTTGGCTCTTCTTTTTTGAGGGGACACAACACTTGTATAGCTTACAGAATTTTTGTTTACTTCAGTCCCTTGGCTAGAAGAAAGTTCAGTCATCGGTAACTTGAATTAAAGAGGATCGTAATAAAAAAATATATAGAGAAAGAAAGAAATAGATATAAAACAAAAACGACTGGAGCCAGTCTATAAGAGGATGTGCCATTTAGAAGACTTCTTATTCTAAAACCAACGATCACTTTGGAATGGTTGCCAGGGTAAGCAATCAGAAACTGCAGATGGACATGAAAAAAATGGCAGTGGGTCATCCAAGAAATATTTTGCCAGGTTTAGTTCAAATTGCTTTACTGGTTAGGTAAACGTTATCACTTAACTATTTTCCACTACAAGTCAGTGGGAAACATTCGTTGCAGTTGCAACCAAACTGCTGGTGGGATATGAATGAAATCTCTATTCTAGTTATGAGCCAACTATAAGGATCATGCCCGTGTAAATTCAATGGAATCAATTATTGCTTTTGGAGGACATGTCGTTTACTCAACACTTAAACGGTTGCCACGACAACCAGTCAAAGCGGCCAATGGGCATAAGAAACCAAATTTGAAGTGAATGACCCCAGGAACAATCGCGTTAAGTTTTGTTCAGATTGCCTCATTGGTTTCAGTAAGTTGCTATTTAACTGTTCTCTTATTATAAGACTTTGTGATCTTTTGTTGCTATGGCAACCAGTTGAAAAGACCGACTGCAGTGAAAAACTCAAATCTAAATTTCCCAGTCCAGGCAACATTTTTCCACATTAGGTTCAAATCAAATCAGCGTTTCTGAGATATTTACAAAACGTTAACGGACGGACGCATGCACAGACAATGGACGAAAAGTGATAGCAATAACTGGTCTAAGCAAAGCTCAGGTGAGATAAAAAAGACAATAAGAGTCAAAGAAAACTGATTATTGGGAAGGGTCTAATAATTTATACAACGGATTGTTGACAGGAGATTAAAATATGGAACTTTTGCTAAAGTTGTCAGAATTTCAAAGAGAGCTGTAACCGAGTATCTCAGTGGTGTTTTAGTATATACAGTATTTAAATGAACAAGTAACCAGAGCCCTTTAAACCAACACAATGTAGAACTAACCTACTTTTTTTTATTTTATTTATTTTTCCCTGTCTTAACCTCTACCACTCTCTAGGCTAATTCAGCAGAGGACCAATTGATAATATATTTTTATTTTCCTCAGAAAACAGAATTTGACATTTCATGCAAATTGTCTCCATTGGAGACAATTTGCATGAAATGTCAAAACATGTTTTCTAAAAATTTCTACAAAAAATAAGAAAAACTATTTTAATATGTCGTCTGCTGAAAATTTTACCCAGAGTGCTATGCGTAAGAGGTATGTTTGTGAAATACCTATATCACTATAAGTGAGAAGCTCGTATTATTCGGATTTTAATAATCTGTGGAATAAAATATGACGATGACAAGTCAATAAGAGATAAAAAGCCTTAGTTCTTCAAACCACATTAAAAATATATTACGGTTTTTACATTAACGCTCTGCATACTGGGTAATAAAATTCAGCAGGCGACATTTTGAAATGTTTTACTTATTTTCCCCAGAAATAGGTCTTGACATTTCATGCAATTGCATGGAATGTCAAAACCCATTTTCTAGGAAACAGAAGAAAATTTTCGCCAATTTGTCGTCTGCTGGGAGGACTTATCTGTTGAAATTTGTTAACCTCTAAACCATATCTATCTATCTATCTATCTATTTATCTATCTATCTATATATCTACAGTATAACTTCAATGACTCGGACACCGATGGCTCGTTTAACTGTGGCTGAACTCGTTATTGTCCCTAGAAAATTCTTCCGGTAGCTCAAGAAAACAAATATTTAGGGACATTTTTGGGGAAATTCTTATTTTACATGCAAATGGATGTTGTATATACGTTTTAGTCGCCTCATCGAGGCGATTCTGATGAGCGAACACAATATTCTATTATTCTATCGAAGATCGAAACGACAACCATACATAATCGCCTTTTTCCTCCTGATCTGGTTGTATGATTCACTCTCAGTGGTTCCATCACGAAAACATGCCTATATAATTTTGACCTCCTTAAACCCAACTTTTATATAGTAAAACCGGGGTTTACAGGGGTATACATTATTTTGCTAATTTTGCTCAAAACATAGATTTTGTGTACTCATTAGAACCGCCTGGCCGGGACGGTTCTAACGAGTACCCACAATCTATGTTTTGAGCAGAAATATGGAGAATATCAGAATTTTTTATCTGAAAACTTTCATTTTTTGATGATAAAATTTCCAGTATATACTTGAATAGGCATGTTTTCGTAATGCGAACTACCCATATTTAGAACAGATTCCTATGGTCCCAAATATGTTCGCGGCCTTGAAGGTCGACTGTACTCTCGACTGTACTTCAGAAGGAAGTCTTTATTTACTCTGCAACCCATAATGAAACAGTGTTTAAATAGCTTTAAACTCACGGCAACTAAATTTAGAGTCTGAATTCTGAAATGAAATCCAATATTAATACGTGTATTATTATATAGGAACACAAATAATTTACTTACATTTTCAATAATATCTCCATTTTATTGTAGGTAAGAGCAAACGCATAAGACCCAACTTGGCATGTGTCAATATGTAATACGAACGGTAACGAAAAAAAAAACGGACTTTATGTCCCAAGCGAAAAGCGATTGCCCGGATCAGCTTTTCCGGAAATTAGTCTGATTGCCTTTCACTGCAGGGAAATGAATGCACTCTCCGGGGAATCAACATTGTCAAAGATGTTTTGTTTCTCTTATGAGAAGGGTCTACTCTAAAAGGAAAGAATTTGCTCCCCTAAATTCTTTCCTTTTTTAGTAGACCCCTTTTTCAGAAAGGACTTTGTGCTCAGGAAACAAACAGGAAGTCATAAAAATGTCGCGCTTGTAAAAATGGTGGTAAATCTACCACGTGTATCTGGCCGTCTTAAAGAAATAGGGGACAGAGACGTCCTGATGATGTAACGACGAGCTACCTGATCAGGGTCCGCGATGCTTGTTAGAGGATTCTGATCCGTCTGATTTCTGATTGACATAAGTCTGATTTTCCTAAGTCGTGGAGCGATTTTGAAATCGAAGACGGATCATTAGTTAGTCGTAAATTCTTTACTTCTGTAATTAATTCAGAAGAACCAGATTAAATAGTCACCTGGCCAATAATTACGCAGTTGCCCTAAGCTAGTCAACCTTGAAAACAAAACAAAGCTGAACAAAAAACAACAACAACAACAACAACAACACACACACACACACACACACACACACACACACACACACACACACACACACACACACACACACACACACACACACACAGAGCATCGAAAATAGTTATAATATGACAAAACAAGGTTGTCTTAAGAATTTTGCTCCGAACTTAATTTCGAACCCATAACGAGAGATAGCAGCAGTATTTCTATTATCTCCCTTGACAGGTTAAGTCCAAGGTAGATCAAATACTAACCAGGTCCTTCTAATTGGAATCCTCTGCTTTTATCATAGGTCATCAGTGGAATTAAACAAATTCTTAACTTTACATTTCTTTAGAACCGCCTCGGCGAGACGGTTCTAACGAGTGCCCACAATCTATGTTTTGTTTTGAGCAGAAATATGAAAAATAGCAGAATTTTTAGCTGAAAAAAAAAAACTTTCAGTTTTTGGTGGTGAAATTTTCAATATATTTGAATAGGCATGTTTTCTTAATGAATAACCAAACCATTTTCATTTGACTAGCTTGCGACGCGTCTATAATGCATTGGCAGTATGGGAAACAGTATAGACTGATCAAACAAGAAGCAGATTAATCTGGGTCCACGTTTTTGGTTCAGGCATAAATGTCCAAATAATTAGATTAACCCTTGTCATGCTGAATAAATCAATATGCCACACCCACTTCTGATTTTCAGACAGTTAGATTGCTTGGTCCAGATTGTTGATATAAATTCCACATAGTTAATGGCAAACAGTGCAGATCCAGATCAGTTGGCTTCCTCAGAAGCCAACTGATCTTGATCTACACTGTTTGCAAAGGCAGGGTATATCCGGGTACAGCAGGACCAAAAGGGAGAGTGTAATTACAAATTTTGACCAGTCGTATATAAACGGGTATTCATTAACCTTTACCATTCTCTGGGCTAATTCAGCAGACGACAAAGAGATTTTTTCTTATTTTTACCAGCAAACAGATTTAACATTTTTGGCATATTGTCTCCAATGGAGACAATTTGCCTGAAATGTTAAACCCTGTTTTCTGGGAAAAAATAAGAAACGATTTCAATATATCGTCTGTTGAAAATTTTATCAAGCATGCTAAGAGTTTATTGTGTGCCATACCAGATGTCACATGGTGGAGAATTCTGCCTAAGTCCGAATAAAAGCATTCGACCAGCACTAAGTTTGCATAAATCTTATAATGTTTGCTAAAATAGTGGATGGTTATTTGTTTGTCTTCACACTAAAGCGAAAAGAATTCCGTCCAGCGCGGGATTTAGAGCCTCTCGAAACCATCTTTCCACATATGAAACTAGAAGGCCAGGCCTACCTGCGCTTATGGTCAGTGTTTTCTTCAGTGGAAGAGGTCTACAAGGGCTATATGGCGAATACTGTCTTACAAAAAGCGTGTACTTCTTCTACTACTACTAAGAAAAAGCAGTAGCAGTAGTAGTAGTAGTGATAGTGGTGCTGGTGGTGGTGGTGGCGGTGGTGGTGGCAATGGTAGTAGTAGTAGTGGTGGTAGAAGTAGTAATAGTAGTAGTAAAATATAGTAGTACTACTAATAATAATCATAATGATGATGACGATAGTAGTAGTAATAGTAGTAGAAGTAATAAAGATGATGATGATAATGATGATGATGATGATGATGATGAAGAAGAAGTAGATGATGATGATGATGATGATGATAATGATGATAAGGAAGAAGAAGAATATGATGATGATGATGATGATGATGATGATAAATGTTCCTTGTACTTTTGTGCATACACTGGGTATAATAAAGAAGGATTTCTTGCATGCAACAAACTGTCATGTTTCACTGTTTATCTTTCAGTTATAGAAGCATTAATTAGTGTTAATACTGTGTCACATTGATTGAAATTTCTGAATTTAATCAAACAATTGATCTAGTTCTGTTTGTTGAGACCGGATATGCCATGTCTGCAATATTCAATACACTTTTATTTGAATTTCATTTGCAGAAAAACGCCTGACACCCCGCGTGCCCAATACGAAAAAGTGATTGATCAGAACCCGTACAGCAGACTAGTCTTGTCAGAACCATTTTTGTTTGGCCCAAATACATAACTGTACAGCAGAGACGTTTACCGCCATCTGATCTGGGTTTTCGCTTTTCATATATGCTAAAATGATTGTTTTCCTCACAGGGCGTTTCTTTTATCCCGATTATAAATAAGCCTCCTAGTGAGAAAACCAACCATCTGACATGTGCGCCCAACGAAGACTCAACAAAACAAATCGGCCAGCGCATCCGCGCAGTCTGATCAAATTCTTCTTTGTCCGCATGAAGAAATTTTGCATTCTTCACTATTCAAAATGCGCCCAGGCGAAGATTCTGATCAGACTGCGCGAATGCGCAGTCTGATCTGAATCTTTGCTGGGCGCATATGTCCAATGGTACGTTTTCCGACAACGGGGCTTTATTATTTTACAGCGGTATTAAATTGGGTCGGGTGAGGCAAAAAAGGGCTTGGACCAGGCCCGTATGTGAACAGCGAATGCCCAGATCAGCCTGCGTTGTCGCGTAGGGCGATTTTGTTTTCCTACTGGATGTACTAACAAAACACAAAGGCCCTGACCTGCCTGCGCGGGTCTGGGCATTAGCAGTTCGCAATCATGCGTTATGTTCCCATTCACAGGAGACGTATCAATGATTTGTAATCACAGGATCAAACAACAAGAGCAGAACCTCAACAAGGATTAAAATACAATCAAACCTCAGTAGCTCGAACCCCGATGGCTTGTTTACCATGGCTAATTCGAACCCAGTTTTGAGTCCCTACGAAATTCTTCCGATAGCTCAAGAAATCAAATTGGATTTTTTTGCTTATTTTATGAAATTGTATGTTGTGTGTACTCATTACAATCACCTCATCGAGTACCCTCAACATACCACTATTGTCTAGAAGATCGAAAAACATCCCTAAATTATCGCCATTTGCTTCATAACCTGGACGTCATGACTAACCCTCAGTGGCTCGAACTACACATACCTCGAACAAAGTTCCACGGTCTCAAAGATGTTCGCATTATTGAGGTTCGACTGTATCTACCATATCACTACATATATAGGTGGCCTAATGGTCAATGTTCTCGACTTGCAAGTGGAAGGTCGTGGGTTTGAGTCCCGCGCGGGTCGAGAAAATTTCGAGATTATTAGTACACCTAGCTCATATTCGACGTGCCCTGGATTGAGTATAAGTGGACAGGGTAGAGCTTGGTGACGGACAGCGGCACCAAAAGTGCATAGGTGATCCATGAAAGCAAGGCTTTACAAATGCATGTACATAACACATTCCCCGCTCCTCCATATGCCTCAGGTGCCTAGCGGTAAAAATCAACACACACGCACGCACACACGCACGCACACACACAGGGCATTCTCTGGGTAGCCAAGGAACCAAAGCGTCTTCAGGTTGACAACGAAGACTCTGATCAATCTGCGGGCATAAATGATGTGTCCCGCCTATATGTTTGTGAACAGCAAATTCGTACTGCTTATGCTCATTCAAGAATACACAGGTTGCGTCTTCGCATTTAACCTATTTATGCCGGCGGGACTCTTCTACCTTCACTCCTTGGACCGGTCTATTTCCAGTATAAGGGGTATCTGATGTTGTACAGAAATTTCTGTATTTAAAGCAAACAGTGTACATTTTGATCAGACGCCGCGTTCTGCGGCCTCTGATCTGGGTCTACACTGTTTGCTAATGTCCCTTTATGTTGTGCGGCGTCTGATCTGGGTCTACACTGTTTGCCAATGTCCCCTTTATGGGACGCCCAGCCTAAATGGGTTAATGCGAACTGATGCTCTTTCAGGGGAGGAAACTGTGAAATGTTTTGCTTCTCTGTGTGTAGGGTTATGCGCTAAATGAAAGAGTTTGTTCCCTTTGAAATCCAGAATAGTCTCCTTTCCAGAAGTAGACTGGCTCCAGTCTCCAGTTGTAGACTGGAGCCAGTCTATTCCAGAAGGAGAGTGGTGTACAGGGAAGCAAACAGGAAGTCACAAAAGTTGTCTCCCTTGTTAAAATGACAGAAAATCTACCACGTGTGTCCATAGCCCTTAATTCACATGAAGTGGTCTCTCAACAATATGATCTGAGAACAAATATTTTTCATTTATTTTTCACAGAAAGTATGGCTTACAATTTCATTCAAATAGTCTCCATAGGAGATATTTTAAGAAATGCCAGCTGCTATTATTTATGTCCAGACGGTCAAATGCTAACCCTTAAAGCGCTAAGCATATTCGCAGCAGACGACATTCTACCAGTGATTTTGTTGAATTTTTTTTACAGATAAACTGAGATAGACGATTCACGTGAAACGCCAAGTCTAAGTTTATCTGAAAAAACAAAAAAAAAACAAAAAAAAACAAAAAAAAAAACAAACAAACAAAAAACAACAACAAAGTTCAGTGTCGTCTGCTGTAGTTGTGATTAGCGATTGAAGGGTTAACTCTTTCACTGCTACAGGCGATAATACTATGCTTTTGTAAACAGCGTAGATCCAGATCATTACGAAAACATGCCTATTCAAATATATAGAAAATTTCACCTCCAAAAACTGAAATTTTTCAGATAAAAACTCTGATATTTTTCATATTTCTGCCCAAAACATATATTGTAGGTACTCGTTAGAACCGCCTCTGCGGGGCGGTTCTAATGAGTACCCACAATCTATGTTTTTGAGCAGAAATAAGAAAAATAATGTATACCCCTGGAAACCCCAGTTTTACTATACAAAAGTGGGATTTAAGGGGGTCAAAATTATATAAGTATGTTTTCGTGATGGAGACGGCTCATAATAAACATATAAGATAGTTTGTTACAAACACAAAGCAGACGACCAATGTAGTCTGAAATTTGGCGCCGGACGAGTTAATTAACGCAAAATGGTTTCAGTATCTGGTGCTAGGCTTCTCTTCTTCATCAAACAGTCTTGGTATTCAAACAGACGATCTCTGAAATTTATGAATAACTGTTGAGAGACAAGTTTATGTTTGGAGAGAAACAAAAAATGGACAAAAAGAACAAATAAAATAAGGACGTACAGTGTCGCTTACACGACACAAAATGTTATAGTTGTATCATCTTTAAAGTTTCGAGGTTGAAGCAAGGAAAATTGACGAAGGTTAACTGTTTTCCTATATGGATTGTTCTAAACAGTGAAACTGAAAAAAATAGTGGACATAAGACAAGAGAACCCCTCCCTCACCCATCCAAAAAAAAAAAAAAAAAATAATAATAATAAAAAAAATAAAATCTAGAGATCGTGTAAGCCGACGGCGATAATGATTTGGTGTTGTAAACCAGAATATATCCCCCCACCCCCACCATCTTTTCAAAGTGTTGGTAATATAATTAGTCTCTATGATATACATCTGTATTGAGATAACTGGCACTTCTAGCACTTTCAGGATAGATGATTCCGCTGAATACTGATGTGCTAACATGTCGTTAGCCTATGTTAGTTTTCGCTTATGGATGGCCTTTGTTTTCATTTGGTTTGGCTCTACTTCAAAAGGCCATTATCATATCCACTAATCATTTAATATAATCGGAACACACGCACACACACGCATGCGCAATGCTGCATCAAAATATTACTGGGTGGTTTTGGTGGTATATAAATAATACAAATAAGAAATTGAAACAGACCGAATTAATCTACCCCATGTAGCAAAACTCACACACAGTCTACTTTGCGAACGCACAAACGCACATACGCACGCACAATATTTTCACCTCCTGTGGTATGACGGAACATGGTTATCTGCATTCATGAACATATGTTGGCTACATTTATAAATAGGCCGGGCCACAGCACTTCCTACAAGATTGCATGCGCGCCCAGCGAATACTCAAATCAGCCTGCGAATCTGATCAGTCTTCACTGTCAGCCCGGGGACAATTTAGATTCTTTGCAACCCACAGTGCCCTGCGAAGACTCTGATCAGACTGCGCGAATGCGCAGGCTGACCTGAGTCTTCGCTGGGCGCGCATGCAGTCTAGTAGGGAATGTTGTGCTCTGGCTTAAATGAAAACTTATATTACTTGTAATGGTCTCTGAATATGGCCCCCATTCCAACTAGAACTCGACCATATTGAACTGTAAACACTGCTCTTTGGTTAAATCCGTTTACTATCCCGCTACTCTTGCAGTTCTCCATTACATATCCTGAAAATGTATTAATCCTAATTTGCACCAGACAACATTCTCATTTTTTTTCCCGAGAAAATAAGATCTGACATTTCATGTGAATCGTCTTTCTATTCACATGACGTGTAGTCTTATTTGCTCTTATTTTAAACGCCCAGCAAATTTCCAGCAGACGACATTCTTAGTTATTTTGTCTGTTTTCTTTTAGTTGTTGTTTTTTTGTTTGTTTTTACAGTTTAAATAAGACTTGACATTTCATGTGATCACATGAACTGACTAATCTTATTCACTCCGAAAAATAATAATTAAAAAAATTAGAATGTCGTCCACTGCAGTTGTGATTGGTGCTTTAGGGGCTGAAACATTGTCTCATTTCTACTTGTAGAACGCGTGTAATTATATGAAAAAGAATTTAACCTTTAGAATACCTTTTAAATTTATTTATTTAAACAATGTTTAAAGAGGATGACACAATTAGCTATAAATAACTATTCTACCTTGTGGTCCTCTAAATAAATTTTATATACATATATACAACAAGACTTAACTAACAGCTAAGAAATTCATGGGATAAAAGTAGCTTGTAGCGAAGTGAATGCTTATATAAAGTTTTTATCAAATAAAAAGTGCTAACAGATATGTGCAAGTGATTTAAAACCAAACATGGCACTTAATTATATCAAAGACAAATCTGTATGTTATCACAGTTTTTGTAAGTGCTTTAAGATTTGACGAGCGCATAAAACCAATATCTAAAACAATTATGCTAGGTCATAAAAGCCCTCAATTCAGTTACAATAACGGTTTCAGCGATAATTTTACACATGGTATATCATTTAAAATCATAGTTAAAGACATTTTATAAGGGTTAAAATGTTGCTTTAAGAGACTGCTTAAAGGTAGAGAGTGACCCCGATGTTTTTACTGTTTGAGGTAGAGCATTCCATAGTCTTGGTGCGGAACACGAAAAAGAGCCATCAAAAAGTGCTGTCCGTGCTTTCGGCACATAAAGTGAGCCATTTTCTGATGACCTCAGGCTAAGAGTGTGTACCTCGGATACTGGTTTTAGAAGTTGTGTTATATATTCAGGGGATAAATTATTTATTGCTCGGTATGTCAAGACAGCCTTATTATATTTAAGTCTGTCCGGAATTGACAGCCATCCCAGCTGACTGAACATATCTACTGATGGGGTATCGTAATCTGCTCGCAGGATGATTCGAGCAGCGCGTTTTTGCAGTTTGGATATGCGTTCAATATTAGTTGCAGAGGCTGACCCCCCAGGTAACAGAGCCGTAATCAATATAAGGAAGAATATACCCCTGATAGTAAACTTTATATATTTAACTTTATATTTAAGTCTGTCCGGAATTGACAGCCATCCCAGCTGACTGAACATATCTACTGATGGGGTATCGTAATCTGCTCGCAGGATGATTCGAGCAGCGCGTTTTTGCAGTTTGGATATGCGTTCAATATTAGTTGCAGAGGCTGACCCCCCAGGTAACAGAGCCGTAATCAATATAAGGAAGAATATACCCCTGATAGTAAACTTTTTGAATATGTGTCGGTACATACGTTGCTAACTGGCGTAATAGAGATATTTTAGATGAGATAAGGGAGCATAAGTGGTCTATATGGGCAGACCAAGAAAGGTATTCATCGGAGTTACCTAATAGACAAAAGTTACCTGTCAGCTCGCTGAATGCGATTAACAGCAGAGGACACTTTAAAAGTATTTTTTTTTTTTCATATTTTACAAAAAAATAAGGTGCCATATTTTATTCAGAAACTATCTGTGAGATATCTTATTTTCTGTGAAAAGTAAGAAGAAAAATATCAGCAATTTATCGTCTGCTGATTTAGCTAATAAAGTGCTTAGATATACGCTTTAAGTCGAGCATATTATTTTTGCCCAAAACTTTGGAACAGAGATAAAAAAATCAATAAATGGGAGAGGGGGATGTGTATGTGTGTGTGTGTTTGTGGAGGTTTGGTGAGGGGGTTGGGGGGGAGGCGGGGGGGGGGGGGGGAGGTGATAAGTAGTAAGCACACAAGTAATAGCTAGATCAAAACAGTTTAACCCATTATAGACTGAACGAACTTGCCAAGACTATATATTGGAAGATTCTACTTTCGATTTTAGGTATATCAGGCTATGTGATTTAGATCTTCCTAGAGAAAATTGGTTGCACTATTTGTAAACAGTGGTGACCCTGATCAGACGCCGCATTCTGCCCCTTTTAGGGGTCTCCAGACTACAATGGGTTAATACTTACCCTCGAAATTACAGCATTTAAATCTAAATATCCTGTCTTCTCGTTTACTGCTATGTTTACTTCTGATGCCAGCTATAAACCCGTCGTTAGGGCATATATAGTCTAAAACTCCTCCATAAGTGTTCACATAACCTGTGTAAAATCACACGAAAATATACAACTAGTCACACAAAAAGGCCCTTTTTAAAATGTGTTAGAGACAGTGACGGGCCGCGGGCCCCCGTTGCCTAGTGGATGGGAGAGCTGACTCTTAATCCATTAGGTTTCTCACCGCTGTGGTTCGAGCCTCGCTCGGGTCACATGTAGGAAAGCCATGTTCTGCTTACGTATGGTCAGGTGGTTTTTTCTCCGGGTTCTCCGGTTTTCGCCCACCTTTGATGAACGATCGGGTCGATATAAGTGAAGTATTCTTGAAAGGGCCGTAAAACCCAAATAAAAAAAATAAAAAAAAAGTAACGGACCAGATCAGCCTGCGAATTCGAGTCTGATCCTAGGACTTCACGTTTTGCTATTGGCTTCCATAGATGTGCATGTGTTTTCGAAGGTATAACTTTGATTTACAACTTCTACATTTATTCCGATCAATTCAGACAGACATTTCCTGTGAATCGTCTAACTGCTTACTTGAAGAAATGCCCATTTGATCAGACATCCCGACTATTTCCGGCAGATCTGAACCTGTGCATTTCGCGTATTCTTGTAAAACATGAGCTGCGTCATACCCAGGAAGCATTCTTTATAAATCTACAGCGGGCCGTTATCGGCCCGTCAGGGTAGCTGACGGGCCGAGAACGGCCCGCTGTAGATTTATAAAGAATGCTAGCTGGGTATAGGATGTTTGATACTTTTGAGCAGCGAAAAGCCCAGATCATCCAGCACATCTCCAGTCTGGTATCCATAGGTCAATTCTACAACAGTCAATGGCCAATGTTTCTTAAGCAGAAAAAGTAGGCCCAGATCAGACTGTGCCTTCCCTCCCGTATATTCCCTCTTTATACCGACACTCGATACAACGACAAAAATCGTTACAATGATAATTTGAATGTCACGAAACATTCGCTCAAGAGGTGACGGTTAATGAGAAATTATGCAAAAACATGCCATAATATCTTCAAGCAACATGTTTTGGATATTTGTTAGAATCGCATCAGAGAGGCGATTCTAACAAATATCCAAAACATATGTTCTGTGAGGAATTAAGAATAAAACAAGATCTTTCTTACATATCATTCTGTCCATTAAGCATTCTTTAGAACAGCAAATTCATAATAATGGCAACATTTTTGGGAACAAAAGCTGTCGTTGTAACGAGGTTCACTGTACACATGGCGTAATAAAAGCCCACCATGAACAGTATTATGTTGTCATTTTATAACGGCTTTAGAGTGTCATTATTAGCACAAATACGTTTAAAGGAGACTGACCTGTCCAGTTGCTGCATTTAACAGGCCACCGTCCTTCCGCTAGAAATGGCAGTTTCCGGCAACAGATTTTCCAACTTCGATCGCCATATTTGTTCTTGAATACACTGTCTAGCGTTGAGATAAACTGGGACCTTTTACATCTCCGCTTCCATCGAGAATCTAGTCCCGTGGGGTAGAAACAATCGTCGGTGGCGTATGTCGGCAGGATGGCGGCGAGAGCAAATAAAAATACGCAAATCTGTTCAGAAACAAAATTCAAAATTTATCAAAAACTAGTAACATCTAGCTTCTGCAGAAGACTGTAAGAATGCACGGCACCGAACTACGAGCATTTTGATTGATTGTGTTGGGGTTCAACAACACGTCAACTCTTGTGGGTCATTTTGTGTCATCTCCCAGAGAAAGGGAGAAGAGAGATAGAAGAGAGAGTAGAGGAGATAAAATAGAGGGACAGGGGAGAAAGAGGAAAATGAATGAAAGTGAAGAAACAGAAGAAATAAAAACATTCTCCCCTCTACCCTTACCTGCTGCAAGGATAGCAGGCCTTGCCCAACTGTAAGCCAGTCTCAGTTGGACGCCCCGGTGACGCGAGATACACGACACCTTTGCCTCACCCAACCACCCTCAAGAGTATTTTGTGACGTGCTATTAACCCATTTATGCCAAGTGGGCTCTTCTACCGTAACTCTTTACACCGGTCCATTTCTAATAGAGTGGGTGTCTGGTAGTTTTTTTATTACCATGTTTTACAGAAATTCCTGTATTTACTGCAAACAGTGTAGACCCCGATTAATTCTGCGGCGTCTGATCTTGGTCTACATTGTTTGCCAATGTCCTTTGAATGGGACGCTTGGCATAAATGGTTTAATGTCCAATGGACTATTTGTACATGTCTGTTTACAATTGTCTGGTTTGCTGTTTTATCATTATTATTATTATTCATAGAAATTCCCGTGTTGTGCTGCATCTGATCTGATTCTTCTCCGGTTGCTTTGGTCATTGTTTGGGACGCTAGACATAAAAAGCAAGACACTTGAGGTCAGCAGAGCGTATATGGTCCGAATTTGATTTGATCTCTTGCCTTTTTATCCTCTTATAATTTTGCATTTTTATATTATTTAACAGCTATTAGGTCAGACAATTTGTTTTTTCCCCATGTAAAATGCTTTATTTCCTGGAAGGGTATTAGGTATCATAAAAATTGCAAGAAATTATTCGCACCATATACTACTGACGCTGCTCACACTGCTTTTAGAGGCATCTGAGATTCGAACACAGAAATCTCGGCAAACTGTACAGGATCCCTTGATGCATGTAATCAGTCAATGAACAATTTCACACACGTTGGAACGACATTTTCCCCATTCACCCCAGCCGAGAGATCATGCTCATTGGATCTCGTCTACATTAAAAACAGGTTTATTTTTAGACTTTATAATACATGAACATGACAGCGGTATATACATTGTATCTAGACACTGATTAAGAACCTGTATTCGCCTAGAAATGGTTCATTCAATCGATCGAGAGTAGTAGTAGTAGTGATGACAAGATGTTTACTGTAATAATTTTACCTTGTTCGTTATCATGGTCGTTCATTATACTCCAAACAAGTCGAAGTCCACATTGGCATATAAATCTATACAATTTGAATTAGTATGTGTATTTATAAGAGGATTATAACCCATCCGTATGGGCCACGAGACAAACAAAAAGGTACCTTTAGCTTTGGTAGCTTTCCATTCCTTCATCCTGTATTGTGCACCAGTCTTTAGTACCATGCTTTACTCTCCCTCCTTGCAACACACCATCGGGTAATAGCGGGGACCACATGAATTTCCTTATAATAGGGAGTTCCTGTTGGCTTCTTAAGACACCTCTTAAAAAGGAGTCTGCTTAAAATGGAAAGAATTTGCTCCCCGCGGGAGCAAATTCTTTCCGTTTAGAGAAGACCCTTTTCAGAAGTGGGACTAATAAGTTTGACAGAATTATCACCCAAGAAAGAATATCCATTTCCTTGAAAAAGGTCACAGTGAAATGCGCATGCCCAGATTACGTTGCGTATGTCCGCAACCGGATCTTGACATGCGGATATTCTCTAAAAGGTCAGCTGCGCAGTTCTGGACATACAGCATTTAAAGCGCCAATCACAACTGCAGCAGACGACATTTTGAAACATTTTTTTTTCTATGTTTCAAAGAAAATAAGTCTTGACATTTCATGTGAATCATCTGCCAAGCAGATGATTCACATGAAATGTCAACTTATTTTCTTTAAAAAAAATCAGAATGCCGTCTGTTGCAAATTTTGCATGACACTTTAAGGGTTAACTGACACGGAATAAAGATGGACATACAATTCTTTTGCAAAAATGGGTATATAGGATAGAAGGCTTAACACATAGGGTCTTATTCAAAAGGCCCCAAAGCTGAGGAGCAGACTATCTAGACCTCAGTGGGACTGTACGCACTAATTTCCATTGACGAGGTATAACACCTTTTCGTACATACGGCTCATTTCGGGACTTCGGGTTTTTAACAAATGATATACCAAGACGTCTCAAAGGCACTTTTGTATATTTTATCGTGAAAAAAAAAAAAAAAAAAAAGACAAGTTGGGCTTATAAAACTACTTGAGCAATAAGAAGTTATCATTATGAGCTATGTGAATAGCGAAAGCCCAGATTTGTCTGTGCAGCTTGACAATCCATTACGAAAACGCGCCTATTCAAATATATAGAAAATTTTACCTCCAAAAACTTAAAATTTTCAGATAAAATTTTTTTTGATATTTTTCATATTTCTGCTCAAAACATAGATTGTGGGCACTCGTTAGAACCGCCTCAGCGAGGCGGTTCTAACGAGTACCCACAATCTATGTTTTTGAGCAGAAATAAGAAAAATAATGCATACCCCTGTAAACCCGTTTTACTATATAAAAGTGGGGTTTAAGGGGGTCTAAATTATATAGGTATGTTTTCGAAATGTTGATCAAGGCCTTCTTTGTTTATTTATATTACACAATACCAAATGATTTTGTTGGCGGAAAATGATGATCCCCATGACTGCGCGGTTGCCTCCGTTGTCCGGATATGCGGTGTGCCATTTTCATCAGAGATGAGTTAGTTACTGGTGAAGTTGTTGTTGCTCTATCGGGAATCGCCATTGTTTTCCATTGTTTTAAAATACTCCCAGCTTCTAGGAATACGAAGCGACTATGCATCATAAAATCGGGATCTTCGCAGTTATTATATTCATAGGATTTAGCTTATCTTTTTAATCAGCGGTCTTCAGTTCTTGTCTACTTAGCAGTGTAAGTTCCTAGGTTAGTTCCGGACGCATTTTCGAGTTATTAAACCGCCGTCCTTATGGTACCGTCTGGTGTCTGAAATATGGTTCATACAGCTACAAAATGCCTATTTAACAGGATAAACTCCATTTTTAATCTAAATCTAATCTGGAGATCACCATTTCCTATCTCTATCCGGTGAGAAATCCGGTAGCAGGCGGTACTTAAATTTGGGTCGCGTCCATTAAAACCCTATACTTAATGCTTAACCTGCTAGGTAAAAAATTCAGCAGACGACAGTTGTTTTTTCTTCAAGACAAACTGGTTTTGTTAACTCTTGTCCTGCTGAGCCCGGATATACCCTGCCTTTGCAAACAGTGTAGATCCAGGTCAGTTCTGAAGAAGCCAACTGATCTGGATCTGCACTGTTTGCCACTAAGCATGTGAATTTATATCAACACCCTGGATCAAGTAATTTGATTGGCTGAAAATCAGAAATGGGCGTGGTATCTTAATTCATTCAGCAGGACAAGGGTTAAGAGACAATTAACAAATTCCAATTTCAGTTTTAGGTATGTCAGGATAAGTAATTTAGATATTCCAAGAGAAAAATGGTTACACTAGTTGCATTCTGCGGCGTCTGATCTAGGTCTGGTTAATTACGTTGCAGGGCCTTTCAGCATATACGCAACGGGACTGTGTCTGCACTGTTTGCCAAATACACTTATGAGGGTCTAGAGACTTAAAATGGGTTAAACAAGCAGTGGTGAAAATAAAATGCTTCAAATTTGAATGGCATGAGATGATACATACATTTTGACTGTACGGGTGGTTATGTTGACGGACGGACGGACGGGTGGTTATGTTGAAAAATAATACAATATCTCCCAAAAATCTAATCTTTATATGTGATGCTCACAATTTTTCAGCTAGAACAGTGTTTTCAGAGGAAAACGTATGTCCCCCACCAGTTTGAACAGACCTATTGTTGTAAAAGGTTGTATCTATAATTTGTCTTTTTTTGTTTGTGTGTGTGTGTGGTCGATTGGGGTCATTTTCCAAAATCTAAGCCCTAGTGTGACCTTGAAAATGGAGTCAAGTTCACAAAAATCTAATCAGTTCTTGCCCCTGTCTCAACAATATAGCTGTACAAGTTTGGTCAAAATCCATCCATTCATTCTGGAGATAAGGTGAAGAAAAGCCATTTTCCGACAATCTGAGCCCTCCTGTGACTTTGAAAATGGGGTCAAGGTCACCAAAATCTAATCAGTTTTTTTTCATGTCACAACAATATAGCTGTGCAGGTTTGGTCAAAATCCATCCATTCCTTCATGAGATAGGATGCAGACAAGTCATTTTCCAACAATCTAAGCCCTTGTGTGACCTTGAAAAGGGGGCCATGGTCACCAAAATCTAATCAGTTCTTTTCCATGTCACAACAATATAGATGTACAAGTTTAGCCAAAATCCGTCCATTCATTCTGGAGATAGGGTGCAGACAAGCTATTTTCCAACAATCTGAGCCCTCCTGTGACCTTGAAAATGGGGTCAAGGTCACCAAAATCTAATCAGTTCTTTTACATGTCTCAACAATATAGATGTACAAGTTTGGTAAAATTCCATCTATTCATTCAGGGGATAGGGTGCAGACAAGCCATTTTCTAACCATCTAAGCCATCATGTGACCTTGAAAATGGGGTCAAGGTCACCAAAATCTAATCAGTTCTTTTACACGTCCCAGCAATCTAGATGTACAGGTGTGGTCAAAATCCATTTGTTCCTTCAGGAAATAGGGTGCAGACAAGCCATTTTCCAACAAACCCCAAGTCCTCTTGTGACCTTGAAAATGGGGTCAAGGTCATCAAAATCTAATCAGCATTTATCACCACCCAATGATAAATTTGTGTAAGTTTGGCCAAAATCCATCCATTCATTAAGAAGATAGAGTGCAGACAAGAGGTCACGCCGACAGACGCCTACAAGATCAGCACTAAAAACAATATGTTCCCCCACCCCACAGTGGGGGACATAATTAGTCCTCGTATAGATAAATTTCAAATTCCTGCACTCATACACGAACCTTAATAGGTAATATAGCACAGTTTAATACAAAATCTTGGCATTTTGCAGAAGCCCATGTTTTTCCACAAATAGTAAAGTCAAACAATTCAAGAACCAACTTTATCCTTAGCACGTGTATTGGAACAGACAGACCCCAGCAAACAGAGTAGGCTAGATCAGTTGACACGGAATATGCCGACAAATCAGGATCTAAATTACTTGCCACTCCTCCGATCATTGCCACATTAGACACAACAACACCTAGAAAAAATTGACTTACTCGAAAACCAAATATTTAGGGTAAATATGGCAACCGCTATTTTGCAGAAGCCCATAAATCATAATGTCGAGTAATTCAACTTAATTTTAGCAGTACCACTTAGGATTTGTGCGTGTGGGTGTGCGTGTGAGTGTGTTGGGCGATGGTGGGGGAGGTGGGAAAGGGTCTGGATACTCTTAAAAATTTTCTGCTATTTTTACAAGGGAGACAACTTATGGCTTCTTGTTCGTCTTCCTTCACACCTAGCCCTTTCTGAAAAGGGTCCTGGTCTGGAAAGGAAAGAATTTTCTCCTCTTTTCAGAAGTGATTCTGACATATTTGCTTCACCTTAAACTATACAAACTGTCTTTTAAAGGTAGGAGGACTCAAGAGTACCAGAAGAAGGTTACCTAGTGAGTTGAACCACAGCAGTGGGAGGTTAAGGAGTCGTATGGTAATGCCTGGTCGATCTGAACAGTCCAGTCATATAACATACAAATCCTTAAAGACACATTTTTTCCTTCTTTGGCTGGACCCCCCTTTCCATGATCTGCCCCAACAGACAGTCCTGATAACAGAGCGGACATCAAAGGGTTATCTTATCTAAATGATTATGAAGTGATGTATAAGGATGTTAAGTCTCCCTAGGTGGGGCCCTATAAGGGGTAATTCATATAATTGAGAATTATTCAACATGTTATTTTAGAACCAAGTTAATTCATTTGCATTTAATTTGTTGATTTGTATTGTATCAATTTATTTATTTATCAATATTTTGATAGTTCTTTCAGAAATACAAAAGTGTTTTTTTTTTCTTGCACTGTGAAGACAAAAATATGCATACAAATAAACTGAGATAGAAATATATTATTTATTTATTTATTTCCTAAAGTGAATAAGCATAGCACACTTCACAATTATTCCATTTGCTGCCTCAAAACTTAATACTTCAGTAAAAAAAACACATTATGGAATATTTCAGAAAGTTCTTAGGCAATTTAGAATGTGTATTTTATGCAATAAAGCTTTTCTTTTTTTAATGAATAAATAAAATACTATCAATCTTACAAATGTTCTGTATTTAATCCAAAGAAGCAGGTAAAGAGGACATTTGATGATAAATTAGCATAAAAGCATAAGTATCTGTATTTCTCCATAAAACATGTTGTGAGTATACATTAGAACTGTCTTGGAGAGGGCAATTATAATAAATAACCACCACATATATTTTATTGAATAAAGAGAAAAAATATCAAATTATCACCATCACCAAATTATCGACCTTATCTGTTTTCCTGTCTTCATTATAAACTTTGCCAGTATCTAATCTAATTACCCCTTATCAAGCCCCTATCTTTAAGGGTGGCTTAAGTCACCAAGAATTTTTTATCTTAATCTGCTTAGAGTCATTAGGGTGTTATGCAATCCAAACTGTGTCTTTAAGCTTTCACTACTGTTGCTCCACTCACTAGGCGGCCCTCTTTTGGAACTCTTGAGTCCTGCTCACTATTTATCAGATGTTTGAGCAAGGGACTTGTATGGCCATACAATAAATAAATAAACTTCGAGCCTGTCAGTGCTTGCAAATAACCAGTGGTGTATCTTCACAAAGGTACATCACGGAGACTTGAGGTGAATCAAGAATCTTGGGATCTGTAGAAGCTAAGATATTGATGCAATGACATAACTTACAGTAAATGTGCTGAAGCATGAAATATGGAAACCAGGGATTATTGGTCTGATCTCTAAAATACTGATACCAATTCACAGGGGTGAGAAGAATCGCTAATAATCAATCCTGAAATCTGAAAGCAATCCATAACCAAAAGGCTAACCTGGGATGACGCCCGACACCTGCCCGGACATCGTTATTTTAAAGGACGAATTTTTTGAAAAAAAAAAAAAAAAAAAAAAAAGTCCAAATTCAATTAAAAAACTGCTAATACACATGCTAATATTATATACTCCCTCTTATCTGGAGCTATACAACTAAAAATTAGTTTAATAATTAGTTTTTAGTCATTTCAGGCATATAACTACTGATGACACACAAGGATGGTCTTGTGAACAGTTACAGCCTGGAGGCTTCATGCCCCGAGGATGTCGAGTGACCAAAGGTACCTGTTTACATAAGTATGTTACAGTGGTTCCTAGGATGGTAGGATGCAGTTTGAATGAAGTCCAAGTAGGCTGGGGTTGGGTGGAGATTTTCCACATATGGAAGCAAGTTATGAGACTGTCATACAATGTGGACAGTAGTGAAAGACAGACTCAAAAAGGAATGTGTCGATATAATAGCTGAACCGAGCTAAAAATTCAATTGTCAAAAAAGGGCCAAAACTCGGTCAAAATCTTCATACAAAACCTTCACTGCATGTTTTGTCTTCAAGATTTTTAAAAACCTTAACAAACACCAGTTTGTCATGTTATTAGCTATCATGTAATCATGGCTTATACACTAACTGTCATTCTGTCAAGTTTATTTATTGGTAGACCATGTGTGCAAGTCTGAATAAAATCTGAAAAAAAAAAAAAAAAAAAAAAATAAGGTAAATATTTGGCACCCCTTTCCCAAAGACATACATCATAAATAATAATAAAACATGAAAACAATCAATTTCAGAATGTTTTATTTATGCAGTCACCCGTATATGTAAGATTTCATACCCAGGATGAGATGAGTAAGAGTAAATCATCTCTTTGTACAGCCAGACAATTTAATTTCATATAAATGTTTGTATGTGTTATATGGTAAATGTCCTAAAATTTCTATCACTTTATTTCTTACTTTTGTTTTGCCTGAATTTTGCTTTTTATGCAGTTGTTTCTGAAAATACTTAGTGGAATGGCAAACAGTGTAGACTAAGGAGCAGTCTGATCTGGGTTTCTAATGTTTACATATGCCATTTTGTCAGAAACTTTGCTATCCGAAATTTCAGGACATTTACCATATATACATACAGGGATTTACTCTTTTCTGTATTCACCCTAAGTACATTTGTATTTGGGCACCTTAACTCCTTACATGTCCTAAAAAGTTTAACAAGTCAATTTTACTCTAAAATTTCCAGATAAAACTCTGGCTGAGTGGCAAACAGTGTTCTGCAGCGTCTGATCTGTATCTATACTGCTATATCCTAAAGGATCAGTTTAATCATGATCTGCACTGTTTACCATTCTGTCCATGTTTTATACACATTACTAAGCTGTCAAGCTGGCCAGTTCAAATTTCACAATGAAAACACACCTACTCAATTATATAGAAAATTTCACCTCCAAAAACTGAACATTTCCAGATAAAACTCTGTTTTTCAAATATCTGCTTAAAACATAGATTGTGAGTACCCACAATCTATGTTTTTGAGCAGAAATAATAAAAATAATGTATACCCCTGTAAACCCCAGTTTTACTGTATAAAAGTGGGGTTAAAGTGGATCAAAATTATATACGTATGTTCTCGTGATGTGAGAATAAGCATGGTAAGGAGTTGAGGTGGAATATTTTATGGTAATTATGTTATGTAATGATATTTCAATATCACAGACTTTATTCTCTATTGGTCGCAGATATTATAAGAATCATGTTTCCAAATAAGGTGTGTTTGGATATAAACTCCAAAGGCTGACAAAAGTTTGTGAACAATGTATTATATCAGGTTGCAAATGCTCATTCGATACACGTGCATGTGGTAGATTATCTGATATTTTCACAAGGAAGAAAAATTTGTGACTTCCTGATTTCTCTTCTGCACATCAGGCCTCTTCTGAAAAGGGTCAACTCCAAAATGAAAGAACTGACCCCACTTTTCAAAAGGGACACAAGATCATTTTTGACAGATTTGCCTCCCCTGAAAGTGTATCCCTTAACTTTTTGCATGCTGGATAATTTTGTATGCTTTTTTGTCACCTGTGTTTGCATTCTGTAAACAGTAGCAATTTGTCTATAAGAAATGATCTTTACATTGAAATAAGAGCTATCGCAGAACAGTGTAGCTCTCCTGAATTGTGCTTTGCCTCTAAAAACTTTAACCAAAAACTTTAACATAATTTTTTTCTAAGTCTGCGACCTTAAATAACCTCAAGGTCACTCATGTGAGTCAGGGTTTGTTTGTGTTGAGGTTTTACGGCCCAGTCAACCCAATGGGGTCATGTCGAGCGTGGTCAGCTTACCTGACCACACATTTACTGGGCAGGCTAAGTCCTCTAAGTGTTTAACCAGTATTGTGCACATTCTTTTGCCAGGGTGGGTCAGCATAGAATTTCAGAGCAGTATCTAACAACAGGGCAGGTATGAACTATTTTCATCCAAAGGTTCAGGAGATATAGCCTTTTAAAAACTTTAATAAAAAACTTTAACCAACACCAACGCTGTGGTGGCTGCTACATGTACATGTATATACATTTAGCTCTATCTATACTTTCGTATGGGCAAGGCCAAAATTAAAATATTTTTTGCTTTCCCTAACCCTACAGACCTTCGTACAGGCAAGGCCAAAATTAAAATATTTTTTTGTTTTCCCTTACCCCACTGACCAAATAAAATTGGCCCCTGCCCAAGATATTTTTCACGATTTAGAAATCAAAATTATTTTTGTTTTCTATTATCCAAATCTAAACTTTGCCATCTGAAGTACGTTTTCTGTACTATTTACAGTCGAACTTCGATGGCTCGAACCCATTTGGGACCATGAAAATTTGTTCAAGACTGCGGTAGTTCTAGCCACGGAGGGTTACTTTTAGTGCCATACCAGGAGGCATAAGGGAGATAATTGTGGGATATTTTTTTGGTGTTCTATATTATAAACGTATGTTGTGTGTACTCATTAGAATTGCCTCATCAAGGCAATTCTAATTAGTGCACACAGCATACATTTGCAAGAAGAAAATCTCCCTAAATTATCCGTATACTGTATTTGGAGGAAATCCTTACAGACTCAAGAATGTGTTTGACTCATCCATGGTAAACGAGCCATCAGGGTTCGAGTCATTGAAGTTCTACTGCAGTTGTTTTACTATAGCAAAGTTCTAAATTAAGGTCTGTCTTTAAGCATTTTAAACATTAAAGTTTTGGTATTTATCTCATACTTCATAATTTATATATTTATTCTTCTAAGATTTAATAAAACTTTTTCATCAACCGACTGACCTTTCTTTTTTTGAAAGGGTTGGGTAAGGGGTAACAAAAATATAACTAATGTTGGCCTGAGCTAAAAACTATACCAGATCACAACACTGATTGCAATGTTAACCATTACCACTCTCTGGACACATTCAGCAGAAGATAATTTTCGTCGGAAATAGTATCTGACACTTCATGCAAAATGTCTCCTGAAGAGACAATTTGCATGAAATGCCAAATCCTATTTTCTATAAAATATAAGAAACGTATTCCAAAATGTCGTCTGCTTATATTTTACCTAGTGCTAAGCGTTAATTAAAGGCACTGGATACATTCAGTCATTTTTTTTTAAAAAACTTTTGTGTCTTTCTATTTGCTTTTGTGCACATCAGGCCCCTTCTAAAAAGGTATCTGTCTAAGGGGAGCAAATTCCTTTTAGAATAGACCCCTCTTCAGAAATGAGGTGGCTTTTGCAGAGGTTAAAGAACATATAGTAAAACCACACTTTGGAGTATCAGGTAAATGGCTGTTATTGAAAGATAGCTGTCGCTGAGAAGTGACTGTTCAAGAAGGTTTCACTGTATGACAGAGGTCCTAATCAGACGGTGCAGATGCAAAGGGTGGATCTGGGATGACTTCTGAGGTGGTTTGATTTGATCAAATTATTGTGCTTACTTTTCGTATTTGAACAGACACTGTTTGCCACTCTTCAAGCAATTTTACACACATTCATAAGTAGTTTAATGGGACTTGTTGCATAGGTAGTTTAATTTAACAACTTTCTCCAAACTTTCCCCCAAAAAATGAATTTTGAGTCAAAGCAGGGTTTGACTGAGCCACCTGAACTCCCTCTGAATTAACCCCTGGATGCAATCTGATGTCACAAAAACATATGTTGTGGGGTACTAATTAGAAGCACCTCAGTGAGGCACTTCTAATGAGTACCCACAACATGTTTTCATTGAAAAATAAGAAAAATATTTGCATGACATCCACTCTTACACAGCTACAGATAAGAGGGGGTATCCATATAATATTGTTTTTATTTCGCAACGAAAACATATGTTGTGGGTACTCATTAGAAGCGCCTCACAGAGGCGCTTCTAATGAGTACCCACAACATATGTTTTTGTCAAGAAATAAGAAAGATATCAGCATTTTTCAGATGAAAAAAGCGCCTTATCTGTTGCTATGTCTTATCTAGACCTATGATATCCCTGTTTGTGTATAGCACTATGGAGGTTTTGCTGTAGTCTCGTTCCTATAAGAGGCATTTGAATACTAACTTAATCAATCTGAATGAAATTGTGAAGTGTCGGAAGTGCAGGTGTTGACTTGCTGCTTTTACTGAGTGTCTTTTTAACTGCAGGTTTCTTAAAAAGATTTCCTTTTGCATTAACAAAAGTTGTATGCCCGCCCATTCCGTCATAACCTTTCCTCGTCACACTGGTATAGTCAGATTCACCAGGAACCTTTTTCTTAAAAATATTCATTGTTGCCGGAGCCCAGTTTGTGTTTTTCTCCACAGTAACTTTCTTGTTAGTGAATTTTTCAGCAGCAGAACTTATTTTTAAAACTTTTGTCTGTCTGTTCTCCTGTTCCTCTTCTAAGGGACGTTTCAACTTTGGTTTTGTTAAGACAGGAGATTCAAACAAGTCAGGAGTCACATCCAAGTCCACCATGTTTTGTGAATTATCTGGCCTATCAAGTCTTGGTGTTGATGTTGGCACATTCGATAACTGAATACTATCATTCATAGCTTCCACAAAACTAGAACTACCCTCTGTTGACTTGGGACTATTTACAGCACGTTTTAACCGACTTAACTTCTTCTGTAAGAATTCTATCTTCTGTTCGGACAGTTTTAAATCCCCTTCTGACCTTTCTAGCTGATCTTTTAAAATTGTGTTCTGTCTTAATGTTTCACTGATCTTTTTATTTTTGTGAACATCATTCAGTTGTATCTTTTCAAAGTGTTCTTTCATTTGTTTCTTTTCACTCTTCACTTTCTCAAACTCTCGTTTTAAGAATGCCACCTGTCTAGACAATGCAGAAATGGCATTTGGATTGTCACCTGTTGTTGCAATAATGTTACTAGCTTCACTCTCAGATCCTGAAAAATATGTCATAATAACTGCATACATGTAGCTGATGAAAAGGTACTTTTTATCAACCAAAACGTATTGATATTTTTCTTACTTATCCATACAAATCTATGTTGAGAGTACTTTAAAATCAGAAGTGCCTCAGTGGGGTGGTCGGGGGGCGAGGGGGGGGGGGGGGTGGGCGGGTGGGGTGAGGGTTCTAATAAGTACCCTCAGCATATGACTGCTTGGCGAAATAAGAATGTTTTTTGTTTCTTTTGTTTTTGCCTGATACAATGGTTTTATTAAGAAAGAGTATTTCGTGATAAGTCTGGAATATTTTTTCTTATTTCTCCATAAAAACATATAATGTGAGTATGGGTGAGTATTGGAAGCACCTTGCCAACGCACTTCTAATGAGTACCCACAACATGTTTTTATGGAGAACTGGAGAAAAGTATCCCTGAACTACCATTACATACTCCCTAACCATAGCAACACATAAGGCGCTTTTTTCATCCGAAAAATGCTGATATCTTTCTTATTTCTTCACGAAAATAAATGTTGTGGGTACTCATTAGAAGTGCCTAGGCGAGGTGCTTCTAATGAGTACCCACAAAATATGTTTTTGTAGAGAAATATGAAAAATATTATGTGGATACCCCCTCTTATCTGTAGCTATGCTTAACATGTGATATCCCTTTTATCTAGAGTTATTATAACTGTGTTGGGAGAAAAGAAAGCTTCTGACACACATGTTCGATAAAAATATTCTTTTTTTCATGATTCTGTATGCATATGATGCCAAGTGGCATCGAGTCTCTTTATTGTTACATCTAGTTTTTGTTACATCTCTTTATTGTTACATCTAGTTTTTGTCACTTCAAACATTTGGTGTAACTTTCAATAAAGTCATTTCTGACTGAATTTATGCAGATTTTTTTCATAATTTTATACATGTAAACAGTAGAAGCAAACAGCACATGAAGGATGAGCTTTTGATAGTAACAGAAAGCTCTAACACTTCAACCATTTTTTATTTTTTTTTTTTTTTGTGTGTTACTGGTAAGTTCCAAGAGAACAACTGAACATTCATGTAAGATTTTATACAGATTATATCAAAATATGGACTTGTTCAAAATTGTGATAAGAAGCTTGTTCAAGTATGACAAGAAGTTGTTTTAAAAGATGTTTGAATATGTAGGGAAATAGACAATAATTCTCAAAGTTCCAGTAACCTGACAGTGAGACTACAAGCTCCCACTTACCAGATTTACTATAAATTTTGAGACACCTTAACCCTACTCCTGCTGAACCCTCTTTGCAAACAGTGTAGATACAGATCAGTTAGCTTAGAAGCCAACTGATCTGGATCTGCACTGTTTGACATTCAGTATATGAATTTTTATCAAAAACCTGGATCAATTAATCTGATCGGCTGAAAGTTAGAAGTGGGAAGGCAGCTTAATTTATTCAGCAGGACAAGAGTTAACTCCTCACCATACTTTTAAATACTGAACAGGTCAATTTTACTACCTGTTGATGTGTTTACAAATTGCTGGATATCTACTTCAACAATATGTCATACTCAGATGATGCAAGGGTGATGATGAAAACTGTGGTGCAATGAACATGCCTTCAAGGTGATTTGAACCCATGACCTTGTTCATTCCAACTGCACAGCCATGTAGAAACTTCGAAAGCATACATGTACATCGACTACAATTGCCTTCTTAAAAAAAATGAATCCAATCTGAAGACTAACTGCTTCAATGTGCAGTTGTCTCTATACTCTGTTCAGTCTGTTTTCTGTTAAGGTGATTTAGTAGATTTTCTGTCATTTTTTATTCTTCTGATAAGAGGTATACTTTAAAAGTAAACAATTTGCTCCCCCTTGGAAGCAGTTACTTTTTTTTTTTGTTTAGAGAGACCCTTTTCAGAATGAAGTCAAACCAATTCTAAATGAGTAGCCTCCCTTGGAAATGTATCCATTTCCCTTAATGTTATGACACCCACTTATTTTTCTCACATCATAATAACAACAGCATTAGGTAGAGTCCTGGGATGGGCCCCACCTATTTTGTGAGAGAATTGTCAATGATAGATCTGATCTGAATTCATTTTTTTTGGGCTGGCCCCATAATATAAACTGTTCAAATTTGATGTTTATTTTGCTCTAGCATATTAAGGATTCTCGGGCACATAAGCTTTCCAAAAAGCCCATCAAATTTTCAACTGACCAATCAAAATTTTGAAAACTGTACTGAAATAAATGGGTCATGATGATGAATTGGCATTTTATGGCACTTTCAATATTATCTAGGTCAAATTGAGACAATCGGGGCTCATACATTCAGGATTGACCAAAATTCCCTGACATTTTCCTGATATAAATTCAAATTTTCCTGACAATATTAGATCTGGGAATTTGATGACTTTAGCAAGAAAGATGCATTGGGACCAAATACCCTAGCCTCATCAGACTGAAATGTAAAATTCCCTGACATTTTTGCAAAATTCCATTTTTTTCCCCGACACATCACAGAGTTCCCTGACAATTCTCTGGCCTTAAAATAAATTAAATTTCCCTGATGTGTATGAACCTTGATGATGGCAAGAGGCCCTGTGCAATGAAGTCCTATACAATCCTAAACTGAATTCGGCCTTTATTGGGATTCGAACCTGGTATCAATGCGACATAGGCAAACGGACCACATTAAGGGCCAAACATTATTTTGGGCTAGGAATATCCCTGATCACTATTAAATGTAATCTGCCTACCATTCAACAGTGTCTCTACACTCTGAAGATCTATCAGTTTTCTCTTTATCTTACGACACTCATTCCTCTCTAATTCCAGAGATTTCTGCTGGCTCTCGTAAAACTGCAGCTGTTTACGAAGCCCAACATTTGTTGACTGCTCAGATTTGAAGAGCTGTTCTGATTCTGACTTAGACTTCTTCATCTCCTTCAGTCTTTCATTCAAGGCATCCAACTCTGACTGTACAGCCTTTTTCTCCCGATCTCTCCTCCGAATCTAAAACAAATAATGTAAACAAGTCCATTTTACTATGTATTGGTGTGTTTAAAATTGCTGGATGAAACAGTGTATACCCTGATCATATGCCACATTATGCAGGATCTGGTTCGGTTCTACACTGTTTGTAAATGCCCGTCTGTCCCCATACTTAGGGTAAATATATCAATTCTATCTTCCCATAACTTTCTTCCTTTAGAATAGAACCCACTGAATTTCAATACCAGCAGACAATATTTTGAATATTTTTCTCTTTTTGAAGATTTAAGTGCATTGTCTTCTGAGGAGAGGATGTGCATAAAATGTAAAGCTACATATATGTGTTTCCTCTGTTATTTTTTTTGTGAAAGCAATAAGAAATAATCTACTTCAGAGGAATGGAATAGGCACTGTAAGTTTTTTTTGTTTGTTTTTTTAAACCCACTACAAATTGAATGCACTGTATGATGGAAGTTTCAAAAGGAACACAAAAGGTTTCCATTTCTTCTTAATCAGAAGCCTACGCAGTAAACCCTCAATGACTCGAATGCTGATGACTCATTTACCATGGCTAATCATAACTCCTTTTTGAGTCCCTAGGAAAGTCTTCTGACAGCTCAAGAAAACAAATATATGTATTTAGGGAGGATATTTTAGGATTTTTTCCTATTTTATCATGAAAATGTATGTTGTGTGTACACATTCTAGAATCCCGTCATTTAGGCAATTCTAATGAGTACACTTAACATACCATAATTGTATAGAAGATCAAAAAGACTTCCCTGAATTATCAACATTTCCTTCCTGACCTGAGCTCCCATTTTTTTCAGCAAAAATATTAGCGTATATGCCATATTTAATGATCAAAGTTTTAACAATATGTTAACTAAGGACGTTGTAAGTTTTGAACAACTGGGCCCAGTAGTTTTTGGTGATAATAGTGCCTTATCCAGAACTTTTTTGGAGTCTTCTGCCAAATACAGTTCATCAAAAAAGATTCCCCATTAGGAATTGACTGCATATATAATAATGAAACTATATCTATTGTAAAAGAAGGCCTGTTACTAGACAGGACAGCTTGTCTATTAGATCTTCAAAACCTTGACGCAAAACTTTAACATAAAATTTCTAAGTCCATGACCTTGACTTCTATGTCATGAGCAGGGGTGTGGAGTGTGGATAGTGCTCAATAAAATTTTGGACCCAACATCTATAATCATGCCAAATATAAACTGAGTCCATCTGAGGCTTTAGAAAATATAAGGTTTTAAAAACATTGATGTAAAACTTTATCATTTTTGTTAATGCTGATACCACCAATGCCAATGCCAGGGGTAGTGCAACAGTTTTTCCTATACTTTCGTACATGTGAGCTATAATGATGACTTATGAACCAGAAAATATAGGATCTGAAATGTGAAAAAAAAAAAAAAAAAAATATACCTTCTGACATGTGTGCCCATCCACTCAGTTTGATCAGTCTTTGTTGTCCCCATGAAGAAACTTTTCATTCTATGCTATCAAAAATGTGCCCAGTGAAGTCTGATCAAACTATGCAAATGCTCAGGCTGATCTGAATCTTTGCTGAGTGCACATGTCTGAAGGTATAGGTCTAAATAAAGAGAGGGTATCAGGCACTTCTAATGAGTACCCACAACGTATGTTTTCATCGAGAAACCTGAAAAATATCAATATTTCTGGGCTTGTGTGCCCAGCAAACACTCAGACCAACCTGTCCATCAATACTGTCTGATAAGAGTCTAGAGGAACAGGCATGCTTTCATCTCAGAAATTTGTTGGTTGGTTTTTTTGGAGTTGAATGGCCCGGTCAACACTTAAGGTCATGTTGAGTCTTATCAGTTTACCTACACACTTTTTTGTGGGCAGACTTAGTCCTCTATGGGCTTGACCAGTCCTTATGCACATTTTCCCATAAACTGACAACTGCCCTTCTTGAATCAGTGGACGGGAGAGAATGACCGTAGAAAATATTATATGATCAATCTCCACAAAAGAAGGTCGCCAGACCTGGCTGGGATCGAGCTCGCAGCCTTCTGAACACCAGTCTGATATGGATCCGACTAAACCACCGTGGCCGGCTCTCAGAAAATTGTTCATGTGATCAGAAGTGACCCGAGCCCAACCAAACCAATGACCTTCCTTTCTAGCGCTATTGGATCTTGAGCAATAGCTATGTGCATTTATATAATCAGGCCATGTGAGCTTTATAACAGGGACATTAATGTATATATCTAGTACAAACCTCCAGCTTCAATCTGTCTATTTCATTCTGAAGCCTGTCTGAATCTACATTTTCATCTGGTTCTTCTGGCTGATCAAAATATAGTCTGAAATGGGATTACAGAACACATATCATTAACCCTTGTGCTACTGCACCCGGATATACCCAGCCTTTGAAAACAGTGTAGATCCAGATCAGTTGGCTTCTTCAGAAGCCAACTGATCTGGATCTGCACTGTTTGCCATTAAGTATGTGAATTTATAGCAATAATCCGACTGAAGTAATCGGATTGGCTGAAAATTAGAAGAGGGCGTGGCATCTTAATTTACTGAGAAGGACAAGGGTTAACAACTGTCATCCTTATACCTAACCTTTAGCATAAAATATTTATGAAAATGTCAATTTTTATTTTATCAGAAAAATAATTCTTAGGATCATTGAGGTGTGGTATATTGGCTGTGATAAACGGCTAACAAGTCTGAAAAGATGTAACTACATGTGTTTCTTGTTGCTGTCAAATTTTGTCTTATTTTTTGTTTATCAATTTTGAGTGTTTATTGAATTCAGCAGTTTACGATTTTGCTTTATGTGAAAGGGGAACCAGGTGTAAAAGTTTGGTATAATAAAATAAATATTACATTCATGATAAGGGCCTTAGTAAAAATGCCATCCTTTGGAATTTGATTATCGCACCCCCATTTGCTTAGGTCTATGATCATATTCCTCACGGTGACATTTTTTTTTACTATCACCCTCTCAGGAATGTAATATTTAAATATACCTGTGTATAAAATATGAATCCAATACACTAATCTTTTCAAAAGATAAATGGAAACCATTTTTACGGACGGGAAGTACGGACGTACATAGGTATGGACAGCAGTAAATTATATGCTCCCTATTGAAAATGGCGGGGCACAGAAATACGAGTACACATTAACCTCTTTATAACACATACGGTTCGTTATTACATGGTTTTGAGTACAATACAGTTCAAAGATGGATCCCAAAATGTATAGATTATATAGAAAAATGACCATAAATGGTCATTTTTCTATATAATCTATACATTTTTATTTGGATATAACATGGTTGTATAACTAACACGGTTTATGCTTTGGACCCCAACAATAGTGTCATAAAGAGGTTATGGTATATATGAAGTGGGACTCATACAATGTAGGTAAAAAAAAAATCACTGTTTATCTGTAGGTATAGTTTCTCACCTGTCTATAATTCTGTTCCTAGTAACATTTTGTCGACAACTGGGACAAGTGTTTCCATTCTCCAGCCACTGCTGCAGACATTCTCCATGGAAAGTGTGCCCACACTGCAATGCCGATATGATCTGTTCAGAGCCATTCTCAAAAAGCTCTTGACAAATACAGCACTGGGCCCTCATCGTATTATCTCATACATGTCTCAATATATAGGCTGTTCTAACTGTTCTAAGAAGCCCATTACCCTTGTCAGCTCTTGACTGTACAAAATTATGGATCACATATTAGTAGGCGATTCTGTTACAGGTCACATTTTAGAGGTACTCTTGATGAAACTGGAGCTTTTTATTCCTGAATAAAAAGAAAAAAAATATCTGTGTCATGGATGATTATTGCCTATACAAACAAAGAAACAAACAAGGCTTGGCCATGATGCAAAAAATTTGAAGACTGTGACTTTGAGGAGCTTGCAATTTAGTATTATAAAGGAGCTGAATGTTATCTCCTGTTATAATACCCTTCTAGTATTAGTAAACTAAATGAGAAACAAGCTTGCATATATATCATGGAAATTGATCATGAAATATTTTCTACGGTCATTCTCTCCCTTCCGCTGATTCAAGAAGGGCAGTTGTCAGTTTCTGGCGAAAGAATGTGCACAATACTGGTTAACCGCTTAGAGGACTAAGCCTGCCCAGTAAACGTGTGGTTAGGTAAACTGACCCTGCTCGATATGACCCCATTGGGTTGACTGGGCCGTAAAACCTCAACACAAACAAAGCATATATATCATGTTCATGTATTTTATGTATGATGTAGTGATTTGCCGAGATACCAGTCAATCAGGCCCTTTGCATAGACCCCTTAGAGCATCCTGAGAGCATATATATTCAAAGAATAATATGCAAAAAATTGTTTGATAGCAATACACACTCCAATAGTCCAATTGTGGCTTAGGTAATATTAGTCTTCGCGAAAATTGCAGGACTGTCTGAGAAAATCGGCAAAGTTTTGTTTTGTCCTGCAAAAATTTTCGGCCTGTCTAGACAGCTGTCCTGCAACACTTTTCAATTGCCAAATTTTAATAATAGACATATTTTTTTTCATTTTTTTTAAATTTCATTTGCTTTTGCCTTCAAGTTTCTGGGTAAAAAGGCACTAAAACAGTATCATCTAAACTAAAATTATTCTTTCTCATCCTAAGTTGTTATCACTTGAAACCAAAATTTGTCTGTCCTGTAGATTTTCCCTCTGTCCTGGAGAACATTTCTGTCTGACTGACAGCCGTCCTGTAGCACTTCAAAAGTTTTCGCAAAGACTGTAATATTAGTATTGAAATAACTGATAATCCTACAGACTGCATATAAATGAATGCCATCCAGTTGCAAATACATGATTTGTTTCTTTTCTCATGTGCCACTTGTGTGTGGGCTGAGATATATTTCTAAATAAAGTAAAGCATGTCCTGGGTATGACGTAAAACTGCATCCAGCTGTGACACTCTAGATGAGTGTGGGAATGTGAGGCTGCCCTCTATCACAGTTGCCTCCCCACCTTCAGGGTTACAACGTTGCCACAACCTGGGTGGCAGAGCTAGACGGCAATTGTCTACAGACCGGTGGCTGTTCTAGCTATTGTGTTTTAGTGGACAACCCTTTCTTTATAAGGACAACAGCAAAGCACACTGCCCAAGTAAGGGAACAGCATGCATACTAAGATACTGTTATTTAAATTTAAAAGAACTGAGTTGGCATGTCAGTTAGGACAGGCGACCCTGCAAAAACAGCTGTTCCAAATTCTTTATGGCTACCTCAACTATAGAATCTGAGTTAGGCAGTGCCAACAGACATCAAAGTTCTGTTGGTGATGTCTCCCAGTTGGCCTCCTGTCATGTGTGGGAGGCAGGCTCAGGCCACTGTGTGGAATCAAGCAAGTACCTGAGGAAATCCAGGGTAGGAACACTCAATGCGAACAACATGAAGAGTTTGCGAGGTAGTGGAAACACTGTCCTGCAGGGAAGTGAATGTCTGCTGTATTCAGGAGACCAGATACCGTTTGTGGTGGAAGAGTGGATAGAGAAAGTCTTTGAAGTGTAGACAGTCCCCAACAATCATCTTAGTGAAGCTTATAGTCAGCCAGCTTGTTGTTACCTTTCTGTCTGTGTATGCTCCACAGAGTGGTCTAAGTGATGAGGTTAAGGACCTGTTCTTTGACCAGCTGCCTGCTGTGACTGCTAGGATCCCAGGATCTGAATTCCTGATCCTGTGCCGAGACTGGAATGGCCATATAGGCAGTGCAGGCACTGGATACAGGGAAGTGCATGTTGGGATGGGTATGGCAGGACGGAACCAGATGTTGAGGGTGAGAGAACCCTAGGGTATGCCCTAGCATTTGACCTGCTTCTTAGGAACACGTTTCAAGAAACGTGACAGCCACCTCATCACATACAAGTCAGGAAATGCAGCCACTCAGATAGACTTCATCCTTTTCCGTAGGACCATGTGCAAACTTGTCACAGATCTATGTCAAAGTGATCCCTGGTGAGGAAGTAGCCCTGCAACATAAACTTTTTGTATGCGACATGAGGATTGATGTGCCACCAAAATCCAAGTGCAAGGTCACCCCACGTTTAAAAGTTTGGAAGCTTAAAGACTCTCGGATGAGCAATCATTTCCAGGAGGTCTTCAACTTGCATGCGAGTGTGTCTGCAGTTGTAGCAGATACTGCCACTGGGGATATATGGAACAAAATCAAGACAAGCCTGCTCAAGACAACTGAGGAGGTGTGTAGCGCAACTTGGCCCCAGCAGTGGCATCATGAAACCTGGTGGTGGAATGAGCACACAGAAAAGGCCATTGCTGCCAAGCAGAAAGCTTTTAAGGCATGGAAGACTGGTAAAGGCACTAGGGCATCATACGTTGCAGCCAACGCATTGCCAGACATGCAATATACCAGTCTCATCAAGAAAACGACATCGGACAAGGTCTACGAAAATATTGACCCCTTGTCTTCAGAAGTCTACCACCTTGCTAACTAGCTTAGAAGAGAGAATGCTGATGTAGGCGATAGCCCGATGAAGAATGTCAGTGAGCGAAGACTCTAACAGCGCCTTAGATCAGCTGCTTTTTGGGGAATTTACCCAATTAAAAGTTTGAAAAAAAAAAAAAGCAATTCATATTAAATTATCAGTAAGTTTTGTTCCTATTAATATAACAGTACCCAAAAGAAAAATCCTGATACCCAATTCAAGAAGAAATGGGAGGGCAAAAATAGACCAAAATACCCAATTGCTTAAAACCTTATCTAAGGCACTGCTCAAAGCAGAAGGCCTAGTTAGAGCACTACCAAAGGCTACTCGACGTTGAGTTTGACTGGGACCCAGACCACCTGTCTGACAAACCACCAGTGGAAGGCCTCCCCATCCCAATCACCATTAATATGGTTAAGAAGGCTATCTCTCAGATGAAGGCTGGCAAAGCACCAGGCCCATCAGGCTTAGTGGTGGAGATGATACAGGCCTATGACATGGGCATGATCCGTGGCCTCTCAGCTGCAACCATTTGCAATGGCAAGGTACAAATGTACCCTCTGACTGTGAACAGAGATTCTTTATCTGCCTCTACAAGGGTAAGGGGGCTGATACAATCTTACTATTTTACTTCAAACCACACATTTATTTTCTTCATTAAAACCTGTAAAACAGTATTTCTTTATCAGAGAACTGTCTTCAAATGTCGGTGAACTGTCTCCAATTTGTTGGTGAACTGTCTTCAATATACGTCCCCAGGTTAGAGCACATGACTAGAGTAACTGGGGCCATGGGTTTGAGTCTCACATTGGGCAGGCATTTTCTTATGTTTAGTTGACATCCATTGCAAAAATCTGCCCAACTGTTTCGTTTTTTTTTTTTTTTTTTTGTAAATATGGGCCGAGTGCATTATGGGCCGAATTTGCTATGGTCCGAGTTGTCCTGTTGTACAATTGTGAAATAATCACTGAAGTACATGTGACTGACTCATGTGTAAATTACCGTTTGCGTATGCAATGTATTCTGTAAGAGCTACAAATCTGAGATTTTTTGTGTTGTTGTTTTGCCGAGAAGGTTGTATAATTTAGACTTGGCGCTTTGAGCATGCGCATGTTAATAAATATCCCGCATCGCTAGAAATTGACCCAAGTGGAGGTGTATGAAATCGGGTTTAGCTATATAGCGAAAGGAACGCTCCTTTCGCGAAAGGAACGTATGATCACGTATGTCTACGAAAAGAACAGCTTACCATAAATGTTATCATTATCTCGAATTAATTAACCTTTAACATATTGCAATAATATATTTTCATTTGTTTACCATAATTTAAATATAAAAAAAGTATAAAATAGTTTAAATAATCTTCCTTGCTATTGTGAAAGGAATGTATGTCTATCTATCTCCACATACTGTCTCACGCCCGCGAGGACATTCCAGGCCGAGAACCGAAATGTAAGAATTTTCAGAATGTTAATGAAAAGAAAGTCTATAAGTATATAGTTAAGGGGGTGAAAGATGATAGGGTATGATATATGAGATAAAATAAGGTTAAAAACAACGCCTGTTTAATTAAGGCGTGGAGTGCTGCAGCCCACTGATTGCGACCTTAAAAGATTTATCTAGGTCTGTTGAGTATACAACAGTCTCAGGTAGGGCGTTCCACTGGGTAATAGCCAGTGGAAAAACGAGCACCTATAATAGTCAGTGGATGTTTACAGTTGACAAAAAGCCACGGTGACAAAGCCTTAAGTAAACGAAAACGTGTTGTATATAATCAGGCAGAGGCATTGCCACCAAACCGTAGACAATTTTGTAAAAGAGGTAGAGACATGCTTCAGCCCATCTCTGTTCTAGAGTTCTCCACCAAAGGCTATCCACCATGGCAGTCACACTTGATCTGTTGACATAATTAATTGTTGGTGGCCCAGCGTGCTGCTATACGTTGAACTTTTTCCAGCTGGAGCCGTTTCTGGTTAGTGTAAGCGTCCCAAACGGAGCGGCGTACTCCGGTGGGTGGGTGGAGGATGGACCAAAGTGTTAAAGTTAATCTCTTGAACCTTTGGGGTTTTAGTTTTGATGTTTCATTTGATAAAAAAAATAAGAGAAAAGTCCAGGAAGTGCTACAATCACAAATCGAGCCTTTCCCAGACACTAAGAGGAAGAGGAAACAGACAAAACCAAACAAGCACAAATCGAACAAACGTACGAAAAGCACTAAGATTAGCTCTCACTTCCCCATGCGAGGTAATCGCAATGCTAAAAGGACTGAAAAACACAAGAACAAAAAAAACACAAGGTAAGACATAAAACAAATCACCTCGTAGAATAAACCACAAAAAGCAACAAAGAGTAAGACTAACGCCGGGACCACTGCCTTAGAACGGTCAGTAGAATAAACCACCGGGGATTTAAAGCACTTTTACAGCTAGCCAACTTCACCCTGGGTCCCGATGCTACTCTTAATACAGAAATACATACAAGTTCGGTTCGCATAAAGGCTCCCACCTCAGTCAATGCATCAAAGCGAAAACATAAAGAATCAAATTAATCACAGTGATAAACAAAGACGAGTACTCATGGCTAATTCTACTGGTCGACTAGCGGTTGCAGTTATATGGTCTACGTGGGTGTTCAGAATCTGCAGAAGCTTTAGTATACCATCGACAGAGATACCAAAGTCCTCCATCACCAGGGTATCATTTAACACTCCAGCTGGTCCTGCATCTGGACTTATAGAATCACTGTCGGCCATATCCTGAAGCTTCATTGTGCAAAGACGGGATGGGGAAGGTGGTTCCTTGGTAGTGAATATCGAGTGAAATGGCTGATTGTAAACATCAGCTTCCTTATTTGCATCAGTGACTAGTTTGGATCCCTGTTGAAGATGGTTGAAGCCTGGCTGGTCTTGCTTACAACACTCCAGAAAGGAAAATAGCTTTTTGCTGTCACAGACAGAGTTTTCATCATCAAGCCCAAAAAGATCTTCGAAATAGTTTTGATAGGAAACTTCGATTTTGTGTTTAATATTTTTCCTTAGTGATATAAAAAAAAATGTCTCTTCATGTCTGGTCTCCAGTTATTTTGATTTTTTGGTACGTCGTCTCTTCGTCTGACCAGTCGTCGTATTTGCTGAGTAATCCATAGTAAAGAGGATTTATTAAAAATTTGCTTAGATGGATAGACTGTGTGGCAAGGGAATCAATGTTTAAGGTAAAGTCAGACCAAAGATCATCTACAGATTTACCACAGTGGCTATCAAGAGATTTCAATTGGTACTCTTTCATTAGAATTTTAAATTTTGGCCACTCTGTTTTGTTGAATTGAAAGACCTTCCGCGGTTTCTCATCACGAAAACATGCCTATATAATTTTGACCCCCTTAAACCCCACTTTTATATAGTAAAACTGGGGTTTACAGGGGTATACGTTATTTTTCTTATTTCTGCTCAAAAACATAGATTGTGGGTACACGTTAGAACCGCCTCGCCGAGGCGGTTCTAACGAGTACCTACAATCTATGTTTTAGAGCAGTAATATGAAAAATATCAGAATTTTTATCTAAAAAAACTTACAGTTTTTGGTGAAATTTCCAATATATTTGAATAGGCGTGTTTTCGTAATGTGATTTTATATGGCGGATTGGTGAGCACGGTTTCACAAAAGGAACATTCTACCATATATTTTACGGTTTTATTACCTCAATAAAATGATCCTTTAACATCTTGTAATGATATATTTTCATATGTTTCTAACCAATTCGATATAAAAGTATAAAAAATTAACCTGCTTTTTGCGCTGGGCCTGTTCCTTTCGCAAATGAATGCACGTGATCATGTCAACGAAAGGAACATTCTATTGTTTTAACTCAACGGAATCATCCTTTAACTACTTGCAATATAGTTTCGTTTAAGTTAATTTAAATCTTAAATTTGATATAAAAGAAATGCATTTAAACACTGTAAAATAGCGCTTAGAAATTAAACGCGTTTGTACATTTTTAATTTCTAAGCATGTGTAGAAAAGTGTCATTTTCTTAAACATGTTTTGCAAATTGCAGACGTATGTGTTTAATTTAAGACATGTGTCATGCAGAGGGCGCTATTAATTGATCATGAGTGATTGTTACAAAACCATGCGCGGGAAGGAATGAGTCAGGAATTCTAAACAAAAGTATTTGTTTTTATCATCATTTCTTATCTTTGTCGTTGTATGATATAGTGCATATGTATTATGCTAGATGTATGGATAATGTTTCCTATTAATGCATAAACTTACTAGATTAACAAAGTATTTGAATCATATCAACATGTTATCAGTTTTCATGACATGATTCTTTTGTTTAAAATCAGCATGTACTTAATCTTGTCTGCGATTTACGGGTGGAATTATTACTCAGCCAAACAAAAGCACATCGTCGCCTTGACCACAGAGATAGACATCCAGTGAAATAATTGTTGAAATGTTCTTGTATATTTCAGTGATTCAAATTTATTTATTTACTTATCATGTGGTTCTAGGCATGTTTTGATTCTAAACACGTCCTAATACTAAACATGATTAAAAGGTTAATATGTGATTTTGTAAAATAGATTAGTATATATGTCTTAAAAACACATGTAAGTTTTCACTTATTGGAATACATATGTACAAGCATGCTGCACTCGGTTGATTCTCATATCCTTTTGTAGATAGGAGGTGAGTCTAGATGATCCTAATGGTAAATTTAAACAATCCTCATGCCCAACATCAGTGGGGAGGTGAGGCTGATTGTACTTACACAATCATACGCACACCGCAAGCATACACAAATGGCATATGTCGAAAGCCATGCCTTTGATTTGTGTTGGTGGTAGTTTCATCCAGACATCCTTATGTCCATAACAAAGACATGGATAGGCATACAATAAACATTATTCAGTCATGTTATTTATATATCATGTATGTTTATTTTATTGACATTTTTTTTTATTTATTTCAGGTGTCCCACCACTCGGAAAGGACAACAGATTACACAGATTTCGCAGTTAGACTTGTCATTGTGTACTTGTTTTTAATGAAAATAAAATAGCTTTGACTTAGAAATATGTGTTAGTGTATATTTTATGTTCAGTTACAACACATGTTTTGAACATAAACATGTTAAAGTAGAATATGTATTTTAGCGCTTAGAATCTAAGCATTTTCCGTTAACATGTTTCGATGAGAGACATGTTTAGACCTCAATGCATTAAAAAAACGGAGCAAGAATGGCGTCTCAGAAAGTGTTGAATCTGTAAACACTATTTTTACAGTGATAGTTGGAGTAATCTTACGTTCGTGCAAGAAAAGTTCCTTTCGCGAAAGAAAGGTATGTCTACCAAAGGAACATTATATTATAGTATTATATGTATGCAAGGAGCGTATAATTTGCAAAACTAAGGATATCATTTTAAAATTAATTGAATAATTCATTCTTAGCCAGTGGTACTTAGTATAGTCTATATTGAATGCAATACAAGCGACCCGTCATGTTAGCCCACGGATAACATAATATCCCTAATTTCCAGCTTGTACTGCACAAGAAGGAATCTTTGATCCCTCTCGTAAGTTCACTATCACAGCCTTGTAGCTCATGGAGGTATGACTAGGTCTTGTTGCTGATGTATTTTCCTCTTAAAGATCCTCATTACGAAAACATGCCTATTCAAATATACTTAAAATTGTACGACCGAAAAAATGAAAAATTCCAGATAAAAAAGTCTGTTATTTTTCATATTTTGCTCAAAACATAGATTGTGGGTACTCGTTAGAACCGCCTCGACGAGGCGGTTCTAACGAGTACCCACGATCTATGTTTTTGAGCAGAAATAAGAAAATTAATGCCTACTCCTGTAAACCCTAGTTTTTCTATATAAAAGTGGGGTTTAAGGGGGTCAAAATGGTATAGGCATGTTTTCGTGATGTAACAAACTTTACCAGTCTTCTTTTTTTTTAAATCAGAAATTGTTTATACATAGAAGAACTTCATCGCCGCTATAATTATGATACGATTGTTATATTTGCATATTTATAAGCAATCGCCGTTCATGTTTATAACGCATAACAAACTTGTTAGAGTAAACCTATAATAGAAGATAACTAGGGCCCGGTTGTTCAAAGCGTCGTTAGCTTAACGAGCTCGTTAAGGGTCATTTCGTTAACTGTTTTAGCAGATTCAATATACAATATTCTGGTATTTTTTGCTGAAAAAATGTGAGTAGCTTTTGCAAAAGCTACTCACATTTTTTCAGCAAAAAAATTTCAGCATATTTGTGTATCACTCGATTTAAATTTTAACGAATCGTTAACTAACGACATCGTTAGCTTTGAACAACTGGGCCCAGGTAATGTTGCAATCACGAAGCACAGCCCTACCAAGGCACCAAAAGAAGGAGAGATGAGGAACAAATAAGGACAACACAAACGCCACATATGAAAGCATAGACGCTCAAAACAAGAAAACCTGCAACAGAAGAACTGCCTTGGGACGGTAACTAGTGGGGCTGGGGATGGGACTTAAACCAGTTTTAATTCGCGCGAAACAACATTCTTCTAGTAGAGGCGACTTCAGACTGCATGCCCAGTTATCAACTCAATTGTTGATGGCTATGCTTTACTCTTTAATTACACGACGGCGGTTCGGGCCTCAGACTCAATGACGGCCTCTTCGTGAAATTTTAACCAATGGGTTTGGGCTTGACGATATGTCTTTGACTTGGCCCGCCGTGGTTCAACTATTGGTTTTCATTTACTCCGGCACACAGTAGAATTAGCCATGAGTACTTGTCTTTGTTTATTATAGTGATTAATTTGACTTTTATGTTTTCGCTTTGATGTATTGACTATGTTGGGAGCCTTTATGTGTTTCTGTATTGAGAGTAGCATCGGGACCCAGGGTGAAGTTGGCTAGCTGTAAAAGTGCTTTAACCCCACCGCCCCACCCCAGTGGTTTATTCTACTGACCGTTCTAAGGCGGTGGTCCCGATGTTGGTCTTACTCTTTGTTGCTTTGTGGGTTCATTCTGCTGGGTGATTTGTTTTAAGTCTTGCCTTGTGTTATTTTGTTCTTGTATTTTTCAGTCCTGGCATTGGGATTACCTCGCTTGGAGAAGAGAGAGCTAATCTTAGTGCTTTTCGTACGTTTGTTCGATTTGCACTTGTTTGGTTTTGTCTGTTTCCTCTTCCTCTTGGTGTCTGGGAAGGGCTGCTGCTTGTGATTGTGGCACTCCCTTGACTTTTCTCTTACCTTTTTCCCAAACATTACCATAGACAGTAACCAATACCCTGCAAGAGTCAATCAGGCGATTCTAGATAGATATGGTAGCTAACAATAATCTCGAGCAGTTGGTGGATTTCTCTACTAGGAAGAATCTTTTTAACACACAACTCCTGAACTTCTTTATACGTCCTTCTTTCATGTAAAGACGCATGCTTCTGTCGTCCATAGATAACAATGACCACGGCATTGTGCTGTTTGTTACTATGCTAGTAGCTCTTCGGCGTAAACCACCAAAGAGAAAAATACATTTATTTACTGGAAACGAGTTGACATCCAAGGGATCCAAGAAGATACATGTGTATGTCAAAGTTTGCTGAGGATTTGCCAGACACACCATTTTATCTGTACTCGCCATGTGGGCTGCCTTTGAAGAACACGTGTAATAGACAATTGACCTTCGAGTTCCGAGTAAATTGACACTTGCTCGCCACACTCATGCTTGGATGACTGGAAGTAGTAGAAGGCTGATTATACGGAAGCAAAGAGCAAATAATCGGAAGCAAAATGATGAGGACAAATACAAGCGACAGCAACAATACGTTCAGTGCGAGATGAAACTCCTTGATGATTGCAGTCAGTGATAGCTTCAAGGATACTCTAAAGAGGTTGTTGTCCTTTGTGAAACGTCAACTGTAGGAAATTACTGGTGTTTCTCCCCTGAAGAATAAGAATGCATTACGAAAACATGCCTATTCAAATATATAGAAAATTTCACCTCCAAAATCTGAAAATTTTCAGATAAAAAACTTTGATATTTTTCATATTTCTGCTCAAAACATAGATTGTGGGTACTCGTTAGAACCGCCTCGCCGAGGCGGTTCTAACGAGTACCCACAATCTATGTTTTGAGCAGAAATAAGAAAAATAATGTATACCCCTGTAAACGCCAGTTTTACTATATAAAAGTGGGGTTTAAGGGGGTCTAAATTATATAGGTATGTTTTCGTGATGGGTTATCTCAAAAGCGAAAGCCCTAGCACACTGAACGACCTGTCTTTGTTAGTCTTCACAAAGGAAGATACCTCAACATTGTTTGTTAAGGACCCTAGCCCATGCCCAGAAATGCCGCACATTAAAGTTCACTGGAAGCGGGTCCGTAAGCCCCTTAAGGGACTGAAACCATTGCCCAGAAATGCCGCACATTAAAGTTCACTGGAAGCGGATCCGTAAGCCCCTTAAGGGACTGAAACCATTCAAGGCCACTGGATCAGACTTCATTCCAACTTTTATCCTGAAACAGTAGTGGACGAACTGGCTCTAATACGTACAAAGATGAGACGTCACTTGATACAAGTCAAGTTCCATCAGTCTGGAGAGATGCATGAATTGTTCCAGTCTTCGAAAAAAAAAGTGATAAACACAATGTCCCGAGCTCAGTGTCCTTAACCCCCATCACTTGCAAGGTACCGGAGACTATCATTCATAGCAAAATCATGGCGCATATTGATCAACTGAGTATATTAAAGAACAGCCAATATGGCCTTCGGAATGCCATTCATGCTTGATTTCAAAATAAGGAGACAGCATATCTCCTATCCAAAGGAAATCGAGTAGACATCCTTATCTTGGACTGTGAAACCATTTGATAAAGTGTTGCACTACAGATACACTGCTCTACAAACCTTAATACTGTAGTGTCTGAACCACACCAGCTGCTGGATTCGTGCAGAAGTACTTTCTGGGGAACAACAAGGACAACTTCTCTGTCTCTGTTGTCCCAGATGTATATCAATGACCTGTCAGAGACACTAACAGCTTCAGACTGTAGACTTTTTGCTAATGACAGCCTCCTCTTTTTTGTTGTTAACAAGGCCAGTGTTCCTCTACAAAAGATTCCTCAGCCCTCGAAAAATGGGAAAAGACATAACAAAAGAGCTCAATTCTACTAAGTACTTTGTGATCCGCGTCTCTTCTGAAAAGAAAAAAGGAGGTTCAACTAGTCAAGCTGCACGTTACATGGCCAAATTTTAGAGACAGTTGATGGTAACTAGTATTTAGGAGTTGCACTCATCTCAGTGTAACTTTAATAATGTTGAAAGGGAGATAAAATACCAAATCATCATCATCATCATCATCATCATCATCATCATCATCTATGAGTTACAATTGCAGACAACCTGTCATGATCCAAGCACATTTCAGATGCAGCAGGCAAATTAAATCACTCACTCGGTTTTCTGCTCAGAAAGTTCAGACACTGTTACAGACAAGTCCGATGACACTTACTTACAGAACAGTTGTCCGACCAGTCTTAGAGTATCTGTCTCCTGTGTGTGACCCACATCGCCAGGCCGACATCAGAAACCCTAGAAAAGTTCAAAGACGTGCTGCTCAATATATGTACAAGGAACACAATACCCGTACATGTGGATACGTCACCAGCATGATCGAAGATCCTGGATGGAAGAACCGTAAAGACCGATGCTGCATGTAAAAATTCTGCTTGGTCTATCATGGTTTGATATATACTCCACAAAATAATTTAAGGGCCACCAGTTTTATTTTCCCTTTGATTATCACTATAATTGCAACCCTCAAGTTTTAAAATTATTTCATGGGCAAAACTTGAAGTCTCAGCCCTGTTTCATTCAGCTCAGCATGTTCGCAACGTGTTCAGCTACAAAAGTGTCAATGGCACCAACAACGCCCGACCAAAGGATTCTAAGAAAAACGGGAATTTCCAAAATAACGATGTTTACCCCAAAATTAAGTTTTTTTTCACAATACCGGAAAAATTCTTTGTTTAATGAAAACAATACTCTGTCACACACAAAATCATGCAAAATCAACCTTCCTTCGGGTAAAAGGCACACAGATATGGCCAGAAAACGAGGCGAACCCCTTGAGAGGCTAAAAATGCCTCGAAAGTTCCCCATTGACAATGAATAATCTGTAGAGGGTACTTCTAGCAAAATGTGTATTTCTTGATAACAAATAAGGCTTTCTCTATGATTTTTTCACAGTTGGGAGCCCAGACATCACTTTTGACGCGAAAATGTCAATTTTTAATTCTTGGGTAAAAGAAAGTGTTTTTTGCGAATTTTAAAATGAAAATTTTGATTTAAAAATTTTTCGTTGGAAATACTCCTTTAGGGCTTCCTTTTAAAGAAACATTCAACGATATTTTGATACCTTCTGTTGTTTTGCCCATGCACCCGGTCAAAGTTTGTATATATGGAAATTTGCACTATGTGGCCCTTAAATTATTTTGTTGAGTATATATCAACTATTCCCTCTATCTGTGGTCAGGCTACATCCTACCCAGAGGCCAATAAGGTTTATACCAAAAGAAAACCAGCCACGAAGTATACTTCAACTCCTTCTTTTCAAGGACAGTCAGGGAATAGAATGGACTACTTCATCGGCTTCTTACCCTTAAAGCGCTAACCACAGCTGCAGCAGACGACATTTTTATTTAATCTTTTTCAGACAAAATAAGGCATCAGAATAAAAGATGGTGTTTCGCGCGAGTAAGCTGGTGTAAGCCCACGCCAGCGGTTTTCCTACTGACCGTTCCAGTGTTGTTCCTCTGTTGTCATATATTTGTGCGTCTGTAGTTTCATATGTGGCGTCGGTTTTGTCCTTATTTGTTCCTCATCTCTCCTTTTGGCATTACGAAAACACGCCTATTCAAATATATAGAACATTTCACTTCCAAAAACTGAAATTTTTTCAGGTAAAAACTTTGATATTTTTCATATTTCTGCTCAAAACATAGATTGTGGGTACTCATTAGAACCGCCTTATCAAGGCGGTTCTAACGAGTACCCACAATTTATGTTTTTGAGCAGAAATAAGAAAAATCATGAATACCCCTGTAAACACCAGTTTTACTATATAAAAGTGGGGTTTAAGGGAGTCAAAGTTATATAGGTATGTTTTCATGATGGTGCCTCGGAAGGGCTGTGCATCATGACGGCATTTCCTGTGTGTCTTCACTTATATATTTGCTATTTCATGTGCATATGAAATGTCAAGCCTTATTTTCTCTGAGAACAAATAGAAAGAAATTAGAATATCGCCTGTTAAATTTACTTAGGGCTTTTAGTGTTACGTAAGGTAATAAAGTTTCTTGTCTACACAACAAACCAACATCTTAGTCACAGTGTACACATAGAAATGATAGAAAATGAAACGTCTTAGCTCAATAAATGATTACAAATTCCCATTAAGTAAGGTACCATATTTGCCCCAAGTAGTTGGACAGACAAGTCTCAGCAAACAGTGTAGATCCTGATCAGACGCCACAGAATGCGGCGTCTGATCAGGGTCTGCACTGTTTGCCACTCGTCCAGCAGTTTGTAAACACATCAATGGGGAGTAAACTGGACTTGTTCAAAAGTTAGAGAAGTTCGATAAAAAGTTTAGGTGTCCAAATACCTGGGGTAAATAGGTAAAGGAAGATCCCGTGAAATTGTGATCGACGATCGCTCTTCCATAACAAGTCGGAATACACACAGTTTACATCGGGTATTTATAAAAGTATTATAAATATTATAGACATGCTATAGTACATACATACTTCTACATGTGTCTTTCAGTTCAATATAACATGTTGTCATTTTAATACTATATTGAATGTGAGGCAAACACGATAATCTTCTTTGCCTGTGGCCTGTTAGAATGTAGTAGATTAATAAATTGGACAGTGGAAATATGGTTTTAGCGGGCAATGAGTAAAATCTGACAATCTCTCGTATATTTATGTGTTCACTTTTGAATATAGTGCGGATCACGGAAGTAGTTGATTTTTGAAATTGAAACCTGGATTTTGTTATCTATTAAAGCGTTGCAATCTTGGTGAAGAACTGAGCTCGTGTCCTAATTCTTATACTTTGGGTGTAAATAAATGTTGATTTCTATGGAAGACGGCTAGAGAAGATCTGTGAGTGTTCGAACCCATCCAACTCTCCAAGATGGATGGACAGCCGGATACCCTTGAAATGAAAGAGAAGAATGGTACAGTAGGCGCTGGGAAAGGTCACACAGAACTTACTAGTTCAGAGAAAGGTAGGTGCTTGTTTTTGATACAATATACAGCCTACAGATAGCACAAACAGCAGGGGAGTGAACATGTGGACCAACCGCTACATTGTAAACTCTAGATTTGTCCAACACTGTCCCTGGGGAGTGAAACAACCACTACAATGTGAACTCTGCCCTAGTCGCGTGAGCCACCACTACAATAGTAAACTGTCCAAATTCTGTCCAAAGGAAGTGAATCAGCCCAACAATGTAAACGCTGTCCCAGAGGAGTGAACCAACCTCTAAACTCTGACAGCCAGATGATTCCCATATAAATATTCCACAGTGTAAACAAATGTACCTTCTGAAGTGTGTCTCCAGTGAAAATAGAAATCACCTCTCAAATGGGCCGTTCCACTACATCACGAAACACACACCTATATAGTTTTGACCCCTTTAAACCCCACTTTTGTACAGTTAAACTGGGTTTTACTGGGATATACATTATTTTTCTTATTTCTGCTAAAAAACATAGATTGTGGGTACTCGGTAGAACCGCCTCACCGAGGCGGTTCTAACGAGTATCCACAATCTATGTTTTGAGCAGAAATTTGAAAAATATCAGAATTTTTCATCTGAAAGTTTTCATTTTCTGGTGGTAAAAATCTCAGTATATTTGAATAGGCGTGTTTTCGTAATGATCTGTGTGACAAAGCCTTGGAGCCCAGGCTATCCACAGAACACCAGAACGCATAGCGAAGATTATTTGGAATACATATGCTGATCCGCGTCTTCTCTGGGCGTACACGTCAGAAGATAACGTTTCTTACGTTACGACTCAAATGATTGATAAATGTTAAAAGTAATCAGCGAATTCTTAAGGGGAATATATTTACTTATGAGAGTTCACTCTTTCAAAATTCTTTTGGCTCCCTTCTGAAAAAAGGATCTGTTCTGAATGGGAGGCACATTTTTTACTTCATGTTTGTATTTTATTATTGTATTTCCTGGAATAAAACACGTTTTATTTTCTTTATAATTTTGCATGGTCTGATTGGAGTTTACCGTTACATGTAAGGTCATATCGAGCCGGTCAGTTAACCTACTCAATCTTTTCTTAGGCTGACTTAGGTCTCTGAGTGATTAAACAATATTTTATCTGCGTACTCTCGCCAAGCAGTAGTTGACAACTGCCCATCTTGAATCAGCGAAAAGAGAGTAGAATGACCGTAGAATGTTTTAGGATATATCCTAAAACATTCTACTATATTCAAGCTAATCGAAAGCAGGCAATTATTTTAATTCTTCTTGTTAGTGTATTTAATTCTTCTTCTTTGCGTCTGTAAATGCAGAGTTAATTTGGTATGTTCACATAATTGAGATAAACCAAATATATTTGTCCCAAAACTTCAAGGTAAACAAAAAAAAAAAAAAAAAAAAAAAAAGAAACAACAACAAATAAACAAAAAAAAAAAAAAAAAAAAAAAATTCAGCAACTAAATATATACTGGATGAATTAAAAAATGGGATGTGTATTTTATAGTTCTTGTAAAAAAAAAACAACAAAAATACAAAAAAAACAAAACAAAACAAAAAAAAAACAAAACAATAACGAAAAACAACAACAGCAACAAACAAAACAAAAACAAGACAAAACAGCCTGCAGAACGATTGATTAATAGAATAATGATATTTTACCATCTGTCGGCAATTATACAGGGAACTGATCACATAACATTTAAGTCGCAACGTCAGAAAACGTACCTTCTGACATGTGTGCCCAGTGAAGACTCAAATCAGCCTGCGCATCCACACAATCTGATCAAAGTCATCGTTACATCGCGGACACACACACACACACACACACACACACGCACACGCACACGCACACACACACACACACACACACACATATATATATATAATGTTAATGTTGACCCCCTTAAACCCCACTTTTATATAGTAAAACTTGGGTTTACAAGGATATACAATATTTTTCTTATTCTTGCTCAAAAGCATAGGTTGTGGGTACTCGTTAGAACCGCCTTGCCAAGGCGGTTCTAACGAGTACCCACAGTCTATGTTTAGAGCAGAAATATGAAAAATATCAGAATTTTTATCAGAAAATTTTCATTTTTTGCTGGTAAAATTTTCAGTATATTTGAATAAGCTTGTTTTCGTAATGATCCGCATGGATAAACTTTGCATCCCTGGCTATCCAGAATGTGCCCAGTGAATATTCTGGTCAGACTGCGAGGATGCGCCGGCTGATCTGAATCTTCGCTGGGCGCACATGTCCGAAGGTACGTTTTCTGACTTTGCGACACAGTTGTCTTCCGTGTAGTCAGCTGGGATCTTTGTTTCACAGACAATGCGATACATGTATACTTTTTCACGAGAGGTCGAGCATTTTCTTCAGACCTAACAAAGCAAAGCTATTTGAAACCAAACTCGTTAAGTAAACGACATTTACTACTACTACTACTACTACTACTGCTACTACTACTACTACTACCAACAATAATAACATTAATAATATTGATAATGATACTACTACTACTACTACTACTACTAATAATAATAATAACAGATACTACTACTACTACTATTATTACTACTTCTAAATAATAATTATAATAATAATAATAATCATAACAACAATAATAATAATAATAATAATAATAATAATAATAATAGTAAAAGATACACAGGAAGAGCGACAATCACAGAACATAGCATACCTTTGACAACAATAGGAAGGGAAGACAAACGATGAAAGACAAGCTATAAATCAAAGAAAAGCAAAACAACCAGTTCATTATTTCCCACCAAGATGCTTACAATGCTAGACAGGATCCACTAAATACAATCATAAGACAACGAACTGGTCAGAACATGAAAAAGCCCCGCAGCGAGTAGCCACACGGCCACACAAACCAGAACCACCGCCTTAGAACTAAACGGCCAGTATTCAAAATTACTTCCCAGATGGTTAAGAAGAGTGCTAGCTGCGTATACAAGAAGTAACCAAAAACCACCAAAACAGACTATGCCCCGACAAAGTTGGATATGATAAGCCAATGAAAATACCAAAGCCACATGTACATGTTCAGTCCATGTTCAAATCGTCTATAAAGTATCAAATCGTAAAGTAAAATCTCTAGGACTAAATGCGCACATGCTATATATCTTTAGACCATGTCCAAAGCACCAATCGATCGGACAAAAACTCGAGTAGAGGTTACGCAAGGAACCACAGAATTCCAAGACCATATCCCACACTATCTCCGAAAAGGCGGGGTCAATAACAATTAAACTTCAACCTTATCATTTGTTATTTTGTGTTGAGGTTTTACGGCCCACTCAACCTATTGGGGTCATGTCGACCGCGGTTAGTTTACTTAACCACACTTTTTCCTGGACAGGCCTAGTCCTGGACAGGCTAAGCGGTTAATCAGTCCTTGTGCACATTCTTTCGCCAGAAATTGACACCTGCCCTTCTTGAATCAGCGGAAGGGAGAAAATACCGTAATGAATATTTCATGGTCAGTCTCCACGAAAGAATGGTGCTGGACCCGGCTGGGATCGAACCCGTGACATTCTGATCACCAGTCGGAAGCGCATCCGACTGAGCTACCGAGGCCGTATTATTTGTTATAATTGATGCGCGCGCGCGCGCGTGTGTTTCAGCTAAAAAATATTGATATTTTTTCTGACATGTATTTTTTCTGTCATGTAGTTTTCAGATGAAAGAGACAGAATAAACCCAAACATCCTCCTATAAACACGAATTAACAAAATGCTAGCGAGGAAAATTCACATACAGTTTGGGACTAATTTTCTCAAACGACTGCACTTGGAACGAGCACTTAGAACATATTAAGCCAAAGCATGGATTCAAATTAAGAATAGAAACTCTTTCCGAACATTATGTTTTTCGATATTAGACCGCTACTTGAATACGACGATGTAGAATGGGATAACTGTACCATTATGAGACAAATGAGTTGGAAAACTGGATCGCGCAATCGATGGCATGCACTCGCAAATACCCATGCTTTCACCACTAAGCAGAGAGAAGTTAAATAGAATGTTGCTCTCGCACACCCTTACTGCGCGGGGAAGTCATGTAACAAGTTTGGTTAAATTCAGCCCAGTGGTTTAGGAGGACATAGCATGACAGTCAGACAGACAAACGGACGGACGGATAGAAAAATAATGTTGCTCTCGCACACCTTTTCACGCGGGGAATGCATGTAGCAAGTTTGGTCAAATTCCGCCAGGTGATTTAGGAGGAGATAGCGTAGCGAATAGATGGACGAACAGACGGACAGACAGACGGAAAAATAATGTTGCTCTCGCACACCCTTACCATGTGGGGAAGTCATGTAGCAAGTTTGGTTAAATTCCGCCCAAAGGATAAGGAAGAGATAGCGTGATAGACAGATGGATGTGGGGACGATCGGACGAAAAAATAATAGGTATGGGAAAGTAATAAGATTTCTGATGAATTTTGATTTCGTCAAAGTCAAGGTTACCAGGAAAGTCATGTATCATATGTGATACATAGGACATTTGCACATCACTATCAAACCTAAATATATACTGATGCTACAGATACTAGTTTGCGTCTGCCCACCATGGTTTCTGGCATAGTTTATATAGTTGAAAAGACAAATGTAAAATTCTAAAACGAACCAAAGGTTTGGCGTGTATCGTATATGATACATGACTGACTAAGCCAGTGAAGGTAATGGTTTAGGCATTTCATGTCTTAGTAGGAACATATTAGTCCTGCAACTTGCAAACAGTCGCTTTTAAATCTTGTATCTATCATATCTAAATAGGTTTAGATATTCAGATACTACAATGAGTGTGTTATCCTGATCACAGGCACCCAAATATGCAGTGTATCATGTATGATAAGGTGAGGCACTGGAGGGTTACATCTATAGCGGATTTTTATCGGTCTGACCGGATTTCCGTCAAGCCGATAACGGTCCAATATGGATTTAAGTAGAATGCTATCTGGGTATGTGGTGGTTACGTTGTGTATAAAATTCCTCCTATGGTATTAAGAGTGATCGGTTTGAAAATTCGTAGATGTTTTGGACATGGTCTGAAGATGTGCACATGATGCTGATATTCTCACCGAACTACTGTAGTTTGTTCCCATCTTTTCGGAGTTTTCGACAGTCTGTTTTGGAGGAATCTTGTGTTACTAAGTATCTGAGGAGCACGCCTTGTGTGCGCAACTCCTCCTCGAGGTTTTGACTAATCAATATGAAATTTTGCAGATGTTCAGGACAGTGTCTATGGATGTGTGTGTGACTTCGGTAATTTCATCGGATTAAGTTTCGTGTGTTTGTTTGTTTTTTGAAGATATTTGTGTTTCTTTATAGTACCCCATGTCGACTCCTGTTGCTCAGAAATGAGGAGGTGATGATTCGTGCATGCAACTATACATAGAAGCTGAAACCAGATCGTATATGTGTGATTCTTTTCGTGACATTGTAGCAGGTTATAAACTGAAAAAAAAAAAAAAAAAAAAAAAAAATGAGTGTTTAAAAGGTTAAGTATAAAACTCTTTATAGAAAAAGTTGAGATATGGCTGGCGGGTAATTTTACAAACTTGATTATAGTTCAGATGTCAAATTACGGTCAGAGAAACATGATATTGCGGATCTACATGACATTGTTCTGGTGTGTGTGTGTGTATGTGTGTGTGTGTACGGGGGGATGCATAGGGCTTGTTGCACAGAATTGTTGTACAGGTTAATTCACAGCAAAAAAAACAACAAAAAACAAACAAACAAAAAACAAAGACAAACAAACAAGCAAAAAAAACAAACAAAAACAACAACAAAAAAACAACAACAACAACAAAAAAACAAAACAAAAATAACAACAACAAAACAAAAAAAAAAACAACAACAAAAAAAACAAACAAACAAAAACAAAAAAACAAACAAAAAAAAACAAAAACAAACAAACAAAAAAAAAACAACAAGAAAAAACAAAACAAAAACAAAAACAACAACAACAACAACAACAACAACAAACAAACAACAACAACAACAATAAAAAACAACAACAACAACAAAAAAAACAACAACAAAAAACAAAAAACAACAACATCTTGCTTGTCATGGAAAATTGTATCTGCTTAATACTTTAGACTCAAAAAGTCTAAATTGGAGAGCATTTCATCATTGGATCATTTTATTAGTTTTATGGGACAGTAGGGCAGACATGAAACATTAGATGCAATCTACAAAACTAGATCCGCATTCTATTTTGCAAGCTTGTGTTGAGTCGACCTGCAAATAATTTTATAAAGAGCGACCTGTCAACTTGAAACACTGCCCAATTAACCAGAGCATAATTACATTGGTCAATTTGTACAATTGCGTATCTTGGTAAAAAGGGTCCTCATGAGATGCTGCGAACAAGGGCCCAAATCAGCCTGCACACCCCACTCTCTGATCAGGGCCTTTATTGCTTGCTTACAAAATCAACGGACACTGTAGAACTGAACAGGGAACAGATAAAGCCCCGATCACACTGCGCTGATGCGCAGTCTGATCAGGGCTTTATCTGTTCATAATTGGCACAATACCATTTTCTTGCTTTGTTCATCACACATCACACATGGAATTGAGAATTTTGAGAGAGAAATCAGTCCGGGGAGGATACGCATGACCCTATGAGTCTGGAATCGCTTGCAATAAGTAAGTTTATTCGTCCGTATAGTCTTTCGTTTTCATCCTCTCTTTTCATCGTTGGGCCTTTCTTATCCAAGTAGCTGTCTGATTAATACAGCTCAAAGATTGGATATCGTTACGAAAACACGCCTATTCAAATGTATTGAAAATTTCACCACCAAAAACTGAAAGTTTTCAGATAAAAATTCTGATGTTTTTCATATTTCTGCTCAAAACATAGATTGTGGATACACGTTAGAACCGCCTCGGTGAGGCGGTTCTAACAATTGCCCACAATCTATGTTTTTATAAGAAATTAGAAAAATAATGTATACCCCTGTAAACCCTAGTTTGCTATATAAAAAAGGGGTTTAAGGGGGTCAAAATTATATGTTTTCGTGATGTTTTAGAGAAATCTTCCTTCATGAAAATGATCCATTATATAGTTGCTTCTGTTACTGTATATACCCTAAGTAATTGCACGGCCAAATATGATAAATAGTAGCGTTTAGGCAATATTTAGGCAAAATACTGTAATGCAACATCGAAATGCCATTATGAATAGTGTAGCCGGCCGTGGTGGCTCAGTCGGATGCTTGTCCGACTGGTAATCAGGAGGTCGCGGGTTCGATCCTCGCCGTGTTCGGCAACATTCTTTCGTTGAGATTGACCATGAAATATTTTCTACTGTCATTCTCACCTTCAAGAAGGGCAGTTGTCAGTTTCTGGCGAAAGAGTGTGCACAAGTACTGGTTAACCGCGTTTAGAGAACTAAGCCTGCACAGGAAAAGTGCAGTTAGGTAAACTGACCGGCTCGACATGACCTTAATAGTGTTGACTGGGCCGTTAAACTCCAGTTCAACTTAATGGTGTAGATCTGATCTGATCTGCCATTACGAAAACATACCTATTCAAATAAACTTAAAATTTTATCATCAAAAAATGACAATTTTCAGATAAAAAATTCTGATATTTTCCATATTTCTGTTCAAAACATAGATTGTGGGTACTCGTTAGAACCACCTCGAAGAGGCGGTTCTAACGAGTACCCACAATCTGTATTTTTAAGCAGAAATAAGGAAAATAATGTATAACCCTGTAAACCCCAGTTTTACTGTATAAAAGTGGGGTTTAAGGGGTCAGCATTATATAGGCACGTTTTTGTGATGCTCCTTGTGTGCATCTGCTTGATCCAGATTGTTGATATAAAGTCACATACTTCATGGCAAACAGTGCAGATCCAGATCAGTTGGCTTCTTCAGAAGCCAACTGATCTGGATCTACACTGTTTACAAAGGCAGGACATATCCCGGTTCAGCAGGACCAGGCTTAATTGAAGCTGATTGGCTCTGTGAAGAAAACATTTTATCGGTGAGTGTGGCATCGACAACACGTACATGTATATCGGCAGAGAAAAGGAATGTGTTTGTTTGTGCATTCCTTAAGCATTTTGAAAATGTTGTTCACGATGATGTTCAACTTTGTGGACGTCTGACTTGCTTTTAAGTAACCAAAGTCATACCAAATTTAATGTGCCAGAAGAACACATTTCTGAATTTATCGTTGTCAGTGGCACTAAAGGCCAAAATCTGAAAGTGAACTATTGAAGCGCAGATGTTGGCAAGCACTACACATCCCAACGGAGGCCACATTAAACGTCATGTTCCACGGAACACAGCAACCAGAGATGAGTTAACCCATTGTATACCGAATAGACACTCCCTCACTGTATATCGGAAGAGTCCAATTTCAATTTTAGGTATGTCCGGCTATGAGATTTAGATATTCCTAAAGAAAAATGGCTACACTATTTGCAAACAGTGGAGACCCTGATCAGACGCCGCGTTTTGCGGCGTCTGATCTGGATCTGCACTGTTTGCCAGTTATCATTTTACGGGTCTCCCGACTACAATGGGTTAAATTAAATTGCCAGATATGAAAGGTCATTTCTAAATCAGTTTTGTCGCGAGGATAGAGTGTTGCTACTCACCTCATGACAAATACGTTTTAACGGGGATAGATGTACTTTCAGTGGAGACAACACAAACAAAATTCGTTTTTTTTTTCTCTTCTGAAAAGGGGCCTATTCTAAAAGGTAAGAATTTGCTCCCGTTGGGAGCAAATTCTTCCCTTTTAGAGTAAGCCCCTTTTTAGAAGGATCTTTATGTGAGGGAAAAGAAAAAAAAAGTTGTCTACCTTAAAAAATGTTGGACCATCGATCAAGTATTCCTGTTAATCTTAAGAACTTTTTCATACTTTTGACAGTTGACCGAAACATTAAGTAAAATTAAACCATGTTGAACTTCCATATTTTTTTTTTTTTTTTGTTTTTGTTCGGGCAAAATGCTTAAGCAGAACAAAAGCAACCAACTGACAAACCTTTGTCTTATATCCTGGACATATCGGCCCGCCCATCGGGACCCACGAAAAATATGGACTGCCTGGGGCCTTCGTGGTCATCTGGTAAAATGGCAACATTTTTGCTGGCAACATATCGAGATATTGGTGACAGGGACATTAAGCCTCGGCTCAATCAAAATCCGACGATATAATCAGAGCCTAACGTGCCGATATCATGTGTTCTTAATAGAGTCGGTGGCCATGAAAAAAAATAAATATATAAAAAAAAAAAGAAATTTTATTTGCCTGGAAATAGATCTATGGTAAGTCGATGCCATCTCCAAGAATTTATTTAAGAATACGAAGCTCAGCACATGAGAAAAGGATACTTATCTGTTATCACATAAGCGACCAGCAAGGGCTCGGGAAAGTCGGCGCATAAGCTCAGTCTCGCCAGAACCTTTGCTGTTCGTAGACATGTAGCTGAAACCTTAAGGAAGCTTCAGGCAAGAAACGCATATCTGTAGCCAGGATAGGACTGCGCATACGCATTTAGAGAACCACAAACCGGAAAACTATGAGGTCCCTTTGTCAGTGTGCTGGCTAATTTGTAATTTATATCGTTTCAGCGATCCTGATTGAGAAACACCACCGTGTTAGTCTGAAGACAGCCGTTAAACTACGTTACATTGCAATCGGCATTTCCTGGGCATCGACGATAACGGCATTCATTCTTGGGGTGACGGCAACAGGTAAATGTACCGTTTTGGTCCGAAATATTGCGACACCTTAATTACTTATCCTGCTTGTCCTAAAATTTGAACGAGTATATTTTACTATCGGCTGTTGTGTCTAAAATTGCTGGAAGCAGGGCGACGTTGTAGACCCTGATGAGGTACCGCGTGTTGCGGCGTCTGATCCGGGTCTGCACTGTTTGCTCAGACCCGTCTGTCCCAATAATTCGGGTAAAAGCGGTATTGTTTGTTTTAAATTGAATGGATATGCATTTAAGTAAAGTATTTGCATCCTATCACAGAGGGCTACTCTTAAAGAAAACATTTGTTTCCCTTGGAATACATAGTTGCAAACGTCGAAATATTTTCTTTCTGAATCTTTTTTTTTTTTATATATCGTTTATTTACAAAATACATTATTGTTAAAACCAAACTTGACTGACAACTAGCGGGTGAGTTTGCGTAAATGATTTACAAAGGGTCTGTTTGACTCTGCGTCCGTCTTGTCCGCCCGTCTGTCTGTCTGTTCATGAACTTTTCGTGTCCGATTCATATCTCCTTAATAGATTGAAGGATGTTTGTGTAACTTTGGTCAAATGTTTGTTCACCTTACCAATGTGATGTGCAGGAATTATAACTTAACCCTATCCGATGAAAATCAAGGTCACAATTCAAGGTCAATTTCAAATGGTAATGATTCATGTCCGCTCTATAATTTAAAAATCGTTAAAAATTACTCTCTGAAACTGTACAAATGTAAAGCATCATTAGACGATGTGCAGAGAAAAGAAACAGTACACTTTCTTCTAGTTTTGACGTAATTATGCCCCTTTATATATATCATATAGTGATTTCTTGTTCGCTCCATATCTTCAGATCTTTGTCCGAAGTCATAGAAAGAGTGAAGTTACACTTCTTTGCCAAGAAGCACTGAACCTACTGATATTCTTCCTGGATGTTTTTTGTGAACATTTTCTTACTAACAAGCACAAAACCAAGTTAGCCAACTTACGTTGTCAGAGGCAACATGCCTTATTTTGCCTGGATTCTCAGGCAATCTATACAGAACCATTGTGTTGCTCTTGTTTGCTAATATGGTGCAAATATTCCTATGACTGAAAAACCCCTACAGGCGTATATTGTCCCCTCGACAGAGCTCTTGTTTTTAGCATACATCACAAAAACGCGCTCAGACGGTTCTAACAAGTACCCACAATCTATGTTTTGAGCAGAAATACGAAAACTACCAGAATTTTTCAAGTGAAAATTTTCATATTTTTAGTGGTAAAATTGTCAATATATTTGAATAGGCGTGTTTTCGTAATGTAGCGGTTGACATGGATACGATCTAGTCAAAAAGGCTTGCAATGCCATTGTACAATACGCGAGTGTAGTCCGAGGCATAGACAAAATCAAGCGAATTGTGCGCCTCAGCGATAGTTTTCTTATTGATCATCCGTTATATGAGTACTTTTATTCTTTTTATTTTATTTCGCGCTGTTTTTCAGATTATTAACAGCATTTTAATAGCTACAATCAATAGCAACATGCACATATCAGTATAGCATTTAGAAAAGATATTATAAATGATCGTAACATGTGAAAAACGAGTTATCATCATACACATTGTAAGTGGCAATGACAGCCCACATTAGCTTGCGTATTCGCAGAGCCGGACCAGGTTTTGTGGCCTACAGACATAGAGACATTGGATACTGTTTATCGAAGACCAGGGTAGATCCTGATCTGACTGAGTGTTCCTTTAACCCTTAAACTGCCAATCACAACAATTGTCGCCTGCTTTGTCATCAGCTTGCGATTTTAAAAGTCATTTTTGCAAACAGTGTGGACCCAGATCAGACTGCTCCTCCAGGAGCAGTCTGATCAGGGTCCACACTGTTTGCCTGTATGCAAAAATAGGTTTGAAAAGTTTGCAAGAGTATTCAGCAGACGACATTAACAGGCGACATTTTCATATGCAGGTTTTAAGGGTTAACACTTAAAGCCCTTATAAATCCAAACTACAGAACTTTTTTCTTCATTTTTTTTTCTATTTTTCAGAGAAATTAAGGTTTGATATTTCATGTGAATCGTCTTGTCTTGCAGCTGATTCACATGAAATTTCAGGTCAGCCTCGCATCCAGCCATTGCCTGTTACATTATACTATATTGACTATAAACAGCGTGCGCATGGAAATGTAGAATCTCGATCATATTCCAGATTACATTTCTGCGCAGACTATTTTGGCATCCCCAGTTCGTTTATGGTATATCCAGGCGGTACAAGATTGGTTTTCACAAGCTATGGCCCGCATGTAACAGGTGTGAGTCCAGCCATTGTCAGGCTGGTAACAGCTGGGTTTTTTTTTCTATGATAGTATTGATTCAGAGCATGGGCTGAAATAAATGTAAGCCGCATTAAGCGAAAAGCTGGTTTCGGGGCTTATTCTAACAGTGAATGCCCAGACCAGCCTGCGTATTATGGCAGTTTTAGCAGGACCTTGGTTGTCCTTTGCTCTGTTCTATAGTATTCGATGAGAGTGTGTGAGTAGACACCAACTATCCTGCGTTGATCAAACTCAGTACGCAGCTGATCTGGGCCTTCGATGTTCGCATTTGCTCCAGCTGTACATTTTGATGTGGTAAGGCTCTTATATTTATAAGCCTCGTTACGGTGCAGGCATTAGCCATTTGTAAACTGAGAAAGTCCAGATCAGAGCCGCGCATTTGTCCAGTTTTATCAGAACGTCCCTGTTCTCACTGACCATGCAGCTTGCCGGCCTCGATAGCTCAGTTGGATGTGCGTCCGACTGGTGATCAGGAGGTCGCGGATTCGATTACCGTCGGGTCTTTCATGGAGACGGATCATGAAATATTTTCTACGGTCATTCTCTCTCTTCTGGTGATTCAAGAAGGGCAGTTGTCAGTTATTAGCGAATGAATGTGCACAATACTGGTTAACCGCTTAGAGGACTAAGCCTGTCCAGTAAAAGCGTGGTTGGGAAAACCAAGCTCGACATGACTCCTTTGGGTTGACTGGGCCGTAAAATCTCAACACAAAAAGAAACTGGCAGGGGTCATACAGGTTTTACAAATACCCTTGGTCTAAGAGATCACTGTTCGAACATGCATTATGACATCGTTTCTAGGTTTGTTTGTGTTGATGTTTTACGGCCCAGTCAACCCAATGGGCTCATGTCAAGCGCGGTCAGTTTACCTAACCAGGTAGCCGGGCTTGGATATACATTACCGTTATTGACGCGGAACGCATAAAAAGGGTCGTTATGCTATTTGCGGACAACGCAGGCCCTGATCAGCCTGCGCATTTATTAACGCAGGCTGATCTGGGCCTTCGTTGTCCGCTTACAGAATCAATGGATACTGTAGTATATGTCGACGAGCAGAGAATGATCAGATCAGACTGCACAGATGCGCATGCTGATCTGGACCTACGTTGTCCGCAAATTGCATAAGGGTCCCTTTCGTACGTTGCGCATCATATAGTAATTGTATATCCAAACCTGACCACCTATAAAACGTTTCCTAATACATGTTTTGAACAGTGATCTCTGAGGCTAATGGTATTTGCAGATCCTATTGTATTCTGTAAATGTCGCAGCAACATGTAATATATAAATGCTTTAATGTGTAGGAGACGAACCACAGTGAATTAAAGAACCCGTAAGGCAAGCAAACCACGGCGGGGTCGAACCCGCAACCTCCAGATCACCAGCTGGACGCGCATCCAATTGAGCCACCAAGGCTATGAGACAATGTGGGTGCGACGATCTGGGGTTTAGTGTTTATAATCAATGCATATAATATTTTGTCTTTCATAACAAATTACCATTGCGACATATTTCCGCCGGCCTCGGTGGCTCAATTGGATGCGCCGTCCGACTGGAGACCAGGAGGTCGCGGGTTCAACCCTCGCCGAGGTCGGCAACATTCTTTCGTGGAGATTGATCATGAAATATTTTCTACGGTCATTCTCTCGCTTCCGCTGATTCAAGAAGGGCATTTGTCAGTTTCTGGCGAAAGAATGTGCACAATACTGGTTAACCGCTTAGAGGACTAAGCCTGTCCAGTAAACGTGTGGTTAGGTAAACTGACCGCGCTCGACATGACCCCATTGGGTTGACTGGGCTGTAAAACCTCAACACAAACAAAATCATGCGACATAGCTCCAGATAAGATGGGTCAACCACAAAGTATTTTCTCATTTTTTTTTCACAGAAACATGTTGTGGCTACTCATTAGAAGCGCCTCAATGAGGCGCTTCTAATGAGTAGCAACAACATTCACTTTGGACATATTTCCGCAGAGAAATAAAACAAACACATCAGTATATTCGGGTGTAAAATTATCCTATCTTGAACTATGAAAGTAATAGCAATGTTTTGTTTCTTTGGCAGTGTTCGCTTTTCTGAATGACAGCCAGTCTCTATTTAGCTTTGGGGTAAGTAACTTCCAATATCGTCTCCGAGCAACTGCTAGAAATTATATATGCATGCAACATACTATCAGACGGGTAATTATAGTTTGTTTTTTTTTATTAGTAATTATATATGCATGGAAAGTGCAGTTGAAATTATATTAGTAATATATAATTATGTTATATTCAGAAATATACATGAGGGAGTTGTATTACTATACTAATTATACTGTCTATAATTAGAAAGTGTATATATGCATGCAGCATACCGTCGGAGATGTAGTATAATCATTACAATTATATCATTTACAATTAGAAATTATATTGAGGGAGGGAGTTGTATTACTTTCAACTATAATAGTTTATTATTTGAAATTACATAGGCAGGCAATGTAAATGCACTGTCGGAGTTGTATATGGCAGTATTAAGAGCATTGTTTTTCCAGCATTTGACAAGCGAGATAACGTTTCAGATTTCCTATTTTCTTTCCTGCCAACCAAGCTCCTTCTAAAGCAGGGATCTACTCTAAAAGGAAAGATTTGCCCCCAGAGAGAGCAGATTCATTCCTTTTATAGTAGACCTCTTTTCAGAAGGGAGCGAAAACAATTTTGAAAGAATTACCTGCTTTGAAAGTGTGTAAATTACATGTACCATTTAATAGAATTCAGTGAATATCTTCAGTGTGACAGTTTGTGTAAAGAAATAACCCAATTTTATAGTTATCATTGACTCTGATGAAAGCTAAGAGACAATGAATGTATGGTGTTTACCTGTTTTATTGAAGAAAATAGGTCTTGACATGTCATTCAAATTATCTTCGGAGACCTTATGAATGCAATGTCAAACATAGTTGTTAAGAGCATAAATGTTCAAAAGGAATAAAATAATATTCTAGAGACAGGTGAATCTAGATTTGTAGATTTGTAGTTTACTTGTAGAACAGTTTATTATTCGACTGCAAATGAAATAGCTTTTCTAAATATTACATTTCACTTTTGACGTCAAACTGTTATCTATATAAAACCTGACACAAAATCCCTATGACTAAACTAAACATACAAACGGTAAAGTTACTCAAGAAATGCCTCAATCATCACAACGACAACATTTTTTAAAATATTTTTAAAGAAAATAAGTCTTGACATTTCATGTGAATCGTCCGCTTTGGCAGACGATTCACATGAGATGTCAGGACTCATTTTCTCTAATAATAATAATAATAATAATAATAATAATAATAATAATAAAACAAAAGACTGTCGTCTGCTGCAGATATGCTGCAGGTTATGCGCCCGAATATGCGCTGTTTATAATTTTGTTATCAGTCGTGCTATAGTTTGAAGCGACCCCAGACATAACCTCATAGCCTGGCACCACGCTATGAGTTTTACCTTTCTAATCTAACAAAGCTAAAGTACTCCTCCTAGACTATTTTTCTACACATATCATCTCCCTTACCAATCAGAATCAGAGAGAAGGACATTCCAAAAGATTGGTTTTTTGTAAAATATAAATAGTATTTATGTTGATTTATGTATCAGTAAGACGGGAGCCAGTCTAAAAACCTCAGACAAATACGCTTTTTCTGATTTTAAGAATAAAACGTATCATCACGTAAACATACCTATATAATTTTGACCCCCTTAAACCCCACTTCTATATAGTAAAACTGGGGTTTACAGGGGTAGACATAATTTTTCATATTCTTGCAAAAAACAGATTGCGGGTACTCGTTAGAACCGCCTCGCCGAGGCGGTTCTAACGAGTACCCACAATCTATGTTTTGAGCAGAAATACGGAAAATATCAGAGTTTTTTTATCAGAAAATTTCCATTTTTGGTTGTAAAATTTTCAGTATATTTGAATAGGCATGTTTTCGTAATGTGCAGCTGGTACTGATTAGAGGCGCCTCGTCGTGGCGATTCTAATGAGTATTCATAGTTTATGTTTTCGTGAATAAAAAAATAAGAAAAACATCAATACTTTTTGGATGAAAAAAATGTTTGTTTTGTCATCATCTGTGCCTCAACTCACCTGTTTATGATGCCTCGGGAAGTCTGTGTTCATGATCGTGGCATTTCCTGGGTATGTTCACTTATATGATCTCTGTATCTTACTCTTCATGAGCTATTAATCAAATTTCGCTTATTTTTGCAGCTTGATTCCCTGTTAGACTGCATCTCCTCGATTGTGGTGCTATGGCGATTTTATGGTGGTGAAACTATTTATTCCGAGGAAAGAGAAAGAAGGTAATTAACATCATTCAAACACTACACAAAATAAGGCTGCATGCAAGAACTGGTTCTCATACTATATGTGGGCGATGAGGATCCAGGTCAGACTCTGATCGTGACTTTCTCTGCCTGCCCACACAATCATTAGATGCACTAGACTCCCAGTAAGCATTCCTTTTAAATCTATAGCGGGCCGTTATCGGCCCGTTAGGGTAGCTGACGGGCCGATAACGGCCCGCTGTAGATTTATAAGGAATGCTAACTGGACTATTATATATAATTATGAGTGGAGCCGGCCTCGGTGACTCAGTCGGATGCGTGCCCGACTGGTGATCAGGAGGCTGCAGGCTCGATTCCCACCGGGTCCTTTCATGGAGATTGATCTTGAAATATTTTAAGGGTCATTCTCTCCCTTCCGCTTATTCAAGAAGGGCAGTTGTCAGTTTCTGGCGAAGGAATGTGTACAAGTACTGGTTAATCGCTAAAAGAAAAAAAGCCTGCCCAGTAAAGGTGTGGCTGGGTCAACTGACCGGCTGGACATGACCCTAATAGTATTGACCGGGCCGTAAAACTCCAACTCATACAAACCGGCTTCATTGGCTCAGTCGGATGCGCGTCCGACTGGAGATCAGGAGGTCGCGGGTTCGATCCCCGCCGGGTCCGGAAAAATTCTTTCGTGGAGATGGATCATAAAATATTTTCTATTTTCCAGAAAAAAAAATATTTTCTATGGTCATTCTCTCCCTTCCGCTGACTAAAGAAGGGCAGTTGTCAGTTTCTGGCGAAAGCATGTGCACAAGTACTGGTTAACTGCTTAGAGGACTACTCCTGCCCAGGGAAAAAATGTGGTTAGGTAAACTGACCGCGCTCGACATGTCCGTAATGGGTTGACTGGACCGTAAAACACAACACAAACAAACAAAACATAAACTACAAGGGTAGACGTGTCTTTAAACAAGTTTTCAATCAAATATTATACATAACTTAAAATGAGATTGATATCTACTTTTTCTTATTTCTACACGAAAACGTATGCTGTGGGTACTCATTAGAAGCGCCAGATGATGCGCTTCTAATGAGTACCCACAGCATATGTTTTCGTGGAGACATAAGGATAATGTCAGTACTTTTCGATTGAAACACGTGTGCGGGGAGTTTTGTGGAGCGGGGAGTTTTATCTTTGAAGGTATGAGCGTATCATGTCATAAATCGAGAGAGTGCATTAGGAAAATGGATTTAAATAGTTGTACTTTTAAACTTTTTTTACTGTTGACTTGTGCCAGAAGTCTCCTTTTTTGCTTAATATAACACTTTGTTAGGGACTATAGTTGTCTTGTCGTACGTACAAATAGCACTATGAACCACGTCATAGTAACCCCTACACCCCACCCCCTTTGCGACAGAGCCCAATACAGACCGAGGTCTTAAAAAAATTAACTCCTGTCGTTGACCAATGTGTCCAACATTGGCCATTCTTTGATTTTTCTGGTCATCACGGCTCTGTCCAAACTTTTCGAGGAATTCTTTTTTTTCAAATCGTTGAATGTGTGTTATCAGATCAAGGGGTGGTCGGGTGGTGCGAAGGTGTCGTGTATCTTACGTTACCGAGGCGTCCAACTGATATTGGCTTAGAGTTGGGCAAGGCCTGCTATCCTTGTAGCAGGTAAGGGTAAAGGGGGAATGTTTTTATTTCTTCTGTTTCTTCACTTTCATTCCTCTTCCTCTTCCTTCCCTGTCCCTCACTTTCATCTCTTCTACTATCTCTTTTCTCCCTTTCTCTTTGAGATGACACAAAATGACCCACAAGGGTTGACGTGTCGTTAAACACCAACACAGTCAGTCAGTGTTATCAGATCAAATGATTGAGTAGAAGTTAAACAATAAATATCTTTGCCCATTGTAGATCTGGGCCTGCATTGTTCGCAAGGTTTGCGGTTTAAAAAACCACAGTGGGGTTAAGCATTTTTGCATGATAGGATCCCAATCTTCACCCTAGGTTTCGCGCTTGCTCGAGCTACATAGTCTTCTTCGGTTCGCGTAGACACGTCCTATCGGAGTATCATTCAAGAAAAAGAATGAAATAAATCGCATTAAGATACGTTCGACGAAACAAAGTTGAGGCTCATGACAAAAAATTAGAAACTAATAAAGTATATTTAAATTTCTGACAGTACATAATGGGGCAAAAATCTCAGAAAACGTATCTTCGATCATGTACGCTCGGAGAAGATTCAGATCAGTCAATGCAGTCATATTGTATAGCCAAGGATGTAAACTTTCTTCCTGCCAATAACGATTATTCTGATCAGACTGCGCGGATATGCAGGCCGACCTGAGTCTTTGTTGGGTACACATGCAGTATTATAGCAACTGTTGTACCCCGGCTCGTATTTCTGTTATATTTACAGGGCTTGTGCCTTAATAGGAATCCTGTTTGTTTTGTCGGCTTTCTTACTGGCCGGAAAGTCAATATGGGCTCTTGCCAAAGTGGAACATACGGGACACGTAAGTCAGCCTTGTTTTAATATTACACTGCCTCTACTTGGTCTTCTGGTATCAGCCTTCAGCCGATTTAACCATAGTTCTTGACAAGACGTTTGGTCTGAGACGTTTTTTTTCTGATACAGCCCAGCTGTAAGCAGCCAGTCATGATAGGCTGCAAGCAGTCACTGCAAACGTTTATAATGTTGTTTCCGGTTGCTTTAAACCTTGTCCTGCTGAACTGGAATATATAATACCTTTACAAACAGTGTTGTTCCAGATCAGTTGGCTTCTAAGAAGCCAACTGATCTGGATCTGCACTGTTTGTCATTAAGTGCGTGAATCTGTATCAACAATTTGTATCCAATCTGTTTCAAGTTATCTGACTGGCTAAAAATTAGAAGTGGGTATGGCGTCTTAATTTATTCAACATGGCAAGGGCTTTTTAATAAAATAAATATTTAGCTGCATAAAGGGGAACAGTGTTACTTTTACACCCTTATCAGGGTCTCTGCTGCCCGTTGCTGCCTATTACAGTAGTCAGTGACTCTCTAAACGGACAGCGAATGTCATGATCAGACCTCGGGTGCTCAGACTGATTTGAGCTTTCGTGCCATAATGACTTTTTCTCATGTTGTGGAAAACAGGGCCCAGTTGTTCAAAACGTCGTTAGCTTAACGAGCTCGTTAAGGGTCATTTCGTTAATATACATTATTCTGATATTTTTTGCTGAAAAAATGTGAGTAGCTTTTGCACTGCAAAAGCTACTCACATTTTTTTCAGCAAAAAATTTCAGCATATTTGCTTATCACTGGATGTAAATTTTAACGAACCGTTAACTAACGATGTCGTTAGCTTTGAACAACTGAGCCCAGATCTTTATCAAACTGATCGTTATATACATATTCTTATATGACATTGCAAGTTTTTCAAAGTAGCAGATGCCAAACATTTTAAACGTATAACAGCTTGTAATGCAATAACTCTATCGCATTATTAGCTTTTAAAGAACATTCAATAAAAATGAAATTAAGTGGTGCTATGAGAAAATGGCTCGAATCACATGTAAGGAAAACGAAGGCCCCGATCAGTTTGCGCATTCGCACTATCTGATATAGGACTGCTACCCGCTTAGAGAATCATTCATTGGGTGCTGGATAAATTGTACAACAGCGATGACCCTTATTAGACAACGCGAATGTGCAGATTGGTCCCGGCCTTAATTATACGACTATGTGATTTATAAATGTAGCGTTTTCTTATGAAAAGGCCCAGTTGTGCCGCGTTGAGGCCACATATCTAGTTGGTCGGCTGAGGTGACCCTTTTGCCAAGCGCACGTGAGCGAAGAGCACCGCACGGATACGCAAGCTCGCTTGAACCATTGCTGCTCGCATATGCTATAACAGCTCTTTTTTCATGACAAGAGCCAATTAAAATATACAATATGCATAATGCCAACGCTGTAAGTAAAGAGTGTGGGAACAAAAACAGCTAAAACAGATGGCATGGGTTAATCGCCATATTTGAAAGTGCGTTACCGTATTTACTGTATCATAAGTATGTTGATACCTTGACTCCTTGCTTTACAGTGAATCCTCGTTATAACGACAGCATTTGTTCCCAAAGACGTTGCCATTAAAATGAATTTGCTGTTGTTAAGAACCCTTAATGAGCAGATTGATATATAAGAGCGGTCTTGGTTTGTTCTTTTTTCCTTATCGAACAACCAACTCATTCTGGATATTTGTTAGAATTGCCTCCGTGAGGCGATTCAAACAAATATCCAAAATATATGTTTCTTTAAAGTATTGAATACGGGGGTGGTCGGGTGGTGCGAAGGTGTTGTGTGTCTTACATCACCAGGGCGACCAACTGATATTGGCTTACAGTTGGACAAGGCCTGCTATCTTTGTAGCAGGTAAGGGTAGAGGGGGAATGTTTTTTATTTCTTCTGTTTCTTCACTTTCATTCCTGTTCCTCTTTCTTCCTTGTCCCTCTCTTTCATCTTTTTACTATCTCTTCTATCTCTACTCCCTTTCTCTGGGAGACGGCACAAAATGACCCACAAGAGTTGACGTGTCGTTAAACCCCAACACGATCAATCAATCAAAGTATTGAATACAATATTCTTGCATAATTTGTGACTAATTGTTACCTCTTAAGCGAAGGTTTCATAACAGTCAAATTGTCATTATAAAGAATTTTATCGTTGTATCGAGTGTCGGTATAAAGAGGGTTGTCTGTATTTCTATTAAAATTTTAACAAGTCGGTTTTACTCCCTGCTAACATGTCTAAAACTGTTGGAAAAGTGACAATTAGTATTGACCCTGATCAGATACCTTGTTCAAAGTATCTAATCTAAGGTCTGCACTGTTTCCTAAGGCTTGTCTGTCCGAATATTTCGGGAAACAACATCATATGATGCGGAATGCATGAAAAGGGTCCTTATGCAATTTTCGGACAACGCAGGCCCTGATCAGCCTGCGCATTCGCGCAAGCTGATCAGGGCCTTCGTTTCCTGAAACTGTGGTAGTGTATGTCAACGAAAGGAGAATGTTGAGATCAGACTGCATGGATACGTACACTCACCTGGACCTTCGTAGTTCGCATATTGCATAGGGATCTGTTTTCCACGTTCGGCATCATATGTAACTTCGCATATAAATCGCGCTGTTAACATTTAGCAGTCTCTGGGCAAAATACAGCAGACGACAGAACGACAATATTTACAAATTTCATGCATCATCACGAAAACATACCTTTATAATTTTGACCCCCTTAAACCCCACTTTTATATAGTAAAACTGGGGTTTACAGGGGTATACATTATTTTCTTATTTCTGCTCAAAACATAGATTGTGGGTACTCGTTAGAACCGCCTCGGCGAGGCGGTTCTATCGAGTACCCACAATCTATGTTTTGAGCAGAAATATGAAAAATATCGGAGTTTTTTATCTGAAAATTTTTAGCTTTTGGAGATGAAATTTTCTATATATTTGAATAGGCGTGTTTTCGTAATGTTGTGAAACCCTGTCTTGTGAAAAAAAGACATGTCGTTTAGGGGAGCAGGCGGAGCAAGTTCTTTCTTTTAAGAGTAGCCCCTATTTTGGAAACGATACATTATGTCTTTTAAAGGCTCCATATTTCTCAAAACTAGACGTTTTCTTATCCAAGACAGGTTTAATAAATACATATTTTGTATTAATAAAATCAACATTAATTCAGAAATACGATAAGGAATCAAAATGCTTCTTAAAGGCTCCATCTTCCTCAAAAAATAGACAATTTTTTTTTATCCAAGAAAGGTTTAATAAATTGATATATGGTATTAACACAATGATAAAATGTGGCACCTGGCAGCCTGTAAAATTTCAGTTAGTCTCTCGTTCTGGAACCGGATCAAAAAACGAAATGATTTTTTTATCGTATTTCTGAATTAATGTTGATTGTATTAATATCATATAGTGGATGAGCTGATTGAGATGCCGGTACCATCCGAGCAGAACAGATCCCCCTAGGTTTTCAATAAGAGGAATATGTGAAGTCTCGGAAAAAATCAGGGGGACGTGTCTGAGTGGTAGCTTTATGGTCTAAATCTTAGTGTTAACTACGATACCCCAGAAAATTAAAATAATTCACAAAACTTTCATGGAACTAAAATGAATATAAAAACTATAAATATGTAAATAAATTTATAATGTTAATATAAGAAATAATTATATAGAAGACATTTTCACAACTGTTAGATTTTTTTAAAAGGGCTGAATGTTATTTACGTTACATTTTAAAAAGCACCCCAAAAATTGGTTAAACCTTTTGGAATTATTTAGCCTTGTAAATGCATAAAGGAAAGAAATCAATTTCTTTTATATTGGTTGGGTAGCAAATTTAATTTACTTTCCAAATTTGTTATGGTATTTACTTTATCTAATACACTGTTTGATTTATGGCCATTTGAAAAGCCCTACCCCATATACAAAAAGTTCTCGTAAACAAGGATGTTCATTAACTATAACTCACCCATCAATGCAGTAGTGATCAAATGAGGAGGCTTATATCACTTTATTTGACGAAACTAGGCTGCAAGACATATAATAAAAGTCAATGTTAAACAAAAAGAACAACAACAAAAAACAAACATACACCCATACCTAATGCTAATGGTAACGTATATAACATATATGAAATTATAGATCTAGGCTTCAGTTTTCCCTTTACTACCGTCTTTTTATTGTCAACTGGCTTGAATATTTGCAAACTACATAGAACTGAAGGCCAAACTATTGAAAATATATCACAATAGCATAATTTGCGACCTATTTTTAAATCAAATATAAGGCAGTAATTGAATATATGTGTCTGTTTTTAACAAAGAAACTACTTTTAAAAGAATGTCACATAGTTTGCATTCATAAAAAGAAGTTCCTTGTGATACAAAAGTAAATCAATAATTGCCTTTTGATTGAAGACCACTGTTCTTGTGAGCCTAAGGTAACGTATGTAACATAAGGTTAAACATATATAAATACATGAAATTAAGACACTCTGAAAAAAAAATGAAGTCATAATTCAGCTCATTCAGCTGGGTCTTAATCGAAAAATGAGGCACTGATGTGAAAAAGACATTCTGCTTGCATCTAATTAGGGTTGCTTAAACAATCACTACCACCGACTGGGAGATGTAAAGAATACTCATTTCTTTAATGCATTATCGTGGCCGTCGTAATCACTTTCATCTTCATCAGCTGTATCGTCACCATTCTCTTCAAAGTTGTCGTCAATCATGTTGTAACAAAACTGATTCTTACATGCTGGCGAACATTTCAGTGCATTTGCAACACACTGGCATTCAGGTGTTTTGCAATCTCTACTGCATTTACATGCAATCAGTCCCATCACGTCTTGCGGGGCAGGCAAACCCTGCATCCAGTCAATTACTAGCTGTCCGTCTTCTATCATCCACCCATGTCCCTCTGGGCTTGTTGTGTCTGTTTCTTGCTCCAAACATCTTTTCCATATTAACCAACATAGCATGAAGCATGAGGGTATCTCAAACAAAGCAGAGTATGCCTCTGATTCTATGTTTGCATATTCGCTGCTGTCTGTGCTTCGGCAGCTTCTCTCTGTCCGAGGCATATCTACAATTGTCTATGTGAATGTGTATTTTTTTATTACACAATATGTGGTAGTGTGCCTCAGCGGCAACTAATTCCCTTGATGCAATAGCCATGATTTTTGTGTCCCCCTTCTTTGTGGCCGCTTCCCGTATAGTATTGTCTGCTCTTAAATCAACGGCCTGTGTTATTTTTTCTCTGTTTTTGGTTCCTTTCTGATATTTTGTTTTTCTGTCGCAAAATATGCAAACTTCAGCATATACGCTGCCTGAAGATTATGGCTTTTCTCTGCTTGGTCTTTGAGCAGTCTCGATATTTTTATCATTCAAACAAGTAAAGCTCTGTTCTTTCTTAATTTTTGTGAGCGCTTTCTTGTGACAAAATGTCTTTATGCACTCTGAATGATAATAAATATCTGGAACACACACTAGGGTGTTCTTTATATCGAAGAAGCTTTTCAAACTGGCGCAAAGTGGCCGCCTCGAGGAGCTTTGTCCATGACTCTTGATCCTTCGGCTGGCAAAACTGTTCCTTTAAACCATGTTCACCACAAATGATACATTCGTTTGTAAACATCTCCGTTCTTTGTCGTTTTCTGGGGATTTCTATGTCAGAATCAGAGTCCATTTCCATAATTCTGCAATCAACAGGCCTGCTATTCTAGGAAATGCTATAAAGTTTATATTCGTTCGTACTAGACAAACAAAATGAAACAAAAAAAATAAAAAAAATAAAATAAAAAATAAAAATAAAAATAAAAACAAAAATAAACAAGAAACACAAAGTGAAGAATGGCTATGGAAATGTCTCGGGTAAGAAAGAAAGAAGAAAAGATATTTAGTTGTACTAGACAAACAGAACGAAACAAAAGAATAACCAAGAATTATAAAGTGAAGAATGATTAAAGAAATGTCTCAGGTAAGAAAGAAAGAAGAAAAGAATGATTACAGCATATGAAACGATAGTTTTCTTTATAAACACTTCTGAAAGTTTGACTGTTTTGCTGTATGGAAAACTTCCAAACGACAAGCAACGATGGCGTATCGCAGTGGCGTAATTATTGTATTTTTATCAATTTGTAGCGCTGTATTTTCAAGCAAACGTACGTATGACGTTTTTTAAAAAGACAATTATAAGACAGTGCTTTATATGGCTGGGATCAATCGATTATTATATGAGCCACATCATTAGAAAACATATCTTATGCAAAGCTTAAAAAAAAAGGCGCAGATCAGCCTGCTTTTTGTGCCGTCCACATACCACACCTTTGTCGTTCGCTATCAAAATACATGTAGCATTTTGCCATTATTTTCTATATCGGAATAGTCAGGACTGGCTGTTCTCCGTAGCTGAGCAGACCTGTACCACTCGGAATATGATGACCAGGTACAGAAACTAGCCAGAGGCTCTTTATATTAGACTGAAACTATTGGATAAGCAAACAGGTATTATACATTCCTATCATTGAACAAGTAAGACTATGATTAGACAGCGCGGAATGTTAGATTGCCTGGAATGGAGGGAGGGAGGACTGAAAGCTCCTGTTCGATTGATTGTGTATGATTTACAAGACATGCTTTAAATCTCGGGGGAAATATAATATTAGACATTTGAAGAAAATGCTATCGAAATAAATTCGTTTCTATTCATACTTTGAGTTAGACACAATTTACAAGTAACGTACGTTACATTATAAGTATGTGTTCAATTTGAATAGCAGCAAAAGCGTATTGCTAACATGAACAGTCCGTGTGCTGATTTTCCAGCTGAAATTCAGTTTTAATCCTGTTGAAAAGTCACCAAGACGACGTGGTTTGTCCACTTAACAAAAGAATTGAAAATTATTACATGCGTTACCAAAACTGAACTTTTAGGAAGCAGTTCAGAAAAATTTTGCTTAATATATTTGTGTGACAGTTAGAATGTCTGAAAACCTTAGCTATTGTTCGCATTTAAACGTTTTGATGGATCTGCAGTCGAATTTGAAGTTTATGTGATTTTCTTAAAACAACGTAACAAAGGGGCAATATGTAATTGGCCCTATAGCTCGCAAACTAGTGTCAAACAATTTTGTTTTTCATATTGTAATGCATATTTTTCATCCGATTTGACAGTTAGAGTGTGTTTTGAAGAGACAGAAAAAGTAAAGATATACTTCAAGAAGAACAAACATAGACGCATTATCACAAAGTCTCAAGATAGTCTAAAATTGTCACGTAGGTAACAAACTGGTGGTCTAAACGGTCTCTAAATATATTGTAAAGTAAAGAAGGGATACTAAACAAGTAGAAAGGGCAAAGTTATTCGTACCAAATCAAGTTTTAATTATTTTTGTAGATTGTTCGTATTTAATATGTTGTATTCTAAATTTTGTGCAGTTTTCACCCATAAAGCTACCACCAGTACGTGTCCCCCTATTTTTTTTACAAGTCTACACATGTAGTCCCGCATGAAAATCATAAGGGGAATTGTTCAGGTCTGATGGTACCGACTTCCAAAATTTTGGGTATTGGCTCATCACCTAATATATCTATTTATTAAACCTGTCTTGGATAATAAAACGTCTAGTTTGAGGAATGTGGAGCCTTTAAAGGAAATAGGATGTGGACAAGTAAGGCAAATAAAAATTATGATTATCCATATCAATAAAACCTCAATGCTACGGAACTCTAACAATATTTATTTGCTTAAATTGAATTGTGTTAGTTTCGCTGTTTACGGAGAAATACTTTATCCACAGAAATCGAAACGCCTCCACAAAACGCAGTTTTGCACAGATAGTCTACGTACCGTCTACATACCATGTGTACGGTGCATTATTGTGCAGAGAATTTAATTATCAACTTCCATCGTCTGGATATGACAATATTGAAAGAGACATAAAGTCTTAAAAACAACAACAACAACAAAAAAAAAGACCCCTCCCAAAAAAGAAAAAGAAAAAAAACAAAAACAAAACAAAAACAACAACAAAAAAAAAACAACAAAAAACAAACAAACAAAAAACAAACAAAAAAAACCCAACAACAAACAAATCATTATCAAGCTTCGTCATACTAAAGGTGCTTGACGTATTATTTTACATTTCAGTTGACTAGAGTTTTATGGTTCATCAAATATTTACAGTCAAATCTCAATAACTCGAACATGTTTCGGACAATGTTAATTTGTTCTAAACATAGGTTGTTCGAGCCACTTAGGGTTAATCATAACGCCAGTCCAGGAGGCAAATGGATATCATTTAGTGATGTCTTTTTGACCTTCTTTATAATAATGGTATGTTGTGTGTACATACATTTCATGATAAAATAAGAAAATTTCCCTAAAATATCCATAAATATCTGTTTTCTTGGGCTATCAAGAGAATCTCGTAGGGACTCAAAAACGAATTCGAATTAGCCATGATAAACGAGCTATCGGTGTTCGAGTCATTGAAGTTTTACTGTAATTTGTATTGTTTTGTTTTATTCCAGTTACAAGTCACACTAATTTTGTCGGCTGTGAATGTGATAGCCTGTCTTGGTTTAGGCTTAACAAAAGTCGTACTTGGTCATAAACTAGAAAGTCGGGCATTAATTACTGACAGTAAGTAATCACATCAGGGCCTCACTTTTCTCAGTACTACCTTTACGTTAATAAAGTGAGCCCTCGTTGCAACGACAGCATTTATTCCCTAAAATGTATTTGCTGTTGTAAAGAGCAGATTGCTGTGTAAGAAAGGTCTTGTTTTGTTTTTATTTCCTCATAGAATACATATTTTGGATATTTGTTAGAATCGCCTCACTGAGGCGATTCTAACAAATATCCAAAACATATGTTTCTTTAAAGTATTTAATACAATATTCTAACAAGTATCCAAAGCATATGTTTCTTTATAGTATTAAATAGTATAGTATTAAATAGTAAAGTATTGAATACAATATTCTTGCATAATTTGTGACTAATTGTTACCTTTTAAGCGAAGGTTTCATGACAGTCAAATTGTCATTAAAATAAATTATATTGCTGTTGTGTCGGTATAGAGGGTTGTCTGTATACATGTATATTGCTAGTCCATCGCTCAAGGTAAATATTTTTTTTCAACCATGTGTTGATATTTTTCTTACTGCGCCACGAAAACATTTGTTGTCGGTACTCATTAGAAGCGCCGCTGTGATATATGTTTTCTCAGTCCTGGAGATTGAAAATATCAGTCTGCAGTCTGCATGGCGTCATGATATTTTCCGAAGGCACAGTCGCCAGCAAAATGTCTGGAGTCAGATGTCTTCATTGCTTCAGGAAAATAGTTGGTAAACAAGACGAATTCTGTACCTTGACCGACATCATTTCATGCACTCTTAAAGCATTCTAACACGACCTGCAGGGAACGGCCATTTTGAATTTCTTTAATCCACCCAAGGGCGCCTCCGCGGATTCCATAGTAATATAAAATGTGTGTGTGTGTGTGTATGTGTGTTTGTGTGTGTGTGTGTTTGTATGTGTGTGTGCGTATGTTTGTGTGTGTGTGTGTGTGTGTGTGTGTGTATGTTCTTTTTACATATGCTGCACGAATGTAGGGCATCCACCAGGGTTCATCAGTCCGTACGTTCTTCCGTTCGTAAACAAATTGTTCGTCATCATATCTCCTCCGAGGCCGATGGTCGGAATTTCTCGAAACTAGCCGTGGGTGTTCTGTCGGCGTCTGGTTTGATATAACTGAAACATATCTCAAAGAATATGGTCATGTTTTGATTTTTCTCTTTTTTCTGTCTCTTCTGAATTATTGGAAGAGCGTTGTCCATACCTTGCAAACATTCTTCTCATGGTTTTCATAGTTGTCTAACCCAATGAGGACTGAATGAACTCTCATGCTAAATATTAGAAACTTTTTAATTTTAGGTATGTCAGGCTATATGATTTAGATATTCCTAGAGAAAATTAATTGAACTACTTGCAAACAGTGGATACCCTGATCAGACGCCGCATTCTGTGGCGTCTTATCTAGGTCTGCACTGTTTGCCAAATACCCTTTAGGGGTCTCCAGGCTACAGTGGGCTAAACAGGATTCATTCCGTCGACCAGCCGAAACGGCTGTACAGCGGCCTTCTTGAAAACCGAAAATAAATCTGGGACACAGCATTTCTTACGAGATTGCATGTGCCCTCAGCGAAGACTCAGATCAGCCTGCCTATCTTCGCTGTCCGCCTGGAGACGTTTTGGATCCTTGGCTACCCACAGAGTACCCTGTGAAGACTCTGATCAGACTGCGCGGATGCGCAGGCTGATCAGAGTCTTCGCTAGGCGCACATGCAGTCTTGTAAGAAATGCTGTGCCCTGGTCAATTCCTGCACCATAATAACCCTAAGTATATTGGGACAGACAGGCCTGAGCAAATAGTGTAGACCCAGATCAGACGCCGCAGAAGGCGGCGTCTGATCAGGGCCTACACTGTTTGCTACCCATCCAGAATATTTTTGGACACATCAACAGGTAAGAAAGTGGACTTTTCCATATTTTAGGATAAACGTGGTAAGAAATTGAGATGTCCCAATACTTAGGGCAAATACGGTATTTTTATTTTCAGGTGTAATAACACTGGTAGGTGCTGTTATGTCGGTGTTCACATTAATATTTTCTGCTGTTTACCGTCATGATAAACATTTATGGTATCTTGATGATTCCTTTGGGCTTTTGTGCAGCCTCTTTCTACTTATATATGGACTAAGGTACGTCTTCCACTTAATCCTCTTAATCCGTTGACTTTCAAATGAATGAATATGCCGCAAAATGGGAACCCCCAGCTACGGGCAGCGTTTTTACCTCCTTCTTAATAGGTAGACCGCAGCAATAGTGAGATTTTGAACGACCCACAAACTCATTGTGACAAATTTACTGTATTTTATCATGAGAATATTTCAAACATTTAAATATATCATAGAACATTTAAAGCTTTTATAGCATTATCTCTATTAAACCCTTTCACCCCTCAGTTTCTGAAATGGATTCTTCCATCTCTGAATTTGGACACATCTATTATTGCAAATAGGGGTTTTAGTCGAAAATCAATAACAGAATGCAAACAGTGTAGATTCGGATGAGACGGCTCGTTACGAGCCGTCTCATCCGGATCCGCACTGTTTGCAATGGTAGTGTTCTGCAGAGATGAAAGATTAATCAATAGTTTGGTTATCTCCCTGGACTTAACTTGACTTAAGAGCCTTGTCAGAAAGCTACATATTTAGGTAGTGGTTTCTCCAACAATAAATTGATAACTTCTTAGTAGCATTTTATGAAAGTAGAAGCATCGTCACTTCAAGTAGTATTTTGAGACATCAAAAAATGAGGCCGCAACGTGAGGAAAGGTACCTTCTGATATGTACACCCAACGAACACTCAAATCAGCCTGCGCTTACGCACAGTCTGATAAGGGAATTCGTTGTCTGCATGAAAAACGTTGCATTCTTGGCTATCCAAAATGAGCGACGTGAAGGTTCCGATCAGACTGCGCGAATGCGCAGGCTGATCGGAATTTTTACTGTGTGCACATGGCCCAAGGTACTTTTTTTGACGTTGCGACTATTACATGTATATGAAATTTAGCTCGGTAACAGGTGTTTTGTGAGACTTTACAGGATGTCATAATAAACATTATTTGGATATTTTGAAAGGTTTTTATGCCGGCCTCGGTGGCTCAGTTGGATGCTTGTTCGACTGGCGCTTAGGAGGTGGCGAGTTCGATCCCCGCCGATTCCGGCAACATTCTTTCGTGGTGATTGATCATAAAATATTTTCTACGGTAATTCTCTCCCTTCCGCTGATTCAAGAAGGGCAGTTGTCAGTTTCTGGCGAAAAAATGTGCACAAGTACAATTTATACTGGTTAACCCTTAGAGGACTAAGCCTGCCCAAGAAAAGTGTTGTTAGGTAACTGATCGGCTAGATATGAACTTACATTACGAAAACACGCCTATTCTAATATATAGAAAATTTCACCTTCAAAAAACTAAAAATTTTCAGATAAAAAAATTCTGATATTTTTCATATTTCTGCTCAAAACATACATTGTGGGTACTCGTTAGAACCGCCTCGCCGAGGCGGTTCTAACGAGTATCCTCAATCTATTTCTTTGAGCATAAATAAGAGAAATAATGTGTACCCCTGTAAACCCCAGTTTTCCTATATAAAAGTGGGGTTTAAGGGGGTCAAAATTATATAGGCATGTTTTCGTGATGAATGGGTTGACTGGGCCCGAGCTAAGCAGACGATTCACATGAAATGTCAAACCTTAAGGGCTAAAATTAATTTCAATAACCTAAAGGGCTGAAACTCATTTCAGTTACTTGTGATTTGTTTCAGGGTTTTATGGGTGTCCATTATGGAAGCAAGACACGCAAACACAGACACGCACATGTAGAGATACGGAAACACTCGAAAATAGTTCGTTTCCTTTTACAACTTGAATCTGCTAGCGACTAGTTGGGAAGGCTGTGATATAAAACCGAATGGAAAACCTCTTACGAATTGGGCAATCTAAGACGAAAACTTTCGACTGCATTACAACCATAGTCATGTTAGATATCTTTAACGAACCGCAGAAAACGTACCTTCGGACATACGCGCCCAGCAAAAATTCAGATCAGCTTGCGCATTTGCGCAGTCTGATCAGAATCTTCGCGAGGCACATTTTGGATAACCAAGGATGCAAAGTTTCTTCATACGGACAAGGAAGACACTGATAAGACTGCGCGGACGTGCATGCTGATTTGAGTCTTCGTGAGCTGCACATGCGAGAAGGTACGTTTTCTCATGTCATGGCTCAGTTTTAATCTGCGCCTTTTGCCGAAAATGGATGGCCAGTTGAGCCTGTAAGACTGGCTGCAGGCTCCAGTGACTAAATATTTACTCTGTTTATCCTGTTTAATAATCCACTAAAATAAAACCAAAATGATGTCAGGACTATAGAGGCTAGTCACTATAGTGACCAGCCTTTATAGTCATGATAGTATAATATGATAGTATATAATAGTATAATACAGGATAGTATAATAGCAAAATACTGTCATGACTATATAGGCTGGTTATTATTGTGATCAATCTTTATAGTCATGATAGTATAATATGATAGTATATGATAGTATATGATAGTATAATATACAATAGTATAATAGTATAATACCAAAATAATATCATGGCTTTAAAGGCTGGTCACTATATTGACCAATCTTTATAGTCATGATAGTATAATATGATAGTATATGATAGTAAAATACATGAAAGTATAATAACAAAATAATATCATGACTATTAAGGCTGGTCACTATAGTGACCAGCCTTTATAGTTATGATAGTAAAATACATGATAGTAAAATACCAAAATAATATCATGACTATAAAGGCTGGTCACTATAGTGACCAATCTTTATAGTCATGATAGTATAATATGATAGTATATGATAGTAAATACATGATAGTATAATACCAAAATAATATCATGACTATTAAGGCTGGTCACTATAGTGACCAACCTTTATAGTCATGATATTATTTTGGGTTTAAAAATTTGTGGATTATCAAACAGGACTATAAGTATAAATATTTAGTCATTGGAGACAGGAGCCAGTCTGCCGTACTTGCTTGTTGTAGAATATCTCAGAGATTTAGAACGAAGGCCCTGATAAGGCTGCGCGGATGCACATGCCGAAATTGGCCATCCTCATTCACATATGACCTAAGGGATTTCTTGTATTGTGTAACCTGTTTACTACAACTTACCTCTCACCAACAAGTTCCCAAGTAGCATTCTTTGTAAATCTATAGCGGGCCGTTATCGGCCCGTCAGCTACCCTGACGGGCCGATAACGGCCCGCTATAGATTTATGTAGAATGCTTACTGGGTTAGCATTGTGATAAAACAAGGTTATGTAGAAAGTATGATGACTGTACATGAGAACACAATCTATTCACATAGCCCAGCCCCACTTCACCCCTACAGACTAAAACAGATGCCCGTACCAACAGTGAAAATCCAGATGATACGGCTCATAAGGATGGTGCAATGAATCAAGCTCAAGTTTTTGTCTTCCATTGTTCAAGAAATTGCTATATTTTTAATATTTTTTTAGAGTACAGAAATCTTCAGTTTTACAAAGTTGTTACCAACGTGACTTAGGCAATATATTATATACTTGTAATATGATGGTTATTACATATCATTCAAATCCGTTTGTGAAAAAAGTTTCACTGTTAACTTGAATCTGCAATATTTGGCGCGTCGTGTTCATTTCTACTAGCCAAAACTCACTTCCGCTATATTTACCGTGAGTATTCGGACACATTAAACTTGTTATTTTTCTAAAATTTATAAATCTGTTAATTTGTTTAAACACTGCTGGATGACTGGTAAGTAAGGAATATATGCACTAAACGCATTGACTCCAGGAAACAGCATAATACGGGTTTTTAATCAGCCCTCTCAGGGCGAATTCAGCAGATGTCACATTGATGTTATTATTTTTTCAAGAAAATAGGTTTTGACATTTGATGCAAATTGTCTCCTGAGGTCACTGAAAAGCCAGAGCCTATTTTCTGGGGAAAATAAGAAAAGTACTTCAAATTGTCGTCTTCTCAATTTTCTTTACCCAGCATGCTGAGCTTTAAATTAACATCACGGAAACATGCCTATATAATTTTGACCCCCTTAAACCCCACTTTTATACTGTAAAACTGGGGTTTGCAGGGGTATACATTATTTTTCTTATTTCTGCTAAAAGATATAGGTTGTGGGTACTCTTTAGAACCGCCTCACCGAGGCGGTTCTAACGAGTACCCACAATCTATGTTTTGAGCAGAAATATGAAAAATATCAGATTTTTTTTTATCCGAAAACTTTCAGTTTTTGGAGGTGAAATTTTCTATATATTTGAATAGGCGTGTTTTCGTAATGAAAGTTAATTGTACAGAGCGCCAAAAGAGAACATGCCAAATATTTGATCCTTTACTTATCTTTAAATATAGCTTCCGTTCATATTGATCTGATGCAAGCAGTTACTTAACATTTTTGTTTATTTAGTTGTTATTTGGTTGTTGTAGTTGTTTTCAACGTTGAATAATATCATAATTAAATTGTATCATGAGTAAATCTGTTATACGCAAACTTTGGTTGACAAGTTGCCAAGCGGACCTGTCGCTTTGATCTTTTTCTTACAATATTTATGTGTATCTTTTCTATGTAAGCCCATTACGAAAACACACCTATATAATTTTGATCCCCTTAAGCCCCACTTTTATATAGTAAAACTTGGGTTTACAGGGCCATACATTATTTTTCTTATTTCTGCAATAACAAAGAAAAAAAAACCCAAGAAACCCAACAAAAACAACAAAGATAGTTGGTACTCGTTAGAACCGCCTCGCCGAGGCGATTTTAACGAATATCCAATCTGTTTTTTAAGCAGAAATATGAAAAAAATATCAGAGGTTTTTATCTGAAAATTTTCAGTTGTTGGAGGTGAAAGTTTCCATATATTTGAATAGGCATGTTTTCGTAATGAGTATTACATCACAAAAACATGCCTATAAAATTTTGACCCCCCCCTTTAACCCCATTTTTATATAGTAAAACTGGGGTTTACAGGGGTAAACATTATTTGTCTTATTTTTGTTCAAAAACATGGATTGTGGGTACTTGTTAGAACCGCCTCGCCGAGGTGGTTCTAACGAGTATCCACAATCTATGTTTTGAACAGAAATATGAAAAATATCAGTTTTTTTTTTTCTGAAATTTTTCAGTTTTAGAGGTGAAATTTTCTATATATATATATATATTTGAATAGGCATGTTTTCGTAATAGGTATAAAGGTGAACGAATAGCTATCTCACGTGAAACACAGGATTTTCTTACTGCCATGCCTAAAGTGTACAGTGGGAACATCAAATGTAAAGGTGAAAGCGACAGGTCAGTTTGATCACTCGATATGTTTTTCTGATCTTACTGATCTGAATTTGTCTGATATATTGATTGTAAAAACACAGTTGTCACAGGAATAGTGATCTTTTTACAGATTTGACCAATGCATTTTTATCGCTTGTTTATATATTAATGATGATGAAAACATGCTTGCTTATATTGTTATATTTAATTGCTTTTTTTTTCAACGCAAAATAAAAATGTCGTCATCAATGCGGTTGGCTACTTGGAATTTTTCTTTCGTACTAAGAATCGGCGCAAAACAGACTGTCAAAATACATTTAAATCTGTTTAGGGGACAGATTTAAAAGACTTTGCTTAGCCTGACTGTGTCTCATTACGAAAACACGCCTATTCAAATATATATAGAAAATTTCACATCCAAAAACTAAACATTTTCAGTTGAAAAACTCTGATAGTTTTTATATTTCTGCTCAAAACATAGATTGTGGGTACTCGTTAGAGCCGCCTCGGCGAGGCGGTTCTAACGAGTACCCACAATCTATGTTTTTGAGCAGAAATAAGAAAAATAATGTTTACCCATGTAAACCCCAGTTTTACTATATAAAACTGGAGTTTAAGGGGGTCAGTATTATATAGGCGTGTTTTCGTGATGAATTAGGACTTTCATTTTTCCCATCACACAGTGTTCGGACTTTGAAGTCCCCAGTCATAATCTACGGATACATAATTCTTCCAGGGTCTTTATTTATTTGTATACAAACAATACAAGGAAGGTTTCCCATCACATGGCCCATTTATGTATTTATGTATGTTAGGTATGTATATTTATGTCAGAGCTTAATTTATATGAGAACACATGCAAGTATATGTAAAGTGTTTCTTTCATTGTTTCCCTTCCCATCATCTTGTTCTCTGTTCGCTAAAATGCATGAGCACAACATGAGAAACTATACCTTCGGACCACAGGCGCCTGCTCAACAAACTCCTTTAGACGTCTGAAACCCGTGAGATTCAACAGCAATAGGAGCCAGCGTACGACAAATCCTACAGTGAGACCAGGCCCCGAGGTTACAAAACGTTTTTCATGCTCAAGTCAACTGAGCATGAAATTCCACTTGGTCATAAAAATAAAAATACCAAACATTTAAAACATTTTTCATGCTCAACTCAGCTGAGCTTGCTCAGCTGAGTTGAGCATGAAAGAAGTTTCAAAATTTTAACAGTGTTTTAAGATTTATAAACAAAACAAATTTCATACTCAGCTGAGTTGAGCATGAAAAAAAGTTTTATAACCTTGGGCCCTGTGTGACCATCAAAGACTCAGAACAGACTGCACATCCATTCAGTATGGCAAGGGTTCTCGTATATCCCTCTTTGGATAGCCCGGAGGCTGTAGAAGGCACATGCGAGCAGTGAAGACCCTGATCAGACTGCGCGGATGCGCAGGCTAATCTGAGTCTTCGCTGGTCGCAGAAGTCTTATTGTAGGTTTTTTCGTGCGCTGATTCATATGATGTGAGCCGGGAGACATCATTTCCTACAAATTTCTGGCGAAAGAATGTGCACAATACTGTTTAACCGCTTAGAGGACTAAGCCTACCAAACAAAAGTGTAGTTATGTAAACTGACCGTGCTCGACATGACCCCATTGGGTTTACTGGGCCCTAGAATCTCAATACAAACAAAGAAATAAAATAATTTCTTACAATATGACGTGCGCCAAGCGAAAACGGGACGCATCATTCCTACAAGTTGCTCGCGAAAGAATGTGCACAATACTGGTTAACCGCTTAAGGACTAAACCCGCGCAGTAAAAGTGCAGATATAGGTAAAACTGACCGTGCTCGCCATGACTCCATTGGTTGACTGGGCCGTAAAATCTCAACACAAACAAACACTAATTTAAAAACCATTTCTTACAAGATGATGTGCGCCAAGCGAAAACGGGACACATCATTGCCTATAAGTTTCTGGCGAAAGAATGTGCACAATACTGGTTAACCGATTAGAGGACTAAGCCTGCCGAGTAAAAGTGTAGTTAGGTAAAACTGACCGCGCTCGACATGACTCCATTGGGTTGACAGGGCCGTAAAACCTCAGCACAAACAAACAAACAAACAAAATCATATCTTACAAGATGACGTGCGCCAAGCGAAAATGGGACACATCATTGCCTACAAGTTTCTGGCGAAACTGGTTAATCGCTTAGAGAACTAAGCCTGTCCAGTAAAAGTGTAGTTAGGTAAAACTGACCACGCTTGACATGACCCCATTGGGTTGACTGGGTCGTAAAATCTCAACACAAACAAACAAGCAAAATCATTTCCTACAGGATGACGCAAGCCAAGCGAAAATTCAGATCCGGCCTGTCTGTCCAAAACACGCAGGGAAAATATGGTAAAGGTAAACTTTATAGCGCAAATTTGATTATTATGGTCAAACATTGACAGTAAACAAGAAATCAGTTTCATTGTAAATAATTGTGGATATGACGGTCTTTTTTGTGTGGGTTATAAGTTTTATACCTTTCACATACGTACACAAATGGGCCGGGACATGGGAAAAAGAGCCATTATAACATAAAGGAATAGCAAAGGTTCAGGCGAGCCTGCGCGTCCGCGCAGGCTCGCCAGAACCTATGCTGTTCGCTCACGTAAGCAGTAGGCCGAGGGCAAAATCTTTAGCCAAAGAACTGGACGTATGGTCTCGCAAAGGGGCTCGGAATGCGCACTGAAAGATTGATTCCACAGAAAGTCCGTAGAGACTTTTTCTCGCGATGCGGATAAAATTAAGATTGTTTGTTTCTGAATTTGTATTAACATAAAAGCCTTAGAACATATATCGCTCTATTGGTCTTGGGATTTAATAGTTAACTATAAATAATGATCAGCACCAGGACTTAAATTTAAAGGGAACAGAGTACCAATTAGGGCTGTGAGGACTGGAACCAGCAAAAAGTATACGGCTATAGATAATAAAAAAAAATAATTGACTCTGATTAGACAAAAGTAGATTTGTTGAATTTGTCGATGGTATTTTTAGGTCACCTGAGCCAAAAGCTCAGGATAAGCTATTGGTTATCACTTGCCGTCCGTCGTCCGTCCGTAAACACCTTTGAACGACTTCTTCTCTGAAACCCCTGGGTCAATTTTCTTCAAACTTCATGTGGAGCCTTCTGTCAAAGGAGGATTGAAAAATTGTACAAATAGTCACGGTCTTATTCTCCAGAACCAAGAAAGCTTCAAGGCTGAATCTTGGTATATAGCATCATAGACTCAAGGTTTACCAAGTTTATTCAAAAGATGACCCTAGGTTGACCTTTGACCTTTTTACGACAGGATCAAATTTGCGTCACCATGCATTTTGTATGGGAAAAATGTTGAAAAGTCATTTTCTCAAAATGTGTTAAAGACTAACAGCTGAAATTTACAATATGTGGTTAAAGCAGTAAAACATTGTAATTATAATCAAAATTTTGTCCCTTGAGAGTTATCTGCCTTTGCCCCTGGGCTATATACATGTATAAAATTATGTAATTTTTAAGTCTTCTTCTCTTAAACCGCTTGAGCAATTTTTCGCCAGATTTCAGATGAGGCCTTCTGTCAAAAGGGTAGTGCCAATTTGTTCCAGTGGTTCCACACCATCGAACAAGATGGCCGCATGCCCACATATGGTAAACTACTTAAAAATCTTCTTCTCCAGAACCAAGAAAGCTTTGGGGCTGAATCATGCTATATAGCATTATTGACTCAAGGTCTACCAAGTTTGTTCAAATGATAACCGTAGGTTGACCTTTGACCTTTTTTACGGCAAGGTCAATGTGTCTCTATACATTTATAAGGGGAAAATGTTGAAAAGTCATTTTTTTCTCAAAATGTATTAAAGACTAATGGCTGAAACTTACAATGTATGATTAAAGTAGTAAAACATTTTAGTTATAATCAAAATTTTATTCCCTGGGGGGTTATCTTCCCTTGCCACTGGGCTATATAGATGTATAAAATTGAGTCATTTTTAAATTTCTTCTTCTCTAAAACCGCTTGAGCAATTTTCACCAGATTTTACATGGGGCCTTCTGTCAAAATGGTTTTACCCGTTTGTTCAAATGGTTTCGTGGAATTGAACAAGATGGCGGCAATGCCCATATTGAAGAAACAGTTAAAAATCTTCTTCTCTAGAACCAAGAAAGCTTTGGGGCTGAATTTTGTAATATAGCGTCGAGGACTCAAGGTTTACAAAGTTTGTTCAAATGATGACCGTACGTTGACCTTTGACCTTTTTACGGCAAGGTCAAATTTGCGTCTTTATAGATTTGTATTGGGGCAAAAGTTGAAAAATCCTTTTTTTTTCAATACGTATTTAAGACAAATGGCTGAAACTTGCCATGTATGATTAAAGATGTAAAACGTTTTAGTTAGGATAACCCCCCTTCCCCGGGGGTTATCTGACCTTGCCCCTGCGCTATATACAGGTATAAAACCATGAGGTCTTTAAACATCTTCTCTGAAACCACCTGACCAATTCTCACCAGATTTCACATGGGGCCTTCTGTCGAAGGGATGTTGACACTTTGTTCAAATGGTTCTGCACCATTGAACAAGATGGCTGTCATGCCCATATAGGGTAAAACACTTAAAATCTTCTTCTCCAGTACTAAGAAAGCTTTGAGACTGAATCTTGCAATGGTATACAACATCGGGGACTCAAAGTCTACTAAGTTTGTTAAAATGATGAGACTAGGATGGTCTTTGACCTTTTTATAGTATGGTCGAATTTGTGTCCCATGCAGCTGCTTTGACAATACTGAAAGACTGTTGCATGGCATTTGCAAATATGCAGGTGAGCGAATTATGACACATGGGCCTCATTTTAGTGTGCTAATGTTAAAATCAGAGGCCTGAAGGGCCTGAACTACGCCGCACATTGAAAGTAGAAATGTTTTAGCTGTGAAGAAGTTCCATGATGTAGGCAGAGGGTAATCAATATTCCTGACACTGCAGCGAGAAATGACAACAAAATGTGGCAATGTCTTCGAAGTAAACATTCCCAATGTGTTGCCGTTGTTGTTTCCGAGATACATGCAACACAAAATTTTGTGACAGACAGACGATTTGGCAAACCTTTATGTTCCCCATTATGGAACCAATAATGGAGGAGACTGGACATGATATTGAAATATTGTAAACACTTTGCTATTACAGGTGTTGTTCACCACAATATAACTGCAGTACAAGCGTTTCATCAATACTCAATTTTTGCGGGAGATACAATCGACTCCCGTTATCTCGACGTCGCTTATCTCGAATTACCGCTTATCTCGAAAAGAAAATCTAGTCCCTGTTTTCACATGTACGAGTAAACCTAACAACAGGTACCAAAATATTGTGGAAAAGAGGAGAAATTGCTCCATAGGAGCAATTTCTTCTTTTTTCCATAATATTTTCAATATATTCAGAGAGTCTCTTGGGCTTCGAGATAACGAGAGTCAACTGTAATTCAGAATTCAGTCAATGTAGAACAGGAGCTGTCAGAGGACTTTGATTCCCTTATAATTTTGGTAACAGTGTCAAATAAACATTTAAACACATTTTTGATAGATAATTTGAGACAGTCGATAGGCCAAAAAAGTTATATTCTCAGGTTTCTTGCCAGATTAAAAAGACAAAACAAAACAAAACAAACAAAAAAAACAAAAACAAAAAAAAAACAAAAAAAAAAAAACAAAAAAAAAAAAAAACAAAAAAAAAAACAGGGTCGGTAGATCGATTTTACCTTTTTTTTTTTTACTTAGTAAGCTTCCCATCTAAGCACTGACAATGCTGTAGAGATACGAGGGAATATTCTCTATTAAACATTATAAATGCATGTAAAAGCTGGAAATAAATTAAAATACATGATACTGTTTTATACATAGTTTTCAGTCGAGTCGAGTTACATCCTAAGGGCACTGAGAAGCACGCACGCACACACACAATCTCGGCAAGAGTTTGTGGGGAAAAAGTAAAGAATAAATAAAAGAAGGGTTCAGAAGAAGAAGGAGCAAAAAGATAGGAATGCACCGTGAACTCCCGACCTACAGACCAAAGGAACAATGTATAAAAACGTTACTGTGCCAATGTGACTTGGGTGTGATATTGCAGTGGGGCGTCACTGTAAAAGGGCATCAGTTCGTACCATCACATCCAGACACCATTACGACACGAGTTTTGTTAGCAATGGCGTTTAAACTAACTTCAGACAAACAAGCGTCAAAAAGTGCAATTACCACATGACTATATTGCATACGGACTGCAAAAAAAAAACTTATTCAGCAGGGCAAGCTGTCTTTCAGTCCTTTGATCATGTAAATACAACTCGTTCATTCTTATCAAAAGCATAACCCCTTTTAAGAAGGGAGTCAAAATAATTTAGACGCAGTTACTTACCTTGAAAGTGTATCCATACCATTTAAGTGGCTCAAGTGTATTTGTAGAACTATAAACACGCCTTTTTAAAGACAGAAATGTATATTTATAAGGCACTTATCTTCTTTAGATATTGGGCTGAAAGGAAACATTCAGAAAATTTCAGCAATCGACATTATACAATTATTGGCAGTTGAGTCACTGGACATGATGTAATGTCGACCAGAGAATACAGCTGAAGTCAATACTGGTTTACATCACATCGTGTCCAATGACTCAACAGTCAACAAATATTTTATTATATAATCACTCCACTGACTGAATTTCACATGCGATGTTGAGTCGATGTTTAGTGTAACATGTTAGAAAAACGATGCGAAACGTTAAACTTTTCTTTCAAATTCTTCTTCGATATTTTTTTCCGCAGGATATAATCACTTCTATGACTGAATTCCAGATGCGATGTTCAGGATAACATATTAGAAATGTGATAATGTCCGCAGCATTTCCGCCTGATGCGGTTTGTTTTGATCTAGAATTGGATCTAACTACAACACTATGTCTCATGGAAAATCTAATTTTGGAAACTAAAGTTCACTAGAAAATCTAGTTTCAGAAATCAATGTCTCATGGAACAGTGGACATCTCGATATGTCAGGCTTCATAGATTACGTTCTTGGTCAATGAGAGAATGTCTATTTAAGATCATATAATAATAATTTTTAATAGTTCACTTTTTTTCCCCCAGAAAATAGGCTTTACCATTTCATATGTATTGTACCCTGAACCTAAATTTAAAAAAGCAAAAAAAAAAAAAAAAAAAAAAAAAAAGAAAAAAAAAAAATGCCTTCTGCTTAATTATGCCCATAGAATGGTAAAGGCTAATGAACATTTTTTTTAATACATGTAAATTAATTCTGATGTTTGATTGCATTTATAAATAAAATGCTGTATTTCATCAGAATGTATGGTAATCCTCCAATATATAATTTTTCATAGTTATAGAGCCAGTAACTGATACAAACTACAATAAAATTTCAACGTGCGACCAGCGAAGACTCAGAGCAGCCTTCGCCTCCGCGCATTCTAATCAGAATCTTCGCTGATCGCATGTGCGTTCTACAGCCTCCAGGCTATCCAAAGAGGGCTAAACGAGAACCCTTGCCATATTAGGTGGACGTACAGGCTTATTTGAGTCTTTGCTGGTTACACAAGTTTATTGAAGATTTTGTCGTGCACTGGACTCGCTGGGGTAAAGGAAGGGATTGGGATCAGAAATTATGAGAAGGCTCACGCGATGACATATGAAAGGCTGATGGATCAGTCGCACTTTTACAGCTAGGAATATATGTTTGTAAAACAGTATGCCCCACCTATATGCTTGTTCCTACTGAATGCCATAAATTAGGCAATTCTTTTTCGGAACTTGTTCAAAAGTAAATCAGATAATCTACCCATCACCACCGTTCAGCACAACAAATTTCAAGGCTCCAACTCAAATACTTTTTATGCCCCGCCACTAAAAAAGTGGCGGGGTATTATGTTATACCCTCTGAAATTTTGAGTGTGCGTCCGTCCGTCCGTCAGCGCCCCCACCATTCTTCTGCCCGCAACTCCTACAGTTTTAGGCCAATCCTTTTCAACTTACAGGCGCTTTTATGATAATCTGAAGATATGCATGTTGTTTTTTCAGAATCCTGAAATTATTTTTTATCACATTTTTTGCATTTTTAACTTAGACTTTTTTCGAGCCCTAATACTACAGAAATGTATAGGGAGTATGTACCTTCTGCCCGCAACTCCTTCTACAGTTTTAGGCCAATCCTTTTCAAACTTTACAGGCGCTTTTAGGATGGTCTGAAGATATGCATATTGTTTTTTTCAGAATCCTGAATTTATCTTTTATAACATTTTTTGCATTTTTAACTTAGACTTTTTTCGAGCCCTAATACAACAGAAATGTATAGGGAGTATGTACCTTCTGCCCGCAACTCCTCCTACAGTTCTAGGCCAATCCTTTTCAAACTTTACAGGCGCTTTTAGAATGGTCTGAAGATATGCATATTGTTTTTTCAGAATCCTGAATTTATTTTTTATAACATTTTTTTGCATTTTTAACTTAGATTTTTTTCCAGCCCTAATACTACAGAAATGTATAGGGAGTATGTACCTTCTGCCCGCAACTCCTCCTACAGTTTTAGGCCAATCCTTTTCAAATTTTACAGGCGCTTTTAGAATGGTCTGAAGATATGCATATTGTTTTTTTCAGAATCCTGAATTTATTTTTTATTACATTTTTTTGCATTTTAAACTTAGACTTTTTTCGAGCCCTAATACTACAGAAATGTATAGGGAGTATGTACCTTCTGCCCGCAACTCCTTCTACAGTTTGAGGCCAATCCTTTTCAAACTTTACAGGCGCTTTTAGGATGGTCTGAAGATATGCATATTGTTTTTTCAGAATCCTGAATTTATCTTTTATAACATTTTTTGCATTTTTAACTTAGACTTTTTTTCGAGCCCTAATACAACAGAAATATATAGGGAGTATGTACCTTCTGCCCGCAACTCCTCCTACAGTTCTAGGCCAATCCTTTTCAATCTTTACAGGCGCTTTTAGAATGGTCTGAAGATATGCATATTGTTTTTTCAGAATCCTGAATTTATTTTTTATAACATTTTTTGCATTTTTAACTTAGATTTTTTTCCAGCCCTAATACTACAGAAATGTATAGGGAGTATGTACCTTCTGCCCGCAACTCCTGCTACAGTTTTAGGCCAATCCTATTCAAACTTTACAGGCGCTTTTAGAATGGTCTGAAGATATGCATATTGTTTTTTTCAGAATCCTGAATTTATTTTTTATTACATGTTTTGCATTTTAAACTTAGACTTTTTTCGAGCCCTAATACTACAGAAATGTATAGGGAGTATGTACCTTCTGCCCGCAACTCCTGCTACAGTTTTAGGCCAATCCTTTTCAAACTTTTCAGGCACTTTTAGGATTGTCTGAAGATATGCATATTATTTTTTCAGAATCCTGAAATTACTTTTTATTACATTTTTTTGCATTTTTAACTTAGACCTTTTTGTGTTTTTGTGTGTGTGTGTTTTTTTTTTTTTTTTTTTTTTTTTTTGAGTTATGAAATAACTGTTTATTGCTTCTCTTCATGTTTAACTTAGATTGTTTTCAACCCTTATACTACTGAAGTGCACAGTGAATATGTCGCTGTAGCGGGGCATGGTGCATGGCTTGCAGTTCTATTGACATATCTTGCTGACAAGATAAACGTGAGGACCGAACCGATCAAAAATAATATGCCCTTCCCACGTCTTCGAAGTTGGGGTCATAAAATGCAAATGTGGAGTGTACAGCTCACTTCCTGCTCGTTCAAGGAAGTAATTTGATGCATGTTAACACTGAAGAGAGTGCATCACGAAAACATGCCTATATAATTTTGACCCCCTTAAACCCCACATTTATGGAAAACTGGGGTTTACACGGGTATACTTTATTTGTCTTATTTCTGCTCAAAACATAGATTGTGGGCACACGTTAGAACCGCCTCGGCGAGGCGGTTCTAACGAGTTCCCACAATCTATGTTTTGAGAGAAATATGAAAAGATATCAGAATTTTTTATCTGAAAATTTTCAGTTTTTGGTCATAAAATTTTCAGTATATTTGAATAGGCATGTTTTCGTAATGTCTCTATGCCGTTTACTTTCAATAAAAATGACGCGATGTTACGACGTTACTCATACTACAGACAACTCTCTTTATACCGACACCCGATACAACCACAAAATTCGTTATAATGACAATTTGACTATCTTCGTACGAAACCTTCGCTTAAGCGGTAACAGATAGTCACAAATTATGCAAGAATATTGTCTTTAATACTTTAAAGAACATATGTTTTAGATATTTGTTAGAATCGCCTCAGTGAGGCGATTCTAACAAATATCCGAATATATGTTTTGGATGTTTGTTAGAAGCGCCTCATTGAGGCGATTCTAACGGATATCCTAAACAAATGTTCTATGAGGAAATCAGAACAAAACAAGAACTTTCTTGCATATCAATCTGCTCATTAAGTATTCTGTATAGCAGCAAATTCATTTTAATGACAACGTCTTTGGGAACAAATCTTGTCGTTGTAACGAGGGTTCACTGTATAAATGGCGCGCTCGCGACATTACGATGTTGCGTCAGGTGGGAAATCCCACATAAAATTGAAGTAAAAATGTAAACAATAAAATGCTTACGTAAACAAGGCAGTAATGTAAAAAAAAATGCTAATAAAAGTCGATTTAACTCTTTCGGTGCCAAATTTCAGACGACATATGTCGTCTGTTTTTCTTTCTTTAACAAACTGTCGCTTGAAAAGAAGTTTATATGTAAAGCTGAAAGACTGAATGTCAAACAGCGTAATTCCAGATGAGACGGCTCATTGAGCCGTTTTGAGCCGTCTCATCTGGATCTATTCTGTTTGCAAAACCTATTATTATCGCCTGTGGCAGTGAAAGAGTTAAGAAAGAAAGAAAGAAGAAGATGAAAAAAAAAAAAAAAAAAAAAAAGAATTTCTAAATAAATCAAGAATTTCTAAAAGTACGTAGGTAGTGCATGCACTTCGCGGGCCTAAATTCAAAAATTGAACTTATGTGTGCCGTGTTACTGAATGTAAGACTGAAAGACATACATGTACATACATGTACCTACAGAGTAAAACCGGATAGCGGAGCTTATCGGAGAAACAGAGTGCATATGCAGCAGGTCCTTTTTACCGTTTAACTTCATCACAGAACTTCAAAATGCAAAATGAAATTCTAACTGTCGGAGAAGTCCAAATAAATGATTTTATGATTAGATCCGGGAGAAAAATAAATCACAGTAGAAAAATGCCGATGTACCAATGCATGGGGTAAAACAAACAAAAAAAGCCTTTTTATTTGATTTTAGCTGTGGTATCTAAGCAGACTAAAATTAAAACAAAACAAAACAAAACAAAAAAAAAAAAAAAAAAAAAAAAAAACAACAACAAAAAACAAAAAAAAAAAAAAAAAAAAAAAAAAAAACAAAAAAAAACTTGTAGATAATTTAGATTTATAGTATCTGTCTGCTGCTAAAACGGAAATGTACCCAATGTTAACAAACATCTTCCGCTTTATATTTTTTAATCAATTTTAGTACAGACTACCCTCTTTCTACCGACACCCGATACAACGACACATTAATTATAATGGCAATTTGACTGTCAGGAAACCTTCGTTAAATTAAAAAAATAAAACACACACAAAAAAAACAACAACAACATATGTTCTGTGAGAAAATAAGAACAAAACAAGACATTTCTTGCATATCAGTCTGCTCATTAAGGATTCTATACAACAGCGATTCATTGTAATGGCAACGTCTTTGGGAACAAATGCTGGCATTGTAACGAGTGTTCACTGTAAATGTTTCTAGTGAGGAAAGAGATGTTTGAATATACCAATAGACTAGAAGAACGCTCCTCCCGAAACGCGTGACTGACACTTTTTATGCGCCTTTGTAATTATGTATGTAAAGTATTAAGGAAAGTTTTACGTTAAACACGTATTAAACCAGTGTGGTATTAAATTTTTCAGATCAGTTACATTCTACCGTGTTTTAACGCTTAGCACGCTTGGTCAAAATGTCAGCGGACAACATTTTAAATATTTTTTCTTATTTGCTTGAAAACAGGGTTTGCCATTTCATGCAAATGAATTTGCATAAAATGTCAGACTCTGTTTTCTGGGAATAATAAGAAAAATACAGGCGATAGACAGCTTGCATGTGATGCCAAACCATGTTTTCTAGAAAAATAAGAAAAAAATATCATCAATTTGTTGTCTGCTGAATTTGCTCAGAGAGTGGTGAAGGTTAACGTACTTTACTCAAGGTGCTCTCGAAACATTTTAGTACTTTCATCCATTCGCAGTGGACGTATTGATACAAGCGTAAATTATGAAAGTGTCTATGCGTTTCCTGTCCTGGGCGAAGTTAAAGCAGTTATGGACTTACATAATATTTGTCGCTGTTGTTCTTGTTATAGATGATTTCGTCGGCTTTAGGTAAGTTATAATACATGTAACATTACGAAAGCACGCCTATTCAAATAAATTGAAAAATGCACCGCCAAAAACAGAAAATTTCCAGATAAAAAATTCTGATATTTTTCACATTTCTGCTCAAAACATAGATTGTGGGGACTCGTTAGAACCGCCTCGCCGAGGCGGTTCTAACGAGTACCCACAATCTATGTTTTGAGCCGAAATAAGAAAAATAATGTATATCCCTGTAAACCCCAGTTTTACTATATAAAAGTAGGGTTTAAGGGGGGTCAAACTTATATAGGTATATTTTCGTGATGTAATTGTGTTTAATTCCAAAGTACGGGGTGATTAAAATAAAACAAATATGAACTAAAACAATCAAACGAAGATAATTTGAATTAAATTATATCTTTTTTGTCCACTAGATTTTTGGAAAAGCCCAAGGATTGAATGAACAGTAAAGGTATTATAATCAATTAGTCTTCCTATGAAGAAGCTTTAGTTAAATAAATAAATAAATAAATAAATAAATAAATAAATAAATAAATATTTCTGGTGCGGAATAAATGAAAAAATATTGAAAATTTTACTACCAAAAAATAAAAATTTTCAGATAAAAAATTCTGATATTTTTCAGATTTCTGCTCAAAACATATACTGTGTTAGAACCACCTCTATTGAGGTTCTATTGAGAAACAATATGTTTTTGAGCAGAAATAAGGAAAATAATGATTACCCCTGTAAACCCCAATTTTACTAAATAAAAGTGCGATTCAACGGAGTCAACATTACATAGGCATGTTTTCGTGATGAAAATAAAATGACCGCAAATTCAGGAAAATCCTGCAAACTGCCAATGCTACACCATCCACGCAGTATCGTCATTGTCAATATAAAATTATTGTTTTTTGCCGACCTTTATTGTGAAAATGGCTTTCTACAATATATAACGTAGAAAGGAGAAAACGTATAAAAGGCAAACAATGTTAGGGATCGCAGTGTAAATGATCACATAATGATATAAACATTGTAATATGATAATGATAATGGTAAAATGAAAATGATCACAAAACTACGGAAGCGTATACGTCTCATCAAATCACGACTTGTATTTCGTCATCTGTTGAAACGATATTTGGAAATAGAAACATCTTTCGAAAGAAATATTAAAATGTATTTTATGTTATCTCAGTATATGTGCTGATTTTTATAAGACGTATTCGTTTTTGTCTGAAACATCAATATTTGTAATTACGAAAACATACCTATTCAAATATACTGAAAATTTTACCACCAAAAAATGAAAATTTTCAGATAAAAAATTCTGATATTTTTTCAAATTTCTTCTCAAAGCATAGATTGTGGGTACTCGTTAGAACCGCCTCGACGAGGCGGTTCTAACGAGAACCCATAATCTATGTTTTTGAGCAGATATATGAAAAATAATGCATACACCTGTAAACCCCAGTTTTACTATATAAAAGTGGGGTTTAATGGGGTCAAAATTATATAGGTATGTTTTCGTGATGTGAAAGTATAAAATACATTTAATAATATGAGATTTCTGCAAACTTTTAGGAAGTAAAGTAAAGAAATGTTTTGTTGAAATCAACAAATATTTGTCAGGAACACAAAACAATTATTTAATGTTACGGATGTTGTTCAATAGATTTTATGAACAGCTGGCTATTACATATATGATTGGCATAACATCACGAAAACATGCCTATATGATTTTGACCACCTTAAGCCCCACTTTAATATATATAAAAAAAAAACAAACAAAAAAAAAAACTGGGGTTTACAGGGGTTTACATTATTTTTCTTATTTCTGCTCAAAAACATAGATTGTGGGTACCCGTTAGAACCGCCTCATCGAGGCGGTTCAAACGAGTGCCCACAAAGATTGTGGGTACTCGTTAGAACCGCCTCATCGAGGCGGTCCTAACGAGTGCCCACAATCTATGTTTTGAGCAGAAATATGAAAACTATCAGAATTTTCATTTTTTGATGGTTAAATTTTCTACATATTTGAATAGGCGTGTTTTCGTAATGGAGAACTAAAGATGCAAACTCATCATGTTGTCGAGATAATTACATCATCATATTGTCGAGATAATTACATCATTATGTTGTCGAGATAATTCCTCTTTAGATTGAAAACGCTCTTAATTTGACAATGAAACATGCCACTTTCTACTTCTCCTTTCGTGATAGGTAAATATATTATTTTGATATAAGTAGGATAGATGTGGCGATAAAGGTGAGATTATTATATATTTGGAAATAAAGAAGGCTGAAAAATATTTCTGGACAAGAAGTAATGATATACATGTATTGTCTGTATAAATTATGAGAAGGATTTAACTTGACAACAATTTTGAAGTTTACTACTTTGGATCAATTATGTCAATATCAGAAGATATGTATTTGTAAAAACTGTCTAGGTAAGTGTTATATGCTCAATATATTATTTTTTTTTTACTTCATGACAAATGCTCGCTGATCTCAGGAAAGCAAACCATTCAGAATTGTTTAATGCTATTATCTATAGATATCGTAAATTGAAATGTGTTTTATACTTACATGGATTTATTGCAATATCAGACAAAACCTTATACCTCTTTTTAAAATGAACACTTCTATAAACTAAAAATATATATTTTCAAAAAATCACCAGAAACAAATTGTCATGCTTCGATACATCTTTCGATAAAAATGATATATTAGAATATCTAAGCATCTTTTATTCAGCTATAGAAGAATTCTTATTTTAAAATATCATGTAAAAAGATTGTTTTTTCACATTTTTAAAAGCAGTACACAGATCGACAACTTCTTTGGTTAAATAAACAGATACAAGTAAATAAGTAAACACATTTGTCTTAATTTACTGTGAAACAAATATATTTCTAAAATTATGATTTCCTGATATGGCGACATGTAAGTCGTGATCTAATGAGACGTATACGCTTCCGTACAAAACGATAAAAAAAAAAAAACAACAAAAGAAAACTTGTAAAATGATAGTTGTTAACTGCAATCTTACACTTAGAAAATGTTTCATTAAATAGAACAGCACGAACATTTTTTCACAAAACAACAATAAAATTTACTTTTCTTTATCACGTATAAACCCATCAAACACAACATCCTAATACATGTAACTTTGTTTCGACGGCATTGTAATGTCACAACGGCGTAGCGATAGATATATAGATTTCTTTATTTCCTCCATAGAGCAAACTGTTGCTCAGAGTAACAGTCTGTTTGGTGTCTAAACTGTTTGCCGTTCGTCGCATCATTCAAGTAGTCTAATGGTCTTGATACAAGAAGGAGTAAAATCAAAGCACTGACAGCACTGGGTGTGGGGGTGGGGGTGGGGGCGGGGAGTAGATTGAATGGAAGCTGGAAGCTATGAAAATGGATCTGAATGGGAACTTAAGACTGTTTCGGTTAACTTAACTTCCTGTAATTTAGGCAAACAGTGCAGACCCTGATCAGACGCCGCGTTTTGCAGCGTCTGATCTGGGTCTGCATTGTTTGCCAGTGTCCTAAATGTCCTGGTCTAGCTTTACAGATAACCCTCTGTCAACAGCACTCCGATGTGTTAGCGACGAGAAAAGCGCGACTTTAAATAACCGTCACCTGGATTTCGTACAAACGCGCGGTTTGTTTTCATTGGTGAATGATAATCACGTGGACAACTACCTTAAGGAAATATTAGCGTTTGTATACTATGGCTCGATCGTAAACAATCGATCCAAAAATGAGATATAAGCTGTTAATCCAGTTAGCATTCTACTTAGGATTCCTGTCGGATTGATACAATGTAACAGGCCGACATAGTGCAGTCGGATTAGAGTCGTTCCAGGAGTCTTTGTGGGTATCCAAGGATCAAAAGCGTCTTCAGGCGGACAGTGAAGACTCTTCGCTCGGCGCACATGTAACCTTGTAGGAAATGCTTTGTCCCGACTCATTTGTTATAAAGAACGGAAAAAAGAACAATATAAATGAAATAAAAACAAAACGAACACAGGTAGAAAACACCACCATCATCACCACAATATTAATAATATCAGAGAAAATTCAAGACAGAGAAACAATATAAGTGAAATAAAAACAAAACGAAAACAGGTAGAAAACACCACCATCACCACAATAATAACAATACCAGAGACAATTTAAGACAGAGAAACAATATAAGTTAAATAAAAACAAAACGAAAACAGGTAGAAAACACCACCATCATCACCACAATAATAATAATATCAGAGAAAATTCAAGACAAAGAAACAATATAAATGAAATAAAAACAAAACGAACACAGGTAGAAAACACCACCCTCGTCACCACAATAATAATAATATCAGAGAAAATTCAAGTCATCAGAGAAAATTTAAGACACTTAAAGCAGTTCTAACGCACCTGATAGACTTTTGGAGATTTTTCGTAAACCATTTTGAAATTTTCAGCATGGTGAAAAACATTTATTAGACAAGTTGTGATGTAAAGATAATCAGAACTGGGTTTTCCATTGTTGGGTTACAATTATTTAGACGCAACACCACATCATTTGAAAAGTTGCAAAACTTGGGACTATTTAAAAGCAGACTTTATACTTTATTCTTGATATTTTATGTTTTTTTTTTTTTTTTTTTTGCAATAGAAAGTTTCCATTTCATTCAGATACTTTCAGAATAGTAAACTGATTTGATAACAGCAACTAAAACTTAATTGAGACTAGTGCATCATCATCTAAACATGTGGTTAATTAAATCTCTTAGATAACGACCACAGCTAGGCAAAAACTACGCATGGAAGGCACATACCTAACAAATAACCACCACAAATCGCTCTGTCGGACATTTCGAGGGCCCCTTCTACTGAGATCCTTACTCATTGCATCCCAAAGATATTGGATGAGGTTAAGGTCAGAAGAAGGGTAGACCAGGGCAACAGTTCACTGTTTGCTCGAAAAAAACGCTACCATCATGCATGCCGAATGGCCCCCTTTTTCAGCACTGCCAAGTATATGATTGGCCCTTTTTCAGCAAAAAGTATATGATTGGCCCCATTTTTCTGGATTAGTATATGAAAGGCCCACTTTTTATGTATCCTGGTACATGCACATATTTTCGTTCAGAGATTTTTCGAGGCTATTTGTTCTCTTGGTATTCAATGAATAGACTACTATATCTACCAACAATAAATGGGTACAAAAATCAAAGGGCAGTAAATGAATGGGTCAACATTTCAGACGATCTAGTATATGAATGGGTCCGTTTTTTCAAAGGCCAGGTATATGACTGGGGTAGGTTTCGAAATACTGGTTCGAACACCCGTACCGCAATTACTCCCAAGTTACCCCCCCCCCCCCCCACCACCACAGACATGCAAACGGGGCTGAGGATATCATCTTGGTAGAGAGATGCGTCCAAGATCACGCTTATTTGGATAGGGCAGAAGGGGTCTTCGTGTTCATTGATACCCCGCCCTAAATCATCACTGACTAACCCCGCAAATCAGATCTCAAATTACGTTCAGTGCTCCGTTTTGATGATTGTACAACAGAAATACATGCCGGCCTCGGTGGCTCAGTTGGATGCGCCGTCCGACTGGAGACCAGGAGGTCGCGGGTTCAACCCCCGCCGAGGTCGGCAACATTCTTTCGTGGAGATTGATCATGAAATATTTTCTACGGTCATTCTCTCCCTTCCGCTGATTCAAGAAGGGCAGTTGTCAGTTTCTGGCGAAAGAATGTGCACACTACTGGTTAACCGCTTAGAGGACTAAGCCTGCCCAGTAAACGTGTGGTTAGGTAAACTGACCGCGCTCGACATGACCCCATTGGGTTGACTGGGCTGTAAAACCTCAACACAAAACAAAAAACAACAGAAATACCATCGGACCGACATAGGTGTGACCAGCATCAATGCCAATGTTTTCTTCATCTAGTTCAGCATAACGTCATATTCTTAGATGCAAACTAAGCCTTCATGTTAGAGTATTGAAACATTGATGACACTTTAATCAATAAAGCCGATGACATTGCATCAAAACGCTTATCGATGTCGGAAAGGCCAATAGATTTGCTGTAAAGATGTCCTTTTGAAAGTTTTACTCTGCTAAAATTTCCGGTTTCTGGTTTTCGAAAAATCGCCAAAATTTTTTGAAGTGCCTTTAAGTATACACAGTTTTCTTAGGAAACACTGTTGGTTGAAAACACTTTGAAGAACTAAACAGTTCTGTCAACGATTAGTATTTAACTATAAGCTGATTAAGAATACATTCTATAACAGTCCAATGCTTTTCTACTTCCCTATGGAGGGTATTAGTTCTCACAATTTTTTTCGCACACAGATTAGATTTTGTGTGATTCTAAGTGAACATGATTCATTGATAAATAATATATAATCAGCATCTCAAGAAAAAGAGTCATTATGTTGTATGTGAGTTTTGAAGACCTCATTACGAAAACATGCCCAGTCAAATACCGAAACTGTTACCACCAAAAAATAAAAAAAATCCAGATAAAAAATTCAGATGTTTTTCATTTTTCTGCTCAAAACATAGATTGTGGGTACGCATTATAACCACCTCGTCGTAGGGATTCTAATGCGTACCCACAATCTATGTTTTCGAGTAGAAATAAGAAAAATAATGTATATGACTATAAACCTCAGTTTTACTATATAAAAGTGGGGTTTAAGGGGTGGGGGGTCAAAATTATATGGGTATGTTTTCGTGATGGACATAGTTTAAATTAGCCATTCATTCTGTAAGCGAATAACAAAGTACATGTCAGACTGCCTGAAGCTGAATCAAAGTTGCTTTTTTTTTTCTAGACAAAGAGTCAGAGAAATCCTGGTTTACAAAGAAGAACAAAGGGAAACCTATACTGTGACGTTCCAGCCATGTCGATATTTCCAGAGCAGAACAAAGTCGGAAATGGTGTGGACAGAAGATATAGCACTGCAGGTTGATATAAGTCTCGCTATAGGAAAAAGGGTCGTCGGGGCATATAATTTGGTTGATTTTGTTGGGGTTTAACGACACGTCAACCCCTGTGGGTTATTTTGTGTCGTCTCCCAGAGAAAGGGAGAAAAGAAATAGAAGAGTTAGTAGAGATGAAAGAGAGGAGGAATAGGAACGAAATGAAGAAAAGAAGAAACAAAAACATTCCCCCCCCCTCTACCCTTACCTGCTACAAGGATGGCAGGCCTTGCCCAACTGTAAGCCAATATCAGTTGGACGCCCCGGTGACGTAAGATACACGACACCTTCGCCACGCCCGAAAACCTCCAGGGGCATATAAGAGCAGAGCGACTAGACCAAACTATGTATCTGTACAATATGACCAGGGCTTTTCGGTTGTACGTTGATATGGCGTATACCTAGAAAATGGGGACAAAGTCACCCAAACTTTATCAACTCTTTTCGCCAGTCGCATTGATGTATTAATGCAAACTAGCAAAACTCCACTTATTGATTCAAGAGATAGACTTCAGACAGCTATTTTGGGTACAAATTTAACATTCTAAAGCCGTGTTGACCTTGAAAACGATGCCATGCTAATCAACAGTTTGACTTACTCGGGTGATGTTACTATGGAAATTGGGTAAGCATCAGCCTATTGGTTCAAAAATGAGGTACAGAAACCCTATTTTGGGCAAACATTGACAATCTAAAATCACCTGCTGACCCTAAAAATAAATGTCATTAAACTCTAATCTACTATTTACCTCTCCAGGTGATGTAACCATGCAAATTTGAAAATACTCCTCCAACTGCTTAACGAGACAAAGTGCATACATGAGTTTTTGACAAAAAAAAAAAAAAAAAAAAAAAAGTAAATAAATAAATAAATAAATATATATATATATATATATAAAAAAAAAAAAAAAACACCTTCTAACTGTCGTTATGAAATGAGGTCATGGTCATCAAAGTCTAATCAATATTTTCACCCATTCCACGATGTATTCACGCAAATGTGTATATTATGACCGTGTGGAATCAAGAGATAATGTACAATAATATGTGTTTTTCTGCTTTTCGCCGTTCGTGGGTGGGCTTTGCATAGCCTTGATTTGGCTCGAGAATTGCTCAGGTTTTGAGTTTTTTAAGACTATTTACAGCAAACATGATAGAAAATTGACGGTATTAAATCATTGTTTAATAATCGATATTGAGAATGTAGGTGTTTAAGCCTAGTTTTGTTTATCTAAAGAATATCAGAATATGATGCTAGGCAGATTCATAACAAAACAAGTTTCTCGAATTCCACTGAGGAACTTCAGGAAACCTGTCTTTAAGCTTGAGAGCTTTATTTGCACAAATAAAATCGTTAGACTTGGAGGTTTTTTGAAATTTTTAATTTTTTTTTTCAATTACTCAGCAGCCAGCATGGTTTTTAAGCTTGATATCTTAAAAAGTGTGGCTCATATTGAAATCAAAAGTGCTGGCAACAAAACACTTAATCAAACTCTCCCGCAATTCATCGCGCAAATATGCCTATATAATATTGACCCCCTTAAACCCCACTTTTATATAGTAAAACTGGGGTTTACATGGGTATACATTATTTTTCTTATTTCTGCTCAAAACATAGATTGTGGGTACTCGTTAGAACCGCCTCGCTGAGGCGGCTCTAACGTGTACCTACAATCTATGTTTTGAGCAGGCATATGAAATATATCAGAGATTTTTATCTGAAAATTTTCAGTTTTTTGAGGTGAAATTTTCTATATATTTGAATAGGCGTGTTTTCTTAATGATATTGGTAGTCTATTTTCGATATTAGGTATGTCAGGTATATGATGAAGATATTCCTTGAAAAACAAATGGTTGAACAATTTGCAAACTGTAGAGACCCTGATGAGATGCCGCGTTCTGCGGCGTCTAATCTTGGTCTGGACTGTTTATCAGTTACCCGTTTAGGGTTCTCCAGTCTTCAATGAGTTAATACGTTGAATCTCTTATGTTCACTTCTACCCAAAGAAACTCTTTTTCTCATGGCAGTTTAATATTATGCCGTTATTGAAATGGAATAATCCCAGCGGGAACGCCACGTTGCGACAAGGATGCAGCAATGTCGATGCGTCGTGACGTTGTATCGGTGTTACTGCGACGTTGCATGCACGTCATGTGCCCGCTGGGATTCCAATAGATACAGAACGCCGCAATCTAATCACGGCGACATCACAGTTACGTCGAAACGACGTGATTAAAAAATGATATCACACGACGTTGATACGACGTGATTGCGCCGTTACGTGTTCGCAGGGATATTGGCCATGGATTCGCATTGTTGATTGTCTGCTGTGTTTATACGGAAGGCAGCTTTCATGACTTTTTTTCATTTTGTTGTACGCCAAGCCCCTTTGAAAAGGGGTCTACTCCCAAGGGGAGCCAATTCTTTCCGTTTCATTACGAAAACTCGCCTATTCAAATATATTGAGAATTTTTCCACCTAAAAATGAAAACTTTCAGATGATAAATTCTGGTAGTTTTCATATTTCTGCTCAAACATAGATTGTGGGTACTCGTTAGAACAGCCTCGTCCGAATACATACGGTTAATACTTTTGTTCTGTAGCTCTGATCATCCTCTCAGATCATCTCACACTGTTGCTAACCTCTAAAACATTTTTTAGTCTCGAAAAAAAAAAAAAAAAAAAAAAAAAAAAGATTTACTGTCACATAAAATGTATGCAAAGTCGTTAATCAAATTCGTTAATCAAATATGAAGGTGAGCTTAATAGATTTATGATTCAACAGTAAACACTTATAACTAATCTGTAAACAGCAAGGTAATACCAAAATTAGTAAGGATGACCATTAGAAAACTTTTCGACGTCAAACAACACCCACACCAACCCACCCGACACGCATACACACTATGGAAGAAGTGTCACATGTCATCACGAAAACACGTCTAAATAATTTGCTCCCCCACCCTCCCCCAACCCCACTTTTATACAGTAAAACTGGGGTTCACATGGGTATACATTATTTTTCTTATTTCTGCTAAAAAATAAAGATTGTAGGAACTCGTTCTAATGAGGACTCACATTCTATATGTTTGAGCAGAAATATTAAAAAAACTCAGAATTTTTATGCGTTTTTTTTTTCTTTTTCTGTGTTGAAATAATTAATGTATTTGAATAGGCGTGTTTTCGTAATGCGTGTGAAAAAGGCCCTCGTGTCATTTGGGAACGAGGAAGGCACTGATCAGACTGGGCCATGCCGTGCGAAAACGTGTCTTCGGGCATATGCAGACAGCGAAGGCCCAGCTCAGCCTGCGCATCCGCGCAGTCTGACCAGGGCCTTAGCTATCCGATAACAGGATCATTGGATACTATAGAATGTTTTAATGAGCTGAGCTTTCACTGTTCGCATATGCCTGAAAAAACGGAAGAGAATCTATGTATACAAGACAAGACAAGTTATGTCAACCCAGATATCTACTTGACAGCAAATATTTGCTGTCAAGTAGATATCTGGGTTGACATAACTTGTCTTGTCTTGTATACATAGATTCTCTTCCGTTTTTTCTGACTGTATTTTTTGCTTGATATTTCAAGGATATTTTTTTTTTACTTTAATGGATATGGAATACTTAGGAAAATCAATTATGGGGATATTGCCCGTGGATTCAAAGGGATATGAGATATTTGCCCGTTTACCTAGGGATATTGGATACTGCCCCGACCCCGCCCCCGCCCCCCACCCCACTCCCCGCCCTTCACATCTTGTGTAAATTAAATGTATGTACAACATACAATAGGACCAGAAAGAGAGCGAAAAACCTGCTTGGATAAGATGGCATGGTATTCATGTAAAACTAGATGCTGGATAAATCCTTACAAGGTAATTGTTTTGGCAATGGAGAAGAAAGGAACAAATTTAATATTTATCTTGTAACATACACTAAAAGAAGGATAAGACAGACACTGAAACATATGATGATACTTTCACAGGCAAACTAAAATAAACAAATAAATAAACTTTAACATCAGGCAATTTGAAGAAAAGGATGAAGGGATGTATGCAGGATTTCGGCGGTGATCGTTCTGCCTGGTCGAAATAAGGCACCTTAGTAGTTTGCTCGTATGACTTTAGGATAGTATTACCACTAATGATAGATTCTAACCGTTCATCAGTCACTTTTGCCTCTTGTGATTGATGATCGGAAAGATTTTTTATAGTCGACTAATGGGAAAATTCTATTTTTAGAAACATATTTTTCTTGACTTGAGCTTGTTCTTGACTGAACAATATTAGAAACTGATGTCTCAGCCTTCAATTTCTTACTTCCCAGCGGGCACACAACTTTGAAACAGAGCACTCTGTGGGTAACCATGTCCGAGTATCAAAATAGTTATCAATGGGATGCGCAGGCTGATCTGTGTATTCACTTGGCGCACATGCAATCTTGTAGGGAATGTTGCATCTCGGCTCATATGTAAAGCGTTACGTCAACAAGTTTATGCAATGTGTGCCCTGATCATACAGTCTAATGGCTCGAGACATGGGTAGTTCGAGCCACTGAGGGAAAATCATGGTGCCGGGTCAGAAAGACAATGGCGATAATTTAGGGAAATCTTTTCGATCTTCTATACAGTAATGGTATGTTGAGTGTACTCAGAATCGCCTCGACGAGGCGATTCTAACGACTACACACAACATACAATCTTATGGTAAATAAGAAAATTTTCTTAAATATTTGTTTTCTGGAGCTGTCGGGAGACTATTGTAGGGACTCGGAAACATGTTTGAATAAGCCATGTTAAACGAGCCATCGGTGTTCGAGCTATTGAGCTTCGACTGAATATAGTGATTACAGGGGTGTCGGATCTATGTTATTAGGCTATTTTTCAGAATATTCTGCACATTTTAAACCAGATTTTCAAAGGACAATGTACATACATCTCTCCAAATAAGCTAAATAACCTAGATTTTCCTAATTGCCCATATATTTAAAGGCTCCATATTCCTCAAAAATAGACACTTTTTATGAAAAAAAAAAAAAAAAAAAAAATCAATAAATTGATATATAGTATTGATATGATCATAAAAATGTGGCCTCTGACAGCCTGTAAAATTTCAGTTAGTCTCTCTTTTTCGAACTGGATTAAAAATGGAATGAGTGTTTTAATCGTATTAAAAAGTCATTAATTTTACAGGCTAACAGGTGCCACATTACATTGAACACACGAACCGCGTCGCAAGAAAAAAGCTTTTCGAACGCTCCGTCTTTCAGTGCACATGCCTGGCCCCTTAGCAAGGCCAGACATCTACTCAGGCTGAAGTTTCCCTTTGACCCATGGCTTACGTGAGCGAACAGCATAGGTTCTGGCGAGACTGCGCGAATGCGCAGGCTCGCCAGAACCTTTGCTGTTCGCATATGCTAAAATGATTTTTCCCAAAAATGCGACTCATATCGTTAACTTAACATATCCGTATCAAAACTATAACTAAAGGGACTCAAACACATAAGATGATCAGACATATTGACTATTATGCAATCGTAAAAGGTGTTTAGAGTGTTAAGAATAAAGACAAACCTATTAATGGGTCATAGAAATATCTTGAGTGTTTGCGTAAGTATTTGAATGTAAACAGTGTTATAGTGTTTGAAATTTCTTATGGCCTCCGTGACCCTTAGACAAAACCCATGAAGATCTGTCTTCACACACACACACATACACACACACACACCGTACTACGCACTTTACCACGTGCTTACATATCTGATATCTTAATGTCTCATTTTCTCTACAGACAACAGCAATTCAAAACCATTTGTTGGCGTCCAATGTATCAACCTCTAAATTGATGTTGGTTAGCAATGCTACCGGAATTAGCGTCGGTGACATCGTGAAGCTCGAACTACGGATGTATGATGGGTATGGAAAGCCAAAGACCAGAGGAGGGGACCTGGTATTATTTTATCTAAAATAGTTCATAGCTCCAGATATGTTTTTTTCCCAAACAAAATGTACCAATATTTTTCTGATTTCTCTATGAAAATATGTGTTGTGGGTACTCATTAGAAGCGCCTCTAATGAGTACCTACAATGTATGTTTTTCTGTTTTTTTTTTTTGTTTTTTGTTTTGTTTATGAAGGGCTATGATAGTTACAGTTCTTATGACGACATTAAAGGTTGCTGACGGAGCTAATTGTGACATAACAGGAGCTTCGCTTTTCACAAACTAATTTTCCAAGACTGTTGTTTTGATAATTATATTTTCCGTTAAATTAATTAGAATAAGTGTTCTGATACTCCAAGTTTCACGAAAATAATTTATGCTCTGACTGAGGTTCTGAAGACTCTGCACACTCATTGTGAAAGCAATATACATCCTTATCTTAAAAAGACAGAAAGATACAAATATACCAAAAACTTTTAAAGCAATTAGATTATAATCACTATTTAATTGATAACATTTTTACCTCCCTTAACCTAACTTAGCTACGTAGCCTAGTTAGAAAACTACATACTTATACAATATTGTCTCCTATAATATTTTAAAGGCTCCATATTCCCAAAGAATAGACATTTTTTCATCCAAGAAAGATTTAATAAAGTGATATATGGTATTAATATAATCAAAACATGTGGCACCTGACAGCCAGTAAAAATTCAGTTAGTCTCTCGTTCTTGAAATGTAATGATTTTTATCGTATCTATGAATTAATGTTGGCAATATTAATTCATAGATACGATAAAAAAAATCGTTTTATTTTTGATCCAGTTCAAAAACGAGAGAATATCTGAAATTTTACAGGCTGTCAGATGCCACATTTTATGATCGTATTAATCCTATATATCAATTTATTAAACCTTTATTGGACAAAAAATGTCTTTTTGAGGAATATGGAGCCTTTAATGCACAGTCCTCAGAAGTATTTTATAGCAAACTAAGGGCAGCTTAATTTCTTCTTGAAATAGTACTACAAAAAGTAAGGCTATATCAAACTTAGCTCCGTTAGCAACGTTTAATTAACATCATGAAAACATGCCTATATAATTTTGACCCCCTTAAATCCACTTTTATATAGTAAAACTGGGGTTTGCAGGGTGTACATTATTTTTTGTTATTTCTGCTAAAAACATAGATTGTGGGTACTCGTTAGAACCACCTCGCCGAGGCGGTTCTAACGAGTACCCACAATCTATGTTTTGAGCAGAAATATGAAACATATAAGAGTTTTTGTATCTGAAAATTTTCAGTTTTTGGAGGTGAAATTTTCTATATATTTGAATAGGCATGTTTTCATAATAAGACGAGTTGGTAGATTTTTCATCATGTTTTACAAGGGAGACAACTTCTATCACTTCCCGTTTGCATTCCTGCAGATCAAGTCTACTCTTAAAGGAAAGAATTTGCCCCTTTAGGGAGCAATTTTACTTTGCAGCAGTAGAGACAGAACAATTTTGAATGGCATCCCTGAACGTGTATCAATTTCACTTTAGGACCAGAACCATCAACGACAATAAAGCAAACAAAAACAAAAGAAAACAACAACAACGACAACAACAAAACAAAAATACAAGATTATGTGAGTCTTCATCACGAAAACATGCCTATATAATTTTGACCCCCTTAAACCCCACTTTTATATAGTAAAACTGGGGTTTACAGGGGTATACATTATTTTTCTTATTTCTGCTCGAACACATTGATTGTGGGACTCGTTAGAACCGCCTCGCCCACAATCCATGTTTTGAGCAGAAATATGAAAAATATCAGAATTTTTTATCTGAAAATTTTGATTTTTTGAAGGTAAAATTTTCAGTTGTTTGAATAGGCATGTTTTCGTAATGCAAAGCAATTTTGAATGGCACCTCCCCTGAACGTGTATTAATTTCACTTTAGGACCAGAACCATCAACGACAATAAAGCAAACAACAAAAAAAAAAAAAAAAAAAAAAAAAAATAAAAATAAAACAACAACAAAAAAATTAACACCCAAAACAACAAAACAAAAACCACAAGATGATGTGATAAGTTTTATATTCATCGTAATCGGGTATAAGTGTAAATAATATTTGTAAAGTACGTACAACAGAAGAGTTACATATAAGAATATTTGTATAGCAGTCATAAGACGTGTTTGTTGAAAGGATATACAAGCTCCTCAGATATTGTCATACAACAAGTGTAAACAATGACAAGATTAAGATGTACATTTTTTTAAACTGTATTATGGGTTTTTGGATATAAAGAAAGTGACAAACGAATTATAGTTTGTTTAATCTGTTATTTGTCTTAACCGTCAATTGATTTATAAGTCAAACGTTAACATCACGAAAACATGCCTATATACTTTTGATCCCCTTAAACCCCACTTATATATAGGCAAAATGGGGTTTACAGGAGTATACATTATTTTTCTCATTTCTCAGAAATTTGAAAAAAAAGTCAGAATTTTTTTACCTGAAAGCTTTCAGTTTTTAGTGGTGAATTTTTCTATATACTTGAATAGGCTGTTTTCGTAATGTTTCAAGTCTGTCTTGCACGTTGTAAGCAAGGTACTAGTTTAAAGCAACAACAAATGATTTAGTCTTAGTGTGATAAATAATTCGCTGTAATGGACTAGTTCACCTAAATATATCATTCATATATATCCATATTGTCATAACCATAACCATATTGTCGACCATTACAATAAACACGCCTATTGAAATATATAGAAAATTTCACCTCCAAAAACTGGAAAAAAAAATCAGATAAAACACTCTGATATTTTTCAAATTTCTGCTCAAAACATATGTGGATACCGTATTCGACCTAATTCTCTCCAGTACTTTAAAATATTTTCTCAGTCAAGTGGCTTTGTAAATACGATATGTATTTTTTCCAGTACTCTCACATGCTTTCTCAGTCAAGTGGTTTTGTCTTTGGCTTGGCCCGTCGTGGTTCAACTATTGGTTTTCATTTACTCTGGCATACAGTAGAATTAGCCATGAATACTCGTCTTCGTTTATCATTTTGATTAATTTGATTTTTATGTTTTCGCCCCACGGTGCTTTAATCTACTGACCGTTCTAAGGCGGTGGTCCCGGTGTTAGTCTTACTCTTTGTTGCTTTGTGGTTTATTCTACCAGGCGAATTGTTTTATGTCTTACCTTGTGTTATTATGTTCTTGTGTTTTTCAGTCCTTTTAGCATTGCGAGAGAGCTAATCTTAGTGCTTTTCGTACGTTTGTTCGATTTGCGCTTGTTTGGTTTTGTCTGTTTCCTCTTCCTCTTGGTGTCTGAAAAGGGCTGCGGTTTGTGATTGTGGCACTCCCTGGACTTTTTTCTTACCTTTTGTTTGTAGGAGCTGATGGTGATGGAGTGACATAGGAGGATTCGTGGTTTATATTACTATATACCATTTAGATTTATCTGAGAAGTAGTCTACTTTAAAGGGAAAGCAAATTATTTCCTTTAACACAGACCCCTTTTCAGATGGCGCAAAAAATTTTTACGGAGTTATCTCCCTTTTCCCCTCAAGTGACCACTTTGCGGTAATTAGGTCAAATACGGTATCCGTATTTTTGTTTAAAAGCGAAATAACTTTTGTATCTTCTTGTTTGGTTTCCTGCACATCAGTCCTCATCTGCATAATTTAACCAGGGCGGTACTATGGTTAAAAGTGTAACAACAGAGGGAACCTAATGTACCCGTTTTTTGAAAGAATCAGCAATATATTTACTATTGCTACGCCGTATGCATTATTGCTAACTTGCGTTTGATGACAGTTTTGCCCAAATTGTCTTCATGGTTTTAGATTCGAGTATGGATCCGAGACAGGTCACGTGGTGCAAGTGCCACAGCGCATGTGCAGGACTATGACAATGGAACGTATGTAGCTACAACGATGATGTTTTGGACGGGAACTGTAGAAATAGTAGCTGCTCTCATCTCTCCCAAAGAAATAATAGATACATACTTCAGAAGAAGGTATGTAGCTTGTTGAATTCTTCTGTATTCACGTTTCAGTATATATGGAAACGTTGGCGGTCTTCAGCAATGGTGTTTTAGGGACTGGCCAATTAATGATAGCCGGGGCTCGGGGGAAAGGGAGTGGAGGAATGTAGGCTTTTATTAAGCCCCGCCACCAGCATCCCGTCCTGTTGTTTGAAATATTTTAAAATGTCCCTTTTTTTCAACTGCCCGCCCTAGTTTTATTGTAGCCATGCTGTGTATTTCACCAAATGTGTCTCTGTCTAGTTTCTACTCAACCCAGTGTACGTAGCTTTTTATTTTACCTCACTGTAGCTGGTATTAATACCCTATGACGGCCATTAAACGTCGCCCCGTACTTCACCATAGCGTACAGACAACCCTCTTTATACCGACACTCGATACAACGTCAAAATTCGTTATAATGACAAATTTGACTGTCACGAACCTTCACTTAAGAGGCAACAATTAGTCACAAATTATGCAAGAGTATTGTATTTGATATTTTAGATAAACCTACGTTTTGGATATTTGTTAGAATCGCCTCAGTGAGACGATTCTAACAAATATCCAAAACATATGTTCTATGAGGAAATTAGAAAAAAAACAAGACCTTTCTAACAATCAATCTGCTCATTAAGGTTTCTGTATAACAGCAAATTAATTTAAATGGCAACGTTTTTGGGAACAAATGATATCGTTGTAACTAGGGTTCACGTAAATTGTATTTGTATTTCCTTTGGGGTCATTGAGCCCATTCAGGTTACTTTTAAAATCGAATACCGCTGTAGATGGCGCTATGGTGCTTACTTACACAGCTTCGCAAACTACCCAGCTGTATATGAAGAGACCATTACGAAAACATGCTTATTCAAATATACAGAAAATTTTACCACCAAAAAATGAAAATTTTCAGATAAAAATTTTGATATTTTTTCATATTTCTGCTCAAAATATAGGTTGTGGGTACTCGTTAGAACCGCCTCGCCGAGGCGGTTCTAACGAGTACCCACAATCTATGTTTTTGAACAGAAATAAAATAAATAATGTATACCCCTGTAAACCCCAGTTTTACTATATAAAAGTGGGGTTTAAGGGGGTCAAAATTATATAGGTATGTTTTCGTGATGCTTAATAAAACCGAGTTTCCGATTTTCGTTCTTTTGTGTGTTCTTTGTTTCCAAAGGCAATATTTTAGATTTTCATTGTACGCTTAACATACACTCATAATCTAACAATATCTCCTAACCTTATCAAGGTTCCGACTCATGACCTTCGCTCGCGAGACCACTGATCATTAGCCTAACAAGCCCATAAAAGATCATGCAAAATATACACGAGTACTATCAATGTACACGTAGTATATTTTTCGTTTCATACTGTTATTAAAGAAAGACTATGTAGATGCGGTGAATGCTATTGATGTCGATGGCTTATCTCTCTTGAAACGCAAACCGCACAACAGCAATAACGCTTTAATGGGATTTACACTCTTTCGTGGGAGACAACGTATGTTACAATATTTTGTCCATCTAGGGCCTTTCTTCCTAAATAGCGCCTTAAAACGCGACCTTACACCGCATATCTACACTTGGTTGGAAATTGCATAAAAGGTTCCACAGCTCGGTTTTATCAAATAACTAAAGGAGACTGAACATAACTGATAGATTTTCGCCATTTTTTACAAGGTAGATAACTATTGTGACTTCCTATTTGCTCTCCTGTGCACCAATTACCTTCTGTATAAGGTCTACTCTAACAGGAAAGAATTTGCTCCTTACAGGAGCAAATTCTTTCCTTTTAGAGCAGATTCGTTTCCAAAACGGAGCACAACCAAATCTGACAGAGCTACCTGCCCTAAAAGTGTATCCATTCAGCTCAGTTCTGTATATTTTCAGGTATATTTGTCCTCAAATTGTTCACAACACTGCAGTTTTTGTGCATCCAAAAGAAAATATTTCTGAAGAGACAACCTGCAACACGGAACCATTCGTTCCCAGATATGACGTCTTATGTAACCTCACCCTTGATAACTACGGAACCGCATGGTACTGTGGTAAACCGAAAAGTCATCGCTTACTTTGCAATGACTGGTCACTTGTAAATGACAAAAATATGTGGAACTTCGGATGGGAGCAGTCTCGCTTGAGTAGAGCAGAGGGGATTTTATTGCGACCGTAAGTATGTTAGTAGAACCGCAAAGTCAAACATGTAAGTCGCTACCTTATTGCATGTGCCACCACTGGAGAGGCAGATTAGACTGTGCACCTGTGTAGGCTGTTCAGTTTTCTATGTCAGTTTGTTGTCTGAGCCTAAGATTAGAGCGCCTCGCAAAAACTTGGTCAGAATGAAAAGATACGCAGGTTGATTTGAGTTTTCACTGGACATACGAAACCTAAGGCACATTGTTTGCCATTGTGGCTCAGTGGAAGAGTCATCGCTCGCTTTGCTATGACTGGTCACTTGTAAGCAAAAAAAATATGTGGAAAGAGTTTGTTTTCCTTAAGTTGAGGATACATGCTTTCAGATGACTCAATAAATTTACTTTAACGATTAAGAAACAAGATCTGATCTAGGCCTGAGTTTATAAAACTTTGTTACTGTTCAACTCTGCTGAGCATGAAATTTATCTTGCTAATAAATCTCAAATTACTAACATTTGCAAAAGTCTTTCCTTTTAAACATAGTTGAGCAAAGAAATTATCTGATAATAAATATGAAAATGTCAACTATTGCTCAGATGAATTGAAAACGAAAAAAAAAAAAAAAAAAAAAAAAAAAAAAAAATTTTTTTTTTTTTTTTTTTTTTTATAACTTCGGGGCCAGATATTTCCCTAAAGGACTTGATTACAACAGAAACTATGCTTATAAACAAAGAAGTATGCGAACATTCAGCGATGCTCTTGTATCCACCAAAACACGCTTGGTTTTGGATGGCAGCTATTTTTAAGTTCTCATATTTGTGTCGGAACGGAAAAAAAGATCGTTTTATCATAAGCGAAGAGAGAAGGCCTAATACAGTCTGTGCATCAACATCCGTTCACAGCTTCTGTCGTCTATCGATAGAATCAATTAAGTCCCTTTTGAAAAGGGATCTACTCTAAACGGATGTTGCAAAAATTGTCTCCCTTGTAAAAATGGCAGTAATATACCAAGTTTATTTAGGAGTTGTTGCCCGTGAATTCAGTCAGGACCAATTCCACATAAAAAGTCTCATTTTACGTTTTGTTTTGATGTTTTTCTTTACAGAGAAAACAAAGTGATGATGTTTCCAACGGAGATAAAACTCTCTGTTTCTACAGGTCAGTTCTTTCACACTCTCTGCTATTATTTCTGTAAACTTTGACAGATCGATTCACAAGATAAATATATGAGAAAACGTACGCCCAGAAAAGATTCAGATCAGACTGCGCAATCCGCAGATTCAAGAAGGGCAGTTGTCAGTTTCTGGCGAAAGAATGTGCACAATACTGGTTAACAGCTTAGAGGACTAAGACTAGCCAGTAAAAGTGTGGTAAGTTAAACTGACCGCGCTCAACATGACCCCATTGGGTTGACAGGGCCGTAGAACCTCATCACAAACAAACATATAAAAATGGCAATATATAAGTTCATTAATAATATTAAAGCATAACAAATAATGTTGTTTGTGTGTTACAAGATATCCAAAAGCATATAACATTCTCTGGGCGGTTTCATCACGAAAACATACCTATATAATCTTGCCTGCCTTAAACCCCACTTTCATATTGTAAAACTGGGGTTTACAGGAGTATATATTATTTTTCGTATTTCTGCTCAAAAACGTAGATAGTGGGTACACGTTAGAACCGCCTCGACGACGCGGTTCTAACGAGTACCCACAATCTATGTTTTAAGCAGAAATATGAAAAGTATCAGAATTTTTATCTGAAAATTGTCAGTTTTTGGTGGTGAAATTTTCAATATATTTGAATAGGCGTGTTTTCGTAACGATAGAGAACACAGTCGTCACCACAGTGACAGAATCTTGATATTTCGTGTTTCCTATTTGATTTTACCCAAATGCATTATCTAACCGGATTATCCTACCTAAACGCATAATCCGGAGCAATTAACCATTATTGAGGAGATATGATACGGAACACCTTAGAATGTACATTTATGTCAGGGAAAATGGGGCTATCAAGTGAAAGAGTCGCGTTATGGCAAAACCTGACTTACCAGCTGCGTATGCTCAGACTAGCATACACAAGCGCACACTCATCTGAGCATGCGCAGGCGCAGTTCACCTACACTATATTTGAAAATTGTACTGTAAAAACAAAATTAGGAGTCTTGTCTTGGTAGGCGCTCGCATTTAATTGCGAACTGTGTTTGCAGGCTTTTAACGTGACAGGATTCCTATAGTTACAAATTATCATTGTGTTTGAGAAGTTACGTACCATATTTATATTTAAATATGGATTTGAACAAGTCTATTTTACTACCTGTCATTGTATCTAAAATTGTTTGACTAACAGCAGCCATTTTGGATCAGTGCAGCGTCTGATCTCGGTGTACACTGTTTGCTGAGATCTGTCTGTACCTCTACTTATGGTTATTATGTCTCAGTATTTATTTTTAGAACGTAACAGGAGCAGACAAGATGCACCTTGTATCAACTGTTGTGACATCAGTTACACGACAACATGGAAACGACGGTCTCCTCTCGGATATTTTCTCAACAATACTTGGATCAATAGTCAATGCCGAGGTCCACAAAATGATAGCTATCTCGTGCAATGTCTAAAAGACACGACCGTTCTGTTAATAGGAGATTCCACATTACGTCAGTTTCATGCAGGAATACAGCAGAAATCACCATGTGTGTTCGTTACAGACAGCTGGAGTGCAAGCGGGAAACATCGGCCAGTCACGTGCTTTAATAACACGCTTAATTTCACTCTGACATGGGCGCCACATGGACTTCCGTTCTCAACCAAGGGAACCCCAAGACAGTATCTTAAGCCTATAAATGCTTACCTAAATGAAATAAACTCAGGTTCTAGGTACATAATTGTGATTCACACATACGCGCATACGCTTTCGTATCATTCTAGTGTTTTTCGAAATATTATGAAAAGAGTTAGGCAGTCTGTCGAAGCTCTGCTTAAAAGGCACCCAACAGTAAAGATAGTCATCAAAGGACCACATTCGTGGGCGTTTGAAAAAGCAGACTACCAGACCATGTGGATGATAGATGCTTATGCGAAAGTATATCAGGATATAATTGTGGAAGAGTTCAAGGCACTACAGGATCACGTAATGTTTCTCGATTGTCTAGATATGACCATTGCTAATGAAAATAATCATATTCATGTTTCTGCTAATACAATAGAACAACTCATTGATCAGATGTTTTACCATGTTTGTCCTTTCTAGGAAAGAAATAATAAAATATTTGCATTTTGTTTATCTTTTATACTTGCGTCAGTCGCAAACAGGATTCCACATGGCTCGGTTTTTTGATAACCTGCACTTCAAATTTCGCCTTAAGAACGACTATTTCATCATAAATGTCTTAATGATAGATGTGTCTGTTCAACTAATGTACGGAGAGCCGTTGCGAGTTAAGGGATAGGTGATGATTAAAAAAAAAAACAATGGGTTTTCAAAAAGAAGGAAAGAAAAACATGTAATAATGACGCTAGGCTTGAAAATTTAGGCTTCAGGAAAACATTTGCCGTAACTGGTTCAGAAATCATACATAAAACGCAACCGGTAGCCTGAAGACGATGTTGAAAAACCATGGTATTCTCAATCACCACCTAACCTTTTACTCGCCACCTCTCAATAAAATGCCTAGTTTCTGTGCAATGGCAAATGAATGTGATATATTTTCTTTTCAACTACACAGGAACATGTTAAACCTTCGCTGAAATGGTGATGTATTTATCCAGGATTTTGTAATCTCTCCAAGACATGTCTGTCTATCACCAAAACGGCAACATCTGACCACCCTTACATCGGGAGAAAAATGAGTTTTGTTCCGTATTCGCCTAAAGGATGTCTGATTATATGGGATATTAAGTAAGAGATTGAATTAAATCGCCAGCTTTTGGATATTGGCGATCGTGCCAAAATATCACCCTTGTTTCAACTGACACACATCTTTAACGCAGCCTAAACTGACTCTCCATAACCACCTCCGGAAGATTTCTTTATGAATTTCTTCTCACAACACTGTGTTGCGCATGTGTAGATAAGCAGCCACGATAACACGCACGCCGATATTTGGGTCTAGAGGTATAAACCGACATACACGTGACTTAAATATGAGCAAAGGGCTCTTTCATGAAAGGTATATGAGCTCTTTATAGCAAGCACAGGTCGCGACGCGCTTCGCGTGTCGCGAACGAAGTGAGCTCTACGGTAGAGAATATGATCAAGGAAAAGTAACGTACAACGATATATACTTTCAACAGAAATCGCTATGACCAATTTTCTTCCTTTTTCTTCCCGGAAGTTTTCACCGGAAGTTGGCAGAACTGACTGGGCGGGACTTGATTATGCCGCTAGGCACAAAATTTGGGTCTCACTAATAAGCGTCACGAAGTGACAAAAACGAGTGTCAATAAGTGTCACGAACATATTTTGCTGATTACATTTATTATGTATAATTGATTTACATACATATTTGTTTACTGATATTTATTCTTTATTCTGCTGTGAAGGACTTTTGAAGAGACCACAGATAGGTCTGTGCTGTGCTCGCATTTGGACTAAGCCTATTTTCATATTACCCCGCCACACGATAGTGTCAGGGTATTATAGTTTCACGTTGGACGTCCGTATGTCCGTCCGTGCGTAATTTCGTTTCCGGACGATAACTTGAGTAAATGTAAATGGATTTTTACCAAACTTGGCAGGTACATTGATATTGTGGAGATCTGCTTTGGGGTTGCTAATGGGCAAATCTTATCAATTTTTGACAGTTATCTGCCCGCCACACGTCCATGGTTTTGTTTCCGGATGAAAACTTTAGTACATATCAATGAATTTTCACCAAAATCGGTATGTGCATTGTAAATGTAGAGATCTGCTTTGGGATCGTTAATGGGCAAATTTTGTCAATTTTTGACGAGTGGTTAAATCAGTTTTACTCGACCAAAACCCTGCCCTTATATCCTGATGCAGCTCAATACATTTCATCCATTTAAACCTAGCGTTCCATAAAAGGGCATTGGCAAACAGCGTAGACCCAGATCAGACGCCGCATAATGCGGCATCTGATCTGGATCTACGCAGTTTGCATTTAATATAGGAATTTCTATAAAGCATATTAATAATAAAAACTAACCAGACACTCCTTATATAAGAAATGAACCTGACCAAAGAGTTAAGGTAGAAGAGTCCACTCGGCATAATTGGGTTAACCGAAACATACAGAAAAAACACAGAAAGCAAAGTGGGCAGCCACTGAAGAGGACGACCATAATGTTAGCATTAAAGCAAGACAACAGAAAGCATAGTGAGCAGCAGTATAGCAGGAGAACACACTGCTTAATTGAACAAATACGGTCAGCATTAGAATATCCGCCTTAGAACGGACAACAAAATAAACCACTGAGGGGCTGAAACAAGTTTAATTGGCCCGAAATGCAGCCCCAACTTACAAATATATGCACATTCGCTTAGGGGTCCTGTATTTCATTTGTGAAACATCACAGTGAAATACATATACGTAATCAAACATACTGTGCTGAAACAAAGCAAAGAAAACAGTGGGCAGCAGTATAGTGGGTGACCACAATGCTTAATTACAACAAAGTTTGTCAGCATCAGAATATCCGCCTTGGACTGGACAACAATATAAACCACGGAGGGCCTGAAACATGTTTTAATGACCAGAAATGCAACTCCAAATTTAAAATATATGCATATCCGCATAGGGGTCCTGTATTTCATTTGTGAAACATCACAGTGAAACACATAATCAAAAACACTGTGATGAAACAAAGCAAAGAGCTCAATGGCGATCTGAATAAACGTCAAAAAGATTGCCTTTGGAAACAAAGCACGCACTACGGATTAGAAAATGGGAGTCTTGGTTTTATTAAGACTCTTCATAAGCAGTAATGAAATTTGCAACACAGTTTGTTCTGAAGGCAGAACACAAGAAAACCACAAACAAGACCACGATGCGCCCGACCACAGACATTAAAACATTGTTGTTTCATGTATATAACGGACTTAATACGGATTTGTATCATATGTCCACGTGCGAGGGGGACAGCCACGTACAATACATGTACTCATTACGAAAACACGCCTATTCAAACATATTGAAAATTTTACCACCAAAAACTGAAAATTTCCAGACAAAAGAAACTCTGATATTTTTCATATTTCTGCTCAAAACATAGATTGTGGGTACTCCTTAGAACCGCCTCGAAGAGGCGGTTCTAACGAGTACCCACAATCTATGTTTTTGAGCAGAAATAAGAAGAATACCCTTGTAAACCCCAGTTTTACTATATAAAAGTGGGGTTTAAGGGGGTCAAAATTATATAGGCATGTTTTCGTGATGTTATGTACGATCAATGTATTCTTTCCTTTTAGACGAGACCCCTTTTCAGAAAGCAGGGGACAACAATTGTGATAGTTGCCGCCCCCAGGGATGGATCCATTTCCCTTAAGTTGATACATAAATTGTATGCAAATGGTGAATGTTATTCCTCGCAGGCTTGGCCTATCCGTCTGTATTCTTATGTACTAAATAAATTAGATATCGGCGTAATGCGTCAAGCGACTAGCGCTAAAAGCTTCCCCTTGTAAAACGAAATAGACGGCATAAGTATTAGTTAAGCAACGAAGCGTTGAGTGCGTTAAGCCGTTAATTGACAGCCTTTTCCACTTCCCTTTCAGTGAAAGTGTCTCAAGGGTCTGCAATGTAGACAATTATTGTAAGGTCAGATGGGAAGAATTCAACAATTATTGCAGCTGATTGTCAGTAGTTGAGTTCCCTATGTTAACACATTATACATCTTTCCTGTACCAAACATAAGCTGTTCTCAATGAAACACCAGAGGCAATGACCATGTATTTGCTTTACGTGCGACAAAAATACATTACATGCGGTAAAGTCATAAGGAATTTGGATTCTAATATAACAGTGTTGACGCTAATGCAAAGAAGAAGGCTTTATACATCACGGTTCATTCTTCACAAGTTGCACAAGAACGGGAAGTACCTATAAAAATTCCATAGATTTTACGGTAAAATAACTGGCCACTTGCTGCCAGCGTTTCTACCGTTAATTTTTACGGGCGCCCGTAAATTACTTACAGGAATAACTTTGCTAGGCAGGACATAGTAGAGAGAGAGAGAGAGAGAGAGAGAGAGAGAGAGAGAGAGAGAGAGAGAGAGAGAGAGAGAGTTCTATATTTGTACCTAATCAATACACACCTACCTTTATAATCGGATTTTCCATATTCTGACCTTGGATCTTTTCAAATTAGGAAATGAACTTAAGAGTATTACACGTCTTTTAGCTGCCTGATGTTGTTAATACGTCCGAGAAAACTTGTCATCAGTAGGCACTGAATCAGAAGAAAGTAATTCCTTAACACCCGATGTAATTACAGAAAGTGAATAGAAAGTTAAACCGTTGCAGACTGAATGAACTCCTCCACACCATATATTGGAGGTTTCTAATTTCAAATTTAGGTAAGTCAGGCTATGTGATTCAGATATTCAGATATTCCTAGAGAAAAATGGTTGAACTATTTGCAAACAGTGGAGACCCTGATCAGACGCCGCATTCTGCGGCGTCTGATCTGGGTCTGCACTGTTTGCCAATTACCCTTTTAGGGGTCTCCAGACTGCAATGGGTTAAGGGAAAAGGATACACTTTCAGAGGGAACAACTGTGTCAACAATTTTTTTTGCCACCGTCCTTAATAACCCTCCTGGAACGGCATCTACTTGACAAAGAAAGCATATATCCCGAAGGGATGGTGTGGGGTGTTTGGATGGCACTCTTCTTTTCAGAGAAGACCCTTCCCTATCTTTGTGAAAAAAGCCATTCATTACGAAAACACGCCCATTCAATATAATGGCACTCTTTATGGCTGCAAAAACGAAAAGTTTCAGATGAAAAAATGTGATATTTTTGTTATGTTTGCTCGAAAGAAAGATTGTGGGTCTCGTTAGAACCGCCTCATCGTCCCACAATCTGTATTTGGTAGATGTCTTCCTTTATCGAGATTTACACTCAGAAGGCTTGTGACAGACTCAACTCAAGGCGGTTCTTCTGTTGCAGTTCTTTTATCACGAAACCATGCCTATATAATTTTGACCCTCTTAAACCCCACTTTTATATAGTAAAACTGGAGTTTATAGGGGTATACATTATTTTTCTTATTTCTGCTTAAAACATAGATTGTAGGTACTCGTTAGAACCGCCTCGGCGAGGCGGTTCTAACGAGTACCCACAATCTATGTTTTGAGCAGAAATATGAAAAATATCAGAATTTTTTATCTGAAAATTTTCCTTTTTTGATTGTATAATTTTCAGTACATTTGAATAGGCTTGTTTTCGAAATGGACTTTGGCTCAGAATAGATTTGATATTCAGAAAAGCAAGAAGGAAATCACAAAAAACTTGTCTGCCTTGTAAATATTGGCGGAAAAATGTGTCCAGACCCCTTACAATGGTTCAACCTCCAATCTAGGAGAACCACAGTCAACCCTCTTTGTACCGACACTCGATACGACGACAAAATTCGTTATAATGACAATTTGAATGCCATCAATCTTCGCTCAAGAAATGACAGTCAATGAGAAATTATGCAAGAATTTTGCATTAAAACTTAAAGCTGCATTGAGGCGATTCTAACAAATATCCAAAACATATATTCTATGAGGTAATAAGAAATAAACAAGGTCTTTCTTAGACATCATTCTGCCCATTAAGGATTATTTATAACGGCAAATTCATTTTAACGGCGACATCTTTGGGAACACATGCTGTCGTTGTAAAGAAGGTTCCCTGCATTAGTATAACTGTAATATCACCATAATGAGGGGCATATCACTTTGGTCCTACAGAATGCTTAAACTTGGATGCCATCACGAAAACATGCCTATATAATTTTGACCCCCTTAAACCCCACTTTTGTATAGTCAAACTGGGGTTTACAGGGCTATTCATTATTTTTGAGTCTGCTAGCGACAGCTAGCAGGCTCTATGCAATCGCATGGGGTTTTTTACTACGTCACAAGCGGATTTTCATCACCGCTATATTCATACGCGCACTACTTCTTAATCAGACGCAAAGCGGCACTATTACGGCGAACTGAATGTGAAGCAGGGGAATTTTTTATAGCTTTTCTATTTCGCTAACATAACTGTAACTGAAATCGATTTAGATAGTGCAATTTGAAACATAGACTTCAAAATTCGGTGTAGTAATACACGCGCTACTTTTGTCAATCACCCCACGCCATCTTTGATGTTGTGCTTAGCAACGGAAGCTGAACGAAAAGAAAGTATCAGAATCTACTTATTCGATATTGAATATAGCAAGACATCAGGCATTTAATTCATTCCTCCTACATGAAATTACTTTATTCACACCTCAGTGACACGGAGTTGTCTGACGACTGCTGGCCCATTTATACGTTATGACCCTTCTTTTGTGGACATCGGAAAATCTCTTGAAAACAGAAAAGGGTAGGCATAGCTGGTCGGGCTAATCTGTTGATGCTTAGGTGAAGCACTATCAAATGACAATCAGTTATTAAAGCTAAGCTGGATTGAACATAGCCATTTCAAATTTATTTAATCTGCTCGTCTTCATAATAAGTTGATAAAGATAAATTTATAAAATTGCACCAGAATAAAGGGGGTGGTCGGGTGGTGCGAAGGTGCTGTGTATCTTACATCACTGGGGCGTCCAACTGATATTGGCTTGCAGTTGGGCAAGGCCTGCTATCCTTGTAGTGGGTAAGGGTAGAGGGGAATGTTTTTATTTCTTCTGTTTCTTCACTTTCATTCCTGTTCCTCTTTCTTCCCTGTCCCTCTCTTTCATCTCCTCTACTCTCTCTTCTATCTCTTTTCTCCCTTTCTCTGGGAGACGACACAAAATGACCCTCAAGGGTTGACGTGTCGTTAAACCCCAACACAATCAAAAAGCACCAGAATAATCGTGGAGCTACATCAGGTGTTGAATATGTATGAACTGGAGCATATCTAGACTTGAACTTTGATAATTCTAGAAATTGGAAATTGCTGCTGGAGATACACTCATTTGGAATAATCAGGTGGTAAACTTCATTGGAAAATAAAGAGGTTCATTACTCCAATCACTGCATTGGCTTATATATGCAGATAATAAAATGGATTTTTTTTGTGAAGAAAGAAACAAAACAGAAGAGAAATAATTGTATTTAGTTTTTCAGTACATGGTTAGATTATTTATGTATATCTGTTTTACACAGATGCCTCAGTAAAGACCCATTCTTATTTATACATTAAAAGAAGTAGAATGCATTTCCATCTGACTGATTTTGAGAAATTAAATTGATAGTGAAAGCATGTAGTACAAAGTGTTCATGTTGGTTGTTTTTCAAGGAATAGTAAATTTTCTCACAAAGCCTTGTCTCTGAATGTAAATTTAATATTGGATGAAGCCACTGGTTGTAAGAAAGTGTGAAAATATGGATATAGAGCAAAATCCAGGTCCATCAAATCATATAAATCTAATTATGTAATTAAGTTAATGCCTTTTTTCGCGACACCGCCTTCTGAACAATTCAGAGTACTTAACTACAGTTGCTATACTGGATGTACATTACTCTGTGGTTGTTCTGAATCTCTTTTAACTACCCTTTTATTTAACTTTAACATGCGTAAAGTAACGTTATTATTTACCTGTATTATCAGTTAGATAACACACTTTTTGAATAAAAATTACTGGCATGTTTCTTATTTTTCTTAAGGAATATATGTTGTGGATATTCATTAAAAGAGCCCTACCAATGAATGACCTTCTAATAAGTTCCAACATGTTTTTGTGTTGAAATTATAATGAACTAGAACATGTGTTTGAACAACACTATGACCCCAACTATATGGTTTCCCTTAAACATGCATTGTCCATAATACTGAAACACTAAAAATGGCTAACTTCAAAAGTAAGAATAGGATGGCCGAAACATTCCCATACAGAACTAGTATTTTTACCGCTGGGCGGCGAATAAATTCCAACCACAGTTTCGTCTGCCATCATAATGAGAGTAAAGCAAAATGCAATTGGCTATCAGTCAAGCGTCATCCAATCAAAATCGCGCTCTGAAAATGTCACTTTGTAGACCAGATTAAAGAATGTAACGAACACAAATAAGCGAATCTGAATAGAAGCGTTCATCATATCGATACTCCATCATGTGTATCGATACATGAAGCGTATCGGGATGCACCAATGCATCGATGAATCGTCCCACCACTAGGCGTAACTCAGCTAATATTTGGTGGACTGTAACCTCAAAACAATACGCCCTTCTCTACATCTTGGTCTAACTATAGCATAAATGAAGTTTCAGCTTGATCGGATATAAATTGTAGGAGGAGTTAACCAGAAACTAGAAGTTTAAAGAAATTTTCAATGGGGCTTAACTCTGCTAATATTTAGTGGACTGTAACCTTGAAACAATATGTGCTGCTCCACATCATGGTCTAGCTATAAATGAAGTTTCAGCTTGATCGAATGTAAATTGTAGGAGGAGTTAGCCGGAAACGAAAAGTTTAATGAAATTTTAAAAGGGACATAACTCTGCTAATATTTGGTGGACTTGACCTAGAAACAATATGCACTGCCCCCACATCTTGGTCTAACTATAAATGAAGTTTCTGCTTGATCAGATGTAAATTGTAGGAGCAGTTATCCGGAAACGTAAAGTTTAAAGGAATTTTCAAAGGGCTATAACTCTGCTGATATTAAGTGGACTGTAACCTCAAAACAATATGCACTGTTCCACATCATGGTCTAACTATAAATGAAGTTTCAGCTTGATCAGATGTAAAGTGTAGGAGTTAACCAGAAACGAAATGTTTTCTGAAATTTTCGAAGGGGCATAGCCTCTGCTAATAATTGGTGGTCTGTAGCCCAAAAACAATATGTGCTGCTTCACATCATGGTCTAGCTATATACCAAGTTTCATTTTAATCGGATGTAAACTGTAGGAGGCGTTAGCCGGAAACGAAAAAGTTTTCTGACGGACGTCATACCCCGTAAAATAATATGTCCCGTTTTTCAAACAGGTGTATAATAATTCAAAAAAGTATAAATGCAAGAGTTATGGTTCTTGCGCGCTGCATGTTGTCTAATGCTGATTGATATTTACATGACCTTTCTTGAAGATATCTTGAACAGGTTTCAAGTTACAGAGCGGACACGATTTTGTGACGCATAAAGTTCCAAGTGAAATAACTCAAAAAGTATAAATGCAAGACGTATGGTTCTTGTGCTCTGCATGTAAGATAATGTTGATTGATATTTATATGAAGTTATGTGGAGACAGCTTGAACCATTTTCAAGTTACAGAGTGGACAAGATTTTGTGACAGACGCCCGAGGGAAAAAACAATACACATCTCCCTACCCTAAAGGGAGGAGACATAAATATCAGAATCCTAGCTCAAGCGGGAGGGGGTATATTGCTTTTGGTGCAGATCTTATCAGCACTGGCGTCCCCATCCAAGGGTGTGTGTGTGGGGAGGGGGGGGGGGGAATATTTAGAACAGAATAGATTCAAAAACAGGCATAACTGGCATGCTAGGTCCAATGGGGGAAAAAAAAAAGCAAGAGGACCATGATGGTCCTATATCGCTCACCTGAGCAAACAGCTTTGCATACTTACTGTTGAAGTTTCAGCCAAGTTTACTGCTCTAAAATTTTTGTATAAATTTTATAACCCTGCACCCCAGTGGCCATGTTTTTTTCATCCATCATGATGGCTTGAACTGAATAGTGAAAGCGGATCACCAAAGGAACAATTCTGCTGTTATATTGAAATTGGTCCAGTGGTTTCTGACAAATAGATTTTTAAAATGTCTTATATAGATATATAGGGAAATTAAGCCCCACCCCCTAACGGCCATGTTTTTTGACAAATCATGACAGCTTGAACAAACTTGGTAGAGGGTCACCAAAGGAAAAATCCTGCCAAGTTATATTGAAATCGGTTCAGTGGTTTCTGACAAGAAGATTTTTAAAGTTTTCTATTTAGATATATAGGGAAAATAAGCCCCACCCCTAGCAACCATGTTTTTTGACGAATCATGATTGCTTGAACAATCTTGATAGGGGGTCACCAAAGCCACATTCCTGGCAAGTAATATTAAAATCAGTCAGGTGGTTTCTGACAAGATGAATTTTAAAGTTTTCTATACAGATATATACGGAAAATAAGCCCCGCCCCATGAAGGCCATGTTTTTTGACGTATCATGAGGGCACAATCTTAGTAGAAGGTCACCAAAGCACATTCCTGTCAAGTTACATTGAACTCAATCCAACGGTTTCTTACGAGAAGATTTTTAAAGTTTTCTATATAGGGAAAATATGCTCCGCCCCCTAGCCGCCATGTTTTTTGATGAATCATAACGGCTTGAACAATCTTGGTAGAGGGTCACCAAAGAAACATTCCTGCCAAGTTATATTGAAATCGGTCCATTGGTTTCTGAGAAGAAGATTTTTAAACTTTTCTATATAGATATATTTGGAAAATAAGCCCCTCCCAGTGGCGGCCATTGTTTTTTGACGAATCATGATAACTTGAACAATCTTGGTAGAGGGTCAACAAGGAAAGATTTCTACCAAGTTATAATGAAATCGGTCCAGTGGTTTCTGACAAGAAGATTTTTAAAGTTTTCTATAGAGATATATAGGGAAAATAAGCCCCACCCCCTGGCAGAATTTTTTTTAGACGAATCATGACTGCTTGAACAATCTTGGTAGCAGGTCACCAAAGCAACATTCCTGCCAAGCTATATTGAAATTGGTCCATTGGTTTCTGACAAGAAGATTTTTAAACTTTTCTATATAGATATATAGGGAAATTAAGCCTCCCTCCCCACCCACCACCCGGCGGCAATGTTTTTTTTGACAAATCATGATAACTTGAACAATCTTGGTTAAGGGTCAAAAGGAAAGATTTCTGCCAAGTATTAATGAAATCGGTCGAGTGGTTTCTGACAAGAAGATTTTTAAAGTTTTCTATATATATAGGGAAAATAAGCCCCGCCCCCTAGCTGCTATGTTTTTTGACAAATCATGACGGCTTGGACAATCTTGGTAGAGGATCACCAAGGAAACATTTTTGCCTAGTTATATAGAAATCGGTCCAGTGCTTTCTAACATGAAGATTTTTAAAGTTTTCTATATAGATATATAGGGAAACAAGAGGCCCACGGGCCACGGCTCGCTCACCTGAGTCACTGCAGACATGCAGATGTTATGCAACATTTTTCCAATCCTATCATCACAACTAATGAAAAGATCATCATTTGAGCAGTTCTTAGTTTTGAAGAAGAATATATGGGCCTGACAGTCAATGGAGCATGATCATTTGAATAAACCATCAATCACATTTCAACAGTAGGATCAATGTGAAATTTGGTGGAAATTGGCAAAGTGGATTCTGAAGAATCATGATTTTATACATGTAAACAGCACAGTGGCAGAGAAATATAATAAATATAAACAAGATGATGGCCATCTAAGATTTCCAATCAGAACAATTTTAACTACTGTTGATCTACAATTCACTTGAATACTTTCAATATAAATGTATATGGCCCATACAAATGCATGGGGAAGCAAATTTGACCTTGGAGGTAAAAAGGTCAAACGTCAACATAGAACCATCATTTTAGCAATTTTGGTAGCTCTCCTGTCCCTCATAATTTGTGCAAAGATAAGGGCCCAGGGCTTATTTGGTTATGGAGAAGAAGATTTGTAAATTTTTTTTTACCATTATATGGGCATGGCAGCCATTTTGATCAATGGACCATGCCCATTTTAGCAATCTTTCATTCTCCTGCCCAAGGAGGCTCTGCATGAAATTTGAGCAACACTGGCCCGGAGGCTTCAGAGGAAAAGTCATTTGAAATTATCAACATTATTTCCATACAAATGTATGGGGCCCATACAAATTGATACAGAAGCAAACTTGACCTCGCCATAAAAAGGTTAAATGTCAATGTATGACAATTATTTTAGCAACCTTGGTAGACCGCCCGTTCCCGATGATATATGCAAACATTCAGCCACATGCCATCCTCGATTTTGGAGAATAACATTTTTAAATGTTTTTTTCCCATATAAATGCATAGGGAAGCAAACGACCTTACCGTAAAAAGGTCAAATTTTAGCAACTTTGGTAGACCCTCCATCCCCGATGAATTATGCAAAGATTCAGCCCCAAAGCATCCTCGGTTCTGGAGAAGAAGATTTTTAAATGTTTTTACCATATATGGGCATGGCGGCCATCTTGGTTAATGAATTGCGACCATTTTAGCAATCTTTTGTTCCCCACAACCTAAGGAGGCTCAATATGAAATTTGAGCAAATTTGGCCCGAAGGCTCCAGAGGAGATGTTATTTGAAATTCTGAACATTTTTCCCATATAAATGCATAAGGAAGCAATATTGACCTTACCGCAAAAAGGTCAAATGTCAATGTACAACCATTATTTTAGCAACTTTGGTAGCCCTCCCATTCCCGATGATATGTGCAAAGATTCAGCCACAAGGCATGCTCGGTTTTGGAGAAGAAGATTTTTAAAGGTTTTTCCCATACAAAAGCATAGGGAAGCAAACTTGACCTTGCCGTAAAAAGGTCAAATGCCAACGTACGACAAATCTTATAACAACTTTGGTAGACCTCTTGTCCCTGATGATTCTTGCAAAGATTCAGCCCCAAGGCATCCTCGGTTATGGAGAAGATTTTTAAAGGTTTTTACCATATATGTGCATGGAGGCCATCTTGGGTCAACGGACCATGACCATTTTAGCAATCTTTCGTTCCCCCACCCTAAGGAGGCTCCACATGAAATCTGAGCAAAATTGGCTCAGCGGCTTCAGAGGAGAAGTCATTTGAAAATGTTAATGGACGGAGGAAAAGTGATCACTATAGCTCATCCTGAGCAGAGGTCAGGTGGGTTAAAAAAAAAAAGTCCTACCCCCCTGGCGGCCATGGTTTTTGACGTATCATGACGGCTTGAACAATCTTGGTAGAAAGTTACAAAAGAAACATTCCTGCCGTGTTATATTGAAATCGGTCCAGTGGTTTCTGACAAGAAGATTTTTAAACTTTTCTGTATAGATATATAGGGAAAATAAGCCCCGCCCTCTGGTGGCCATGTTTTTTGAGGAATCCAAATGGCTTGAACAATCTTGGTAGAGGATTACTAAAGGAACCTTTCTGTAAAATTATATTGAAATTGGCCCAGTGTTTCTGACAAGAAGCTTTTAAAAGTTTTCCATATAGATATATACATGTAGGAAAAATAAGCTCCGCCCCCTGGCAGCCATGTTTTTTGACGAATCCAGATGGCTTGAACAATCTTGGTACAGGATCACCAAACAAACATTCCTGCAAAATTATATTGAAATCGGTCCAGTGGTTTCTGACAAGAAGATTTTTAAAGTTTTCTATATATATATAAAGGGAAAATAAGCCCCGCCCCCTGGCGGCCACGTTTTTTGACGAATCCAAATGGCTTGAACAATCTTGGTAGAGGATCATCAAAGTAACACTCCTGCAAATTTATATTGAAATTGGTCATACTTTACTGGATGTATTTGGCCAGACAGTCCCGAGCAAACATTGTAAACCCCCATGAGATGCTACAAAATGCGGTGTCACATCAGGAGCTTAACTGTTTGCCACCCATTGAGCTATTTTTAGACAAAACATTCGGTAGTAAATTGTACTTGTTAGCTCACCTGAGCGCAAAGTGCTCATGGTGAACTATTGTGGTCAGTCAATGTCCGTCGTCCGTCATGCGACGTCAACAATTGATTTAAAAGCCTACTCCTACACCCCTGGGCAAATTGACTCGATACTTGGTAGGAAGCATCGGGGTGACTTGTACATCAAAAATAGCTAAAATCATGCCGATCGGAAATCCAAGATGGCCGCCATGGCCGCCATCTTGAAAATCTATTTTTCGCTTCTTCTCCTGAACCGAAAGGCCAATTGACTCCAAACTTTCTAGGAAGCACTGGGGTGACTTGTAGATCAAAAATAGTTAAAATCTTGCCAATCGAAAATCCAAGATGGCCGCCATGGCAGCCATCTTAAATCTATTTTTAGCTTCTTCTCCTGAACCGAAAGGCCAATTGACTCCAAACTTGCTAGGAAGCATCGGGGTGACTTGTAGATCAAAACCAGCTAAAATCGTGTTGATCAGAAATCCAAGATGGCCACCATCTTGAAAATCTATTTTTCGCTTCTTCTCCTGAACAGAAAGGCCAATTGACTCCAAACTTGCTAAGAAGCATCGGGGTGACTTGTAGATCAAAAATAGCTAAAATCATGCTGATCGGAAATCCAAGATGGCCGCCATGGCAGCCATCTTGAAAATCTATTTTTCGCTTCTTCTACTGAACCGAAAGGCCAATTGACTCCAAACTTGCTAGGAAGCATAGGGGTGACTTATAGATCAAAAGACGCTAAAATCATTCCAAACGGAAATCCAAGATGGCCACCATGGCGGCCATTTTGAAAATCTATTTTTCGCTTCTTCTCCTGAGCCGAAAGGCCAACTGACTCCAAACTTGGTAGGAAGCATCAGGGTGACTTGTAGATCAAAAATAGCTAAAACCATGCTGATCGGAAGTCCAAGAGGGCCACCCTGGTGGCCATCTTGAAAATCTTTTTTTCGCTTCTTCTCCTAAACCCAAAAGCTAGTTGACTTGAAACTTGGTAGGAAGCATCGGGGTGACTTATAGATTAAAAATGGCTAAAATCTTTCTGATTGGAAATCCAAGATGGCTGCCATGGTGGCCATTTTGAAAATGTAGATTTTTCACTTCTTCTCCTGAATCAAAAGGCTTATTGGCTTTAAACTAGGTAGGAAGCATCAGGGTGACCTGTAGATCAAAAATAGATAAAATCATCCCTATCAGAAATCCAAGATGGCCGCTATGACAGCCATCTTTAAAATCTATTTTTCGCTTCTTCTCCTGAATTGAAAGGCCATTTGACTCAAAACTTGGTAGGAAGCATTTAGGTGACCTAATGTAGATCTAAAATAGCTTAAATTGTTTGGATAGGAAATCCAAGATGGCTGTCATGGCGGCCATCTTGAAACTCTTTTCCTTTCACTTATTTTCCTGAACCAAAGGGCCAGTTAATTTGAAAATTGGTAGGAAGCATCAGGATGACATGTTGATATAAAAATAGCTAAAATCCTTCCGATTGGAAATCCAAGATGGCGGCCATCTTGAAAATCTATTTTTCTTTACTTCTTCTGAACTGAAAGACCATTTATTGACTCGAAACTTGGTAGGAAGCATCAGGGTGACTTGTAGGTCAAAAAACGCTCAAATGGTTGCGATAAGAAATCTCAAATTGCGGCTATGGTGGCCATCTTGAAAATCTGTTTTGAACTTTTTCCCCTGAACCGAAAGGGCAATTGACTTAAAGTTCATTGGAAGTATCGAAGTGACTTGTAGATCAACAGTAGCTAAAAGTCATTCTGATTGGAAATACAAGATGGCTACCATCTTGTTTATGTTTATTATATTTCCCTGCCACTGTGCTGTTTACATGTATAAAATCATGATTCTTCAGAAACCACTTAGGCAATAGCAACCAAATTTCACATTGATCCTACTGTTGAAATGTGATTGAGAGTTTGTTCAAATGATCACGCTCCATTGACTGTCTTGCCATATATAATATTCATCTTAAAAATTAAGAACTGCTTAAAGGATGATCTTTTCATTAGTTGCGATGACAGGATTGGAAAAATGTTACATAACATCTGCATATCTGCACTCACAATGCTACTCAGGTGAGTGGCCCGTGGGCCTCTTGTTCAATTTTAAATAAAGTATGGTAAGGAGTTGAGGTGAGTAACCGACCCAGAAATCAAATTTCGGGTAAGGTGTTCACATGCTGTGTTTAAAGGAGTGTAGATACTGATGTAGTGTATGTACAAGAATCTCAGACATGTGACAGACTATTGAAGCGATATAATTATGAGCCTCTTCATGGGATAAAAATCTTATGCCATATGCGAACAACAAAGACACGTGGTTTTTGCTATGCGCAGTCTGATCAGCACCGTTGTTGTTCGCTGTCTAGACAGTAAACAACCTATCAAAACTTTCAAGACTAGCTAATCTGGCACAATGGCCGAGTTAGCCAGTCTACGGCTGAGTAAGCAGGTCTGAGTCTTATTTGGTCGAAAACCTCGAAGACAGGTTTTTCATGTCGTTGCTTATATATTATCTGTACTTTGACAAAGTGCAGGGAGACTTTGTAGCGGCATCACACAGTGCTAAACACAAGCTACAATTGGATTAATTAACGCATAATTTTACTGCAAGCATATTTTATTTTCGGGCTTCAGAAGGGGGAAAATAGGACCTTATGCACATACTCCTTTCAACTTCTTAAACCTCATTGAAATATATTTATATCGGAAAGATTATTAAATCCAGAAAATAGGAGCTAAATTTTGCAGTATGGAGGGTGTACATGCCGAAAAATTGTTATGCCATGAATTATACGATTTTTGCTTAAAGGATCTGTTTTAAGGTCTTTGTGAACATGTCGCTTTGCGACAAATGTCTTATATTGAATTAATTTTCTCCGTAACACATTATCCAAGTTGATAAAATAATATATAGAGGCTGTTGCATTATGTGAGGGATTTTTACAGATCCCTCATTTATTATTCGGAACTAGCGAAACTATTTGGAACTAGCCAAATCAGTGGAGAACTTCACATTCATCACAAGGGCAGATAACCTAAGGCGAAGGACAAAGTCTTTGGTGTGATATTTCAAGGAAGGCTAGTACTCTGTATCAGCCAATAAAGTCCAAATTTTGATCAGCCACTTATTTGGAAATTGTTATGAAGCATAACTTTACCTGGTTCTAGCCAAATGACTGTATCTGATCAATTGTGCCAGCTTTAGTGTTCAGACAACAAATTTCACTTGCCTACACCTATATGCTTATGTGTGTGCAGAGTTGGAGCATGGGCATGTCACTATGACTGAGGATTCAAAATGTTCTTGGTATTTTTGCAGCTAATAAAAATTGTCCAGATAATTGAGGAGTGTGGGTAAAAAATATTTCAGTCATTATAAATAAAGATAAAGAGCCTTAAATAAAAGGTTGCATATAAGAATTTAAGAAATAGACAACATAAGCTGTGTAGACCTTTTAATGCTTATAAGTTCTTTCAACAGCTAGCCCTACTGGGATGTCCAACAGAACCATGATCAAAATCAAGATTTGTGATCTAGTTTGCTAAGTTTTTACTAAACATATGTGTACAGTATAATAATTACTGTATTTTTTAAGTCTAGTCCCATATAATTCACATCTTAGAATTTTTTGCTGTTATTATTTAGCCCGGTTTCATGTATTTTCACGTTACTAATGGTAAAACGTTTCATCATAACTACTTACAGAGACAAATGCTGAAAATAATTCTGAAGTCATCTAAATTATTATCTGAGCATTTATTTTATGTACAAATAATGCAGTTCTTTGGATTTGATTTGTGAAAGCATTTGTGTAAACAAGCCAACCATGTTGCCGCCATTTTGAACCAAAAGCCATGTAACTTCGCGTTAATTAAATTTTTGGCAGAAAATCATCATGTAATTGTAATGTGATTTTTGCAAATTTTGGCCATTTTCAAAATAAAGTACGGATACCGTATTAATCCGCCTATAAGACGATTTGTTTATAAGACGGGGGCTGTTTTTGGGCTCTTCCCAGGCAGGATTTTGCTTTTAATTGATTATAAGATGGGTTAAAAAAGTCGCCTGACGGAGACATTCCCTGCCACTCAGAAATTCCTAAAGTACATGAAGACATCGGCGATGATTGGTCAGATTTGTAAGTGAATTTATCACAAAGCAGGAATTAAAAAAAACTCCCAATACCACTTACAAGCATGCATACCGTATTTAACTGTGTATAACACGCACCTTATTTACCCAGAAAACGTTTATAAAAATCCGATGTGTATTATTTATAGGAACACCAAAATCGGGACAGAAATCACCAAGATAATCGGTCGCGAAAACTCATGACATTCACGATCGCCCGTTAAAAATGCGAAATAGAATGATTGCTATAAGATATTCATGATTTTTTATACCTATCTCGCCCATACCAGGGTTCTGGCAGCTCAAAACAAGCAACTCGATCTGATTTGTAGTAATTTGATATCCTTTTCATGTCCATGCTTTTTTTGTTTACGCTTTTTTATTTTGCTGATCATGTGATCTCTTCAAAGGGAAACTACTCAAACAGGCATATGCATATGAATCTGTATTGATTACCGGACTTTGACAAGACTCAACCGTAACTTGAATAAATCAGCCTGCACAACTGATTTATTGTAGTTCAAAATAGGAAATAAATTTGGTAGAACATAAATATTGGCACGAACGATCATACATTGAAAAAATAAAAAAGTATTTAAGTTTATGCAATTATTAAAATTATTGATAATAAACAAAACCAACTGGGCTTTTGAGGTAGGTAGATCGGTCATTTGCATTTTATCTTTTATTTTCTTACCACCCAGCTAGCATTCTACGTAAATCTACATCGGGCCGTCATCGGCCCGTCAGCTACCCTGACGGGCCGATGACGGCCCGATATAGATTTACGTAGAATGCTGACTAGGCATATGTTTATCTTTTTTTTTTTTTTTTTTTTTTATTTAAACTTTTCTTCCAACTTACCAAAAAATTGTTTGAAATAAACAATGTTTATGATAAAGAAAATCAAACTACCAGCATACATCTGTGCACTTAATTGGTTAATTGGCAGTCTGAATGACAACTAGTCGACTTTAGCTGTTGTTTGCATTGCCCTGAGGCACTGAGTTGATAATTTCACGTCTCAGTTAAGAAAGTGACACAAAGAAGGTGTTAATTATGAGAACACAAAAGAAATAACTACATTTTTATTATCATAGCGTCTGCAGTGGGGAAGCAAAGAACTGCCTACACTACATCAAGTTGCCTGCCCATGGTAACAGAGCTGCACAACGAAAATTCAGTTAGCATTATCGTAAATTCGGCCTGTTTCTACTCTAAACCTTCCGAGTTCGGCCATTTTCATCTCAATCCTAGTGAAATTTCACAATTAGTATCTGGTGACTTAGTAAATAACGCACAGATAAATTCTTCGTGTTTTACATAGAACATCTCTTTTTTTTTTATTTCAAAACTATTTAGCAAATATTCAGTGCGTGTTATACACGGGTGCGAGTAATACACAGATAAATTCGGTACTTCACCTACAAAATTACCTTGCTGCTATTTCTGTCAAGGGACGAAGGTAAACATTATATCCTTCTACCGGTTTCGAAGGTTGGCATTTTCCGTGACCACATGGCACCACCGGACTTTGCCGAAAATACCGATATGGCCAAAGATCTTGATTATAAGATGGGTCTGGATTTTTGGGGGCTTTTTTTTTTTTTTTTTTTTTTTTTTTTTGAAAAATCCCCGTCTTATAGGCGGATTAATACGGTACCTTAGATTTGATATTTTCATAGAAAAAATAAGTTAGTCTTAGCTGTAAAAATTGATTTAATAGATATAGGTGTAAATGTCATTAAGGACTGTTATCACCACGGTCAATATATTTCTTTTCTAAGCGAAATCACAAAACAACAGTGTATTTCTGAAAACAAACCTTGCCCACTAAAGCGTGACTTTGTATTTAAAACATCCAGCAGGTAGGTGGCGCTGCCGTTTATTTTCATTGAGAAATCAGTTTAACGCAATATTGAATTTAACGCGAAAATACACGGAGTATATTACTTTTATTCACACAGACTATTTAGGCTGACAAAATTAATCAGATAATTGATTAACTGATCTATAAATTCCACAAAAATGATTATCATTACAGATGTCTTATAATCAATGAGACGCCACATTTTGCGGCATCCCATCTGGGTCTACACTGTTTGCTTAGGCCTATTTGACCAAATACATACAGTAAAGTATAACATGGGAAGAGTCCTGCTCAGACAGACAAGTAAATTGACCAAATCTTTTGTGATAAATAATCGATCACAATGACAGGAGTGATAATCGACCAGATTAGCCAGCCTTAGAGTCTATTTATACATTGTATTTGCTGTATGATGATTCTAGCAAATAAAAAGAAAAGAAAAAAAATGCAACAATGTATCCATTTAAAGATACTGCCTCCAGATTTGTGGGACTTTTACCCAACCCGATCACATGATGAACAGGCCCTGCCTAAGGCAACTCTGCCCTGGAGACTATAGGCAGCCCAACTACTTCGCTGGCCCCGGTGGGCGGGGGCCGTGGTCTGTGGGTCGTGATTTCTGAATACCCGATAATCAGTGCACGCCGGTAATAGGTACCAAGTTACGCTACACTACCGGTCACAGGAGCTTGACATTGGATAATTTCTACTTATAGGGCCTGTCCTTCGAACCTTCGATTATTTCATAATCGTAGGGACAGGCCCTATAAGTAGAAATTAGCAAACGTCAAGCTCCTGTGCTACCGGTTGCCTACATGAAATGCACTTTACGGCATCAGGAATTTTGCTGAAGAACTGAACAAGTATCTGTTGTTGTTTTTCGCGTGCGACACACCATGAATTTCAAAAATGCAGGTAAAAGAAGCTTTCATGTCTGTAGCCTCGCGAAAAATAAACTGTTCGACAGCCGGTAGATTCTAGTAAACAAGCTGGTTGTCATACGACAACACACACAGTTGTCGCGACACCCAGAAGGTCGGAAACCAGACACGATACGTATCGCTGAGCACTTTCATTGGCTGACTGACATCACATGTCTCAGTCGAAACACTCGGTGTTATTCGCTTTAATCATTGCGACTTTTCAGGCCACGGCAAGGGTCCGTACACACAATTCTGTTCTATTCCATACGTGTTATCATTTGACGCCACCGTCATGGCTGCTTCTTCGCGGCTGCTTCTTCACAGCCACGAGGCGGTGTCGCTACAAAAAATGCATCTGTATTATTGCAAGGAAGTATCCATCAAAGAGATGGGATATTTAGTCCTGATTCAAGAGGGCGTCAATGCCTACCATGTTGTTTAGTATTATTGGTGAAAGCTGTACAGAAAAGGATCTGTACCAACAAGTTGAATGTCAACAACATGAATGAAATTCTGTTTGCAGGAGATAAATTATACAAGTATGCAAAAAAGAATGCCAAGACATATCATGACTATTTAGAGCCATGTGATTTGCCATCTTATTTTTCACTTGACAACCAGCATTATCCCTGGAAAGTGAAAAAAAAAAAAAAAAAAAAAAAAAAAAAAAAACATTTTCAGGAAATTTAAATATCTTATCCTTAGTGGAGTATCCTTTCCTTGATTTAGAGACAGGACTCGCTATGACTTTCTCATTCAACCCATATGCAGTCTTCATTTGCAACGGCTTTTCTATTGCATTATTGGAACAAGGTGACTGTTTCTACCTTTTTGAGTCACATGCAAGAGCTTCAGATGGAATGCCAAATGTTAATGGCAAAAACATTTTGTTAAAGAAAACAAATATAACTGGCATTTTCCTTACATTTGCGTAGATTGTTTAGTTTTGATAATTCCTTTACTACAACAGCGGTGAGTCAGTTTGATTTGCATTCGCTCTGTATATCTCATGTTTGCAGGGAGACCATAAAATGATACCAATGAGCTGGGTTTCAAATTTGTGACATAACTACCTATCCTCCTTTACAAGAATGTATTTCATTTGAGTTGTGTCCATCACAGCCTTATGCTTCCTCCCAGCTTGCTGACAGCTTAAATGAACACGGTTCCGCATTACTTGATTCACCCCTTATATGTGAAGAATTGCAAACCTCCCTGAATAAGAAACTTAAGTGACACATCAAAAGATGGTTTGAGCAGTAAGAAATTTAAAAACAAAGAAAGTGCTATAGTCACACAGTTTCACAAGTTGGTGTCTTGTGGTCCCCAGTACATATGTACAAGTTGTTGTCAAACATTTTTCAGACATTCTGATGTTAAATTTGATATTCAGGGTCTAAAGCCCGAGATGAAAGACTCTGTACATTAGGACATAAAAGTGTGGAGGATAAGGAATGGATCTGTCAACAATGTGCTAATAGTTTGAAGAAAAATAACTTGAACAAATATCTTCCTTTTTGTCAAGCACGCTTGCGCTGAGCAAGACATAGTCACCATAGCTGCATTTAAGTGTATATTAGTGAGTCCATCCGTATTTGTCCGTCCTAGCTAGAAATTTTGCATGCAGAATCATCTTTCAGTGTAGTTTGAAATTTCTCCAAGACTTGGCCTTGAGGTCAGATTTGTCAAGGACATGCACTTACCAGCAGAATTTAAGAGTTTTTAAAGAAAGTCTTCTATTCAGGAAGTGCAATGCCCAGATGCTTGATATATTCCATAGAGCTCCATCTTATCGTATAGTATTGGTAGCATTGGAATGTCGTGTATCTTCTTTGCATGTATTGTGTAAAATTGCATAGAAGATACACAGCACTCCATTAGTACTTTACAAGCTAGCAGACTCTTAGGACTATCAGTCCTTTGATTCTTATTTCTATTCAAAAACATACATTGTGGGTACTCGTTAGAACCGCCTCATCGAGGCGGTTCTAACGAGTACCCACAAACTATGTTTTGAGTAGAAATATGAAAAATATTAGATTTTTTTTTTTATCTGAAAATTTTCATTTTTTGGTGGTAAAATTTTCAGTATATTTGAATAGGCATGTTTTCGTAATGCATTCAAAAGGGCAAAGGACCGTTTTGCCCTGGATCCCTGTACCTACATGTAATGGTGAGCGTCAACAGGAGCAGGAATCAAGCGCAAAACGTTTGCGAGAAACACTCACTTTCGAACGCTACCCTGGTGTTGTCTGAGTAAACAAATTTTATTCCCTTAAATGTCCTCTAAACAGATGGGCTGCAACGTCAGAAATTTGCATTCGCGCAGTCTGATCAGAATCTTTGTTGGGCGCAGTTTGGCCAGCCAAGGATGCAAACTTTCTTCATTCGGACAAAGAAGACTTCAGGCTTCGTTGGGAGCATGTAAATTTCTTAGTTTTTCTCTATTCAAATGTCAGTGATCTACCGCGAAACTAAAGCTTATTAAAATAGATAGAATACGTGCCTTTGATATATACTTAAGAAATAGATCAACTTTAGCAGTGATTTGTTGAGTACTAAATCACAGTTTGGAGGTCAGTTTTAAAGTATATCAAATCACGAGCGCGGAGCACGAGTGATTTATTTTCTTACAACCGACCGACAAACTGTGATTATTGCTCAACAAATCACTCACAAGAGCTGATCTATTTCGATTCTAACACATTGAAAACGACGAAAAAGTAATTGTATCCTTCATATTCTTCCAACTCTCCGCCATCGAATAAAGAAATACCGCCAACAGTTTTGACTGTAACGCTGACGTGTACATGCATTTCTTACGTTTATGACGCGAGAAAAACGACGTTACACCGTCTAACATCGTGGAAACGAAAACTGACGTCAACAAAGTGTCAAAATGACTTCGGAACGGCGTTAGATAGCATCGCGTGCTTCCGCCCAGTGATTTGTTGCAGAATAAATCACTGAATTTAACCATTGGCTAAAAAGACGAGGCGTGTTAGAACGTTAATTGTTTTATGTCTATATGTACACGTGCCCTCTGTTCCTGAAGAAGAATTGGAAAAGTCAAAAGATCTAGGATTCTTGATAGGCTGCGTGCTTTTCGAAAACTATTTTCTCAACTATGTAAAGTAGATCTACTGCATTTTCATATACATACTAAAAGACTTAACATATACTCAATGTTTTAATTTCATATATTTCATGAATTTACATGAAACGTGCCAAAATGAGCCGGTGGCAGAGAAAAACGACCTCAGTACATATACGAATAGCGAAGTTCTAGACCAGCCTGCGCTTCCGCGCAGGCTGGTCAGGATTTTCGCTGTTCGGCTACAAACCTTGTAGAAGACATAGGACTCATAGTGAATATCTTGACCCAACCTCGTGGCTGTGCGTAACTGGTCTGGGGCTTCGTCATTCGTATATGCACTAAGGGCCTTTTTGTCAGCCGAAGGCCCATATACTGTTACTAGATGTAATTCGGTTTGCGTGTTTTAGTTTTTATTTGCCCTCTGACGTGCGGACCTTTAATTTACATGCACGCAAATCATATTACAATAAAGTAAATTTACTTTCAAACTCGTAAAATACTGTTAATTATTCCTTTAAAAACACTGCCTGAAGTGCATGGATTCTAATTTTGGGCGAATGACATAATAAACTCGCCAGGGTGTTAAACATTAATTTGCTTTAAATGGACAAAACAATGGAAATACA